>CM072516.1:19298192-19325692 GCA_036898135.1 Oncomelania hupensis
TCTCACAAGCTAGGCGTGTGACTAATAAAACCTAGCCTGTGAAAAGATGCAATAAGGCACTGTGGTCTAATGGTAGTGCTTCGGCTTGCGGATCGGAAGGTCCCGGGTTCGAGCCCTGGCCGGGCCATTGTGTTGTGTCCCTGGGAAAGACACTTTACTCCTGTTTTCCTACTCCTTCAGATGAGAGTATAAACCGAGGTCTAGTCTGTGTCGCATACATTCCATCATAACGGACTTTAAAGATCCTGACGCTCATGTCCTAGACGGGTGAGTGCCGGTGACAAGAAAACACCCAGCATGCACCTAGGTCCTTCTCCCCCATCCCTGGCTGCCCAGGATTGTGCTCAGTTGTCCGGGCGTCAGACCATGCGCCCAAAGGCTGCGGGTGGGCGTCTCGGGCGGCTTGAGTTAGATCCTGTATCGGCCAGCGCCTTGAGCAGCTCTTGAGCTGGAAAAGCGCTATATAAGAACGATTAAATAAATAAAATAAATACGATTGTACCATTGTAGTAAGTCTCCTCTCTGAAAATCCTTAACGGGAAGAGAGGGGACTATAAACTGATAAAAAAAAAAAAAAAAAAATAACAGTTGACAGAAGCAACGTAGAAAGCCTTATAATCCGCCATTCTTCGGAAGTTACTCATAACGTATGACAGAGAGAAAAAAAAAGTCATTTGAGTGACTGCCCGGGTTTAACATTGTGAGCGGAGTGCAAATTTGAGAAGAATAGGAATAAATGGTGAGTGGAGGTCTTCGCCGTCAGCGTGCAAAGCTGCTGAGACAGGAGGGAATCAATGGCATGCTAGAGCCTTGACGGCTCGGATATTTTTAATACACGTAATGAATGTGAACTCTCAGAGAACGAAAAGAAAGTGAAGAGACGCAAGAAGGGTGTTATAATGGAAAGCGAAAAAAAAAGAAAGAAAGAAAAAAAAGAGAAATAAAAATTAAAAAAAGAAAGAAAGAAGAAAAAGAAAGTAAAAAGAAGAAAGAGATGAAAGAAAGACGGGCCAACGAGAGAGAGAGAGAGAGAGAGAGAGAGAGAGAGAGAGAGAGACAGAGACAGAGACAGAGACAGAGACAGAGAGCGAGACAGAGAGAGAGACAGAGAGAGATCTTTCATGAACAACATCTACTGATTGCTGCTATTGCTGCTGTGCTTTTTAAAAATGTCATCAGTTCCCAGGTTTATTTAAATATTACTTCTTTTCTTTTTTTTTTAAAAGTAATAACTCGAAAAGTAGGGGCTTTTAATTCCAAGAGAGTTGTTTCATATGTTCATATCAAGACATTTGAGAACACAGTTAAAACGCTGCAAAAAAAAAGAAAAGAATATACACCCCAAATAATAACATAGTTACGACACCGTTGTTCGGTGAAACGCTTTACGGTAAAGTTTAAAAGCAACGTGTGAAGCCAAAATGACAGAAGTTTTTGTTTTTTAATTTCGTGGAATGAATTTACATGTTACCTTAAACAAAACGTAAAACCAAAGGTGAGAGGCTCGTATTTATTGGTTCATCGTATGAATTTATGCAATTTCGTCTTTAACAGTAGCCTGTAAAGACAAAGTGACAGATTTCTTTCCTTCTCATGTTTCATGGTATGTATTTACAAATTCAATGATTTAATTTAAGGTCTGTACACATAGTGATTTTAGACCAACAACATTTTTTTTTACAAAAATTAGTTATTTAAAAAGATTTAACATTAACATTGTAACAATTTTACCAGCTTGAACTCTTACTTCATATTTACAACATTCTCGACATCGAATATTTTCCTTCTTACATGTGAAGGTACTACATGAGTGTAACTGTAGATTATAGTCACACGACACCGAAGCGTATAGGCGACTACTGGTCACATTATCCTGACACCAGCGAACCAGTTGACGGTAAGGGGAAAATAATATAGTCACACATTGGCCAATCCGGGATTCGAACCAGGTACCTTTCGGTTACTAGTAAGACGCTCTACCAACTGAGCTACCCGGCCCCTCCCGTACTACATGAATGTACAAGTCCCCTTTAACAGTTACATGCAAAGCCAACGTGACAGACTTCTAATAGTCGTGGCATGAAGTTCCATTTCATCTTATAACAGAAACGTGCGAAGCCGAAGTATATTAGAGATTTTCAGCAAACCCAACTGATAGGCCTACACCTAGGAGCTGAGAACACAGCCATCTATGCCACAAATCCACACATTTTGTGCAAACCATTGGCAGCAGAGATCATTTCTATCATTCTCTCATTCCACGGATCATAGAATCTACTAAGGATTTCATCCAAAAATGCTACCCCCCCAAAAAAAAAAAAAAAAATCCAGTCCCATCCCCTTAGTCTAGACACTTGCTACTGATGTTCTGAACAAACTTCTTGTCTCCCTTTTAGAAAATACGTTAGCAGTTTATTTTGCTATTCTGTACAGCGATCTCAAATCCAAACCATGTCAGGGTAAACTGTTATTTAAAACAGAGGTGGCAGACTTTGGGTGGTTCCAACTTCGGTTGTGTCAATTTACAGGGTACTGTAACAGTAACAGGTTAAAAGCCGAAGATTTGAGGGGTTAGTACACTGTAAAGCCCAAGTTACGAGGATTTAGGTTACTTGCTAATCGGTCACAGCAATCAGTCAGACTTTTAAGTATTAGACTTTTGATGGTTTTAAATTCATTGTCTATATATTACAGTCCATGCTTGATTACAAGGCGTGAAGCCTGCGTATAACACTTAAAACATGATACTCTAAACATTAACGAACAGTTCGCTTAAAACGGTAACCCATAACTTAAAGCTTAAAGCGTACTCTTTTCATCGTTAAAAAAAATTCCTTTAATTTTACATACTTTATGTTTATTGGTACACTTTTCAAGCACGTCAACTGCGATCATCTTAGATATATATAGATAACTATTTTAACGACCACCAATGACGAAACTATTACTTTGTTTAAATTTAAAACAAACGAGAATTTTAGCAAGGACAGGCCCGCAAAGGTTTTTCGAACCATACACAAACAGAAATACCAAGAACTAAGAAATCTTTTTTTTAAAAGAAATCTAAAATAAAGTTTGCTTGACATTGATGTTCTTAGCGGTCTTATAATCTAGTATAATACTAATCTGGAGAGAGAGCCACACAAAAATCTGTCATCGCTGTGAAAGGCTAAAACATATATCCTATTGACAATTTGGGTAAGCAAAATAACCCAAAGAACAAAAAAACAAACATTATAAACAAAAAATGAATGCCGCATAAGATAAGATAATGAGCATAATAATAAGAAGATGATGTTTGATAATGGAATATAATATTGTCAAGAATGCTATGAAGCCAGAAGATTGCTTCGTTCGATGAACTCGTGTTTCTCTCTCTCTCTCTCTCTCTCTCTCTCTCTCTCTCTCTCTCTCTCTCTCTCTCTCTCTCTCTCTCTCTCTCTCTCTCTCTCTCTCCCTATTTTCTTAAGTCCGCCTTCCAGGCTCTCGTATTCCTATAGATCTTTGTCCCTTTGGAACTCGTACTTTCAATCATTCCGACGAAAACTACTCTGTTCTTGAATATAAACGTAATGCAACAAATGAGAGGAGGGTTGTATCAAACACATGCACACGCACACACACGCACACACACAAACACGCACACACACTAAATTGAGGTGATGATGATAATGAGGAGGAGGAGGAGGAGTAGAATGAAATTAACCACAAACTAGAAATAATGACACAGGATGACATGACAAAAAAAAAAGAAAAATGGAGATAACGATTATTTCATAACTATAGATTTAGAACATCAATACGCATTTTCTCATAAGTCTTACCACATATATGTAAAAAGAATTGCGGCTATATTACAATGTATACATACTCAAACAAGAAAATCTATATAATCTTAAAAAATGAGAGAACAATCAATAAGACTAATAAGGATTTCTCTTCTTACCTGAGGCCAGAGCGAAGGCATGCAGCAGCAACAACACACTACTCCACAACGTATCCACATCCATAGCGTCTGCAACGACTCTCAGTTCAGTTCACCGCAATCTAAATATTCATCTATCTACATCAGTGGAATCGACAGCGACCTTGGTCAGTCTGCTGTTAACTGTGCAAATTGTGTTTATGCTATTTAACTGCTATAATGATGACGAAACATCGATATATTTTGTTGTAATAATGCTGCAAATCACAAAGTAATTAATTCAAACACGGTGGCGTAGACAAACCCTCTTGTGATACAGTGACAAATAATTCAATGACCACGGTGTTGACGATTGTAGCGTTTATGCTGTGTAAGTTTGGCTTTGAAAATGTTGTTTCGAAGAAAATTGAAACTAGTGTAATTGTTTATGCTGTGCAAGTTTGGCTTTGAAAATGCTGTTTCGAAGAAAATTGAAAGTAGTGTAAATTGTTAGTGGCTTGTGAGTTGTAGCAATGTGTAATATTGTTATAAATCAGTAACACTGGAAAACAAGCGATCAATCACTCAAACCACTTTGCTGGAATCAACGTTCATTTGCAACATCACCGCCGATAAGTAGCCAGCAAAAGAATACGAAGGAATCGGCGATAAACACAGTCGGCGACAGCATCAAACAAATAAATACAAATTACTGGCGACGCAAATGGTAATGCGAGAATTGCGTACGAACCCACGCACTCCCCCGCAGCATCCGCACTGCTGAAATATCACCTAATCTACTCCTAACTTGCAGGGGCTGAAATTTCAGCTAATGAACTGTCGTCTGCGATTCCAGACTACACCAAAACTGTTTTCGTTCAATCAGTTTTCACTGAAGATTCTGAATCCCAAGGAAGAGCAAAAAGTACAGGTAAAAATTGAAATGGCCTAGAGTCCACTGATGAAATGCTTAAGATGTTTCCAATGCAAATATAAGAACCCGAGGAAAACAACCACAGCTTTTATGCACGTTTTTCATTCACAAAATTTCAAAATCACAGTGAATCGTCGAAGATTCCACAGCGCATGATTCTCACGTCTCAATACAAAGGCCTTTCTTTAGAAAAAAATGTCTTTCACAATCATCTTGTTGTCGCAGAATAATTTTGCCTTGAGTATATCCGAGAAATCGAAGAACTCCCAAAGGATGCCGCTAGGATTGTAAATAAGAGCAAATGGAATCAGTGCAGCGATGCAGCACGCTTATAATACATGCGCTGCTCTTGAAGAAGAATGAAGCACGTAGTAAAACACCTTTTCTCGCAATGACTTGAATAGCACGAGGTTCTGCCAGCACCCCTCTCTCTCTCTCCTTCTTTCTTTCTTGTTTTGTCTCCACGACAGTTAGAAAGCACGAACTGAGGAGGAAACCCTGGCACTGCACACACAACGACAAGGAGACTGTCGTACGAGTTTGGAAAGAAAGAAGCTGCTACTGTCCTCTTTCCTTCTCTTCCCCGTCGCTGCCGAAGCTTTGCTTTACTGGCACGGCTTCTCTCTCTCTCTCTCTCTCTCTCTCTCTCTCTTTCCTGGGCGAACTAGATCCCCGACAGCTCTACGGCACAGCGAGTAGCAGTACAGCACAGCAGGAGTAGCGGCCGGCGTAACAGGCAACGCAGGCGAGCTGGTCTGAAAACGTCCGTCAAACGCTCGTCACTTCGTTCTTTCACACCACAGGTAGTCTCTCTCCTTCGAACGAGACCTTCCTTCACCTACTACTTCCTCTTCCATATACCTTACTCTATACATACCGTCCTTTACGTGCAGTTTCTTTCTATACCTTAACTACTGTCCCTCCTTCTCCTCACACGTTGTTTCTTCAGCATGCAGTCTCTTAATATGCACGTTGAACCCAATCCTTGCATTACATGCCGTTGCCGTCAATGTAATGACGATTAGTCAGTCATTTTTTACAGGGTCCAACAAAGGGCCGAATCAGGACCTCAGAATAATGATGATCGTCTTTGACATGGAGTCTTACAAATACCCACATACAATAATAATAATAATAATAATAATAATAATAATAATAATAATAATAATAATAATAATAATAATAATAATAATAATAATTCAAGCAATTTGTTGTTCCGTGTCAATTGCATGTGATTGCTTATTGCCTATTACATAATAATTATGTTGAATTTTGTTTTACAAAGTAAGCTACTAATTATAAACTCCCTAAATGTTTGCCTATCCGGTAAAGCGTTGTTTGTCATTATGTGTGTTCTTTGGGTGCCGGAAAGCGCAGTGGTTGGAGCACTCGCTACTGTGTCGCTAGATAAGCACCGTCCAATGCGGTTAGCACTTGGATGGGTGACCGCAAAACGTGAAGCGACAAATAGCAACGCCCCCCAGTTGACTCAACTGTGACTGAGTACCTACTCTCTTAAGGGTGGGGAAGGTAAAGCAGCGAGGGAGAGAGATGGGCATCACCCTCATTACGCTGGCCCAAGATAAGTGTGATCTCCAACATCACGCTCCTCTACGGACCACAAGGCTATGGGACCACCTTTACCTTTTACCTTTTTAAACCAATAATAATAATAATAATAATAATAATAATAATAATAATAATAATAATAATAATAATAATAATAATAATAATAATAATAATACTAATAATAATAATAATAATAATAAATTGATTTATAATAATAATAATAATAATAATAATAATAATAATAATAATAATAATAATAATAATAATAATAATACATTGATTTATTACGAGCACATCTCTCGCCGTTGCAGCGATTCAAGGTGCATAAACAACATAGAAGAACAATACGCACTAAAAACACACATGAATTATCTATACCTAATTTTTTTTTAAACGTCCCCACGAGTTTGTTTACTGAGGCAAACGGCTGGAGCGTGAACGGAAAATTCAAGATGGGGGAGACGCGGAAAGAAGCATAGATCTCTCTCTCTCTCGCTCTCTCTCTCTCTTATTCTCTCTTAAATAGCCTATCATTTAATGGAGCTGCTGTATGGAACTCTCTCCCTCTAAGGTGTAAACATTGCGACACAATATTTTATTTTAAAAATAACCTATATAAGCATCTGCAAAATTAATTATAAAAGTGATATATTTTTATATGATAACACAGTTTTTCATGTACTTATTATTTTTATTTATTATAAACGATCATCTGTGGTGCCCCTACGACCTTCGGGTTACGGGACAGGATAGGATAGGATATATATTTATTTATTAATTTATTATGATTTTTTTATAATTACTATGATATTCTTGTTATAATAATAATAGTGATAATAATGGTGGTGATGGTAGTGTTGGTAGTGGTGGTGGTAGTAGTAGTAGTAGTAGTAGTAGTAGTAGTAGTAGTAGTAGTAATAATAATAATAATAATAATAATAATAATAATAATAATAATGATGATAATTATTATTATTATTATTTTATTATTCCTATTATTATTATTATTATTATTATTATTATTATTATTATTATTATTATTATTATTATTATTATTATTATTATTATTTTTATTATTATTATTAGGGTGAGAGATAGGGAGGGAGGTGGTTGCCTAAAATTGTTTAAAGATAATGATGAAGATATTGGTGTGATTGTGTGTGCATGTGTGTGAGTGCATGTGTGCGTGTGTGATTTTTATGAATTCCAAGTTAATGTTAAAGGTTCTTTACTATGTTAATTATTTAAAGGACAGATTGGTGGATTAGACTTATTAATTAGTCTAAAAGTTTTATCCCTAATAAAAAAAAAGTTTCAAAAAGTTTCAAAGTTTCTCTCTCTCTCTCTCTCTCTCTCTCTCTCTCTCTCTCTCTCTCTCTCTCTCTCTCTCTCTCTCTCTCGCTCTCTCCTCTTAGTTTTTTCTTCTCTAAAATTTCTCCTCGTCTCCCGCCTGTAATTTGTGTAGACCAATGCCTATACTCTGTGTAGGCCAATGCCTATACTCTGTGTAGATCAATGCCTATACTCTGTGTAGACCAATGCCTATACTCTGTGTAGACCAATGCTCATACTCTGTGTAGACCAATGCTTATACTCTGTGTAGACCAATGCCTATACTCTGTGTAGACCAATGCCTGTACTCTGTGTAGACCAATGCCTATACTCTGTGTAGACCAATGCCTATACTCTGTGTAGACCAATGCCTATACTCTGTGTAGACCAATGCCTGTACTCTGTGTAGACCAATGCCTATACTCTGTGTAGACCAATGCTTATACTCTGTGTAGACCAATGCCTATACTCGGTGTAGACCAATGCCTCACTCGTGCATTTATTTAATATCATTATTCAGCTGCACATACTCCTATACATGCAGACCATCTGGCTGTACGGTGCAAACACATAGTTATGCAACGATACGGGAGCTCATCCAGCGATACTCATAGCATGGCAGACAATCAACGACACCCCAGAAACAATATTAATTAGTTCTCCCGCTCTCTCGTTTCTTTTATCTCCTATTAGTCAGCGTCTCTCTCTCTCTCTCTCTCTCTCTCTCTCTCTCTCTCTCTCTCTCTCTCTCTCTCTCTCTCTCTCTCTCTCTCTCTCTCTCTCTCTCTTTCACTCTTGCCTCTCAACATCGGTTTATGACCTATGAACGGGTCATCTTTTAATTCATCTATTTATGACAATGCTAATAATGTACGCCTAATATGTAATACAATTGAAGATGAAGGTCATTTTATTCATAACTATAGCTTGTACGGAGTTATTAAGATGAAATACTCACACCGTATTAGCGAACATTACAGGGCTGTATTACGTATTGGATCTACTGAGCAGATTCGCAAATTGGCTTGTGATGTCTTTTAAGGCATTGCGTCAAAGCAATCGTATATTGATCATATTTTGTATGTAAACATTAAGTTACCGTAATTATGACGCTCATTTTCAGGAACTGGAGAGGAGGATGCGAGTCATCGTCGCCACGACCTTGGACTTTTTCATTAGGTTTTGCATTTATTGTGTTCCATGTACTCTATTATAACCTTTGAGTGAAAGTTACACAGGGAAAGATGATGATGGGGGATGATTGTAGAATGTGTAAGCTCGACAGGGCTATTGTAGTGAGTCAGAGAGAGGAGAACAGAAGTGTTTAGTTGTTACCTAGCACGTGCGATACATATTCGCTTGGTCAGCCGTTACTGGCCGGGGAAAGTTTAGAATTTGCATGGTCAAAGTATGACGCATACAGATGTGCATGCAAGTAAGTACCGACAGCTCCTTTGTGTGTGGAGAGAATGGACAATTCTGACCTCAGGATAGGTCAGTTCCGGGGATTTTGGGCTGGGTCAGTGATGTAGTAACTAAGGCATGACCTTATGTAGAGAGATGCATCCCTGCAGAGTTATGCTATAAAAGCCAGGTAGAACAAAGGAATCTCTCTCTTATCTCTTTCTTCTGCAAGGCTCCAAGCAGCTCCGGTCCCTTCTCGTGCATAGTTTGTAGTGCTTAGGGTGGTCAGTTCATAATGTATCAGAAGTTAGGATAAAATGTATAGTGCAAAAGATTGGTTGCTTTTGCTTGGTAGTTGTTTAACTGGTGATGTTGTTATTTAGATGCAGAAGTTAGTTTGAAAGTTAGTCAGTCAGTGAGTTGGTAAGTAAGTTAGGTTTGGTCGGTTCTTAGGGTGTGTGCATAACTTAGACTGCTGTTTTAGTTCTATTATTGTTAGTATAGGGTGAAAGTTCGTGTTTTCAATGGAGGAAAGAAGGGCGAAAAAGAACTGAAAATTGCGGTAAGACTCAATGAATTTATTTGGATATTATTTGCATTGTTAGTTAGAATATATGTGCATGCGAGTTTATGTTTCTTGGTTGATGTGTATTAGTTAGACTATTAAAATTGTATAAAATGAAGACAAGCTGTAGTTTATTGTTATTTATTTGAGCGCATGACAAACCCTTTTGAACGGCAGTGAGACTGATTCTATTTTGTATGTCTTGTATGGTATAATTTGGATTGTCATGCCCGATCCCCGTACAAGTAGAAAATTAAGTAGTTAGTAGAACTCTCACATAGATAACGCAAAATAGGGGACGCTTTACACTATGGTGACCATTTTCTAAGGGCCACTGCCTTCAGGACTTAAATTTTTGTTCTTGTTCTTGCTTCCCAAGACATTTGTCCAATGAGATCTGCACTCTCTTCATTCTAAATTCTGAGATTTATTAATGTCTTTCTTGTTCTCTCCTCTTCTTTCTCTCTTCCTTCACTCCTCCCTCTCCCCTCTAATCAGACTTGATTCGCACCCGCACTTTCAAACCCAAAATCCTTTTTTTAGCGAATAAAAAAATAAATCCCCTGAGGAAATGTTAAAACCCACCTGGGTAGAGGAAACAAGGAATGAACTTTTCCACAATTCGCACTTACCACACCTCCCTCCAACTCCCATCTCATTGCGTGTCTAGTATTTTGTAAAAAAAATAAATTTAAATGTAAAGGTAGTCAAATAGCCTGTGGCCGTAGGGGAGCGTGATGTTGGAGATCACACTTATCTTGGGCCAGCGTAATGAGGGTGATGCCCATCTCTCTCTACCTTCCCCACCCTTAAGAGAGTAGGTACTCAGTCACAGTTGAGTCAACTGGGGGCGTTGTTATTTGTCGCTTCACGTTTTGCGGTCACCCATCCAAGTGCTAACCGCACTGGACGATGCTTAACTTGTGACACAGTAGCGAGTGCTCCAACCACTGCGCTATCCGACACACCTATACAATCCGATAAAGGGACATTACAAATATTTAAATTGTAAGGAGTGATTTGCTTCCCTTTACAGTTTATTATCTATCGGAGTTTTAAGAGAGAGAGAGAGAGAGAGAGAGAGAGAGAGAGAGAGAGAGAGAGAGAGAGAGAGAGAGAGAGAGAGAGAGAGAGAGAGAGAGAGAGAGAGAGAGAGAACATGTTTCTTTCTGTTTTTTGCTTGGTTTTTTTCTCCCCAAAATACGACACGCTGCGTAGCTGAGACTCGTCGACTAACAGAGGGTCGAACGTAAGCCTGAAGTGTCTTGGGCAGTAACAGACACAATAAAATACACGCGCATACCACTTACGACGAATATAGTAAAAGAAAGAGATTATTCTTATATAGCGCACTTACAAGCTCAGAGAGCTTCTCAAAGCGCTGGCCACTACTATCCAGCAATCACGAAATAGTTTGCTGAAGTCAGGATTCGGTATATCAGTAGATAACATTTTTATTTGAGTTTAGCATATTCTCCGGCTTAGCACGTTACAACTAACCCACCAACAGTCAGATCGCTACAGAGATAATCTATAGGTAAGATGTATGTTGAAATAAACAGAACTTGCAATTGGAGATCTAACACTCAGGCATAAAGCGGTCTTTAAACACAGGTCTTGAAATCGCAATATAAAGGCATGTTTTATCGGCTAGTTCGACAAATCGTCGTCGCGCATTTTAGCAGACATAAAAGGAAGAGTCATAATATAATTATGTGTCTGCAGTACTTGCGCGTTGTACAGAGGGAACAATGCATAGATCACAGAAGCTTACAGAAACACACAGCTGACATAAATGTGCACGAAGACGAGCACACGAGGTATGATAAATTTGATTCTAAACATACTTAAAATCCAAACAACAACAAAAATACCGAAAACAAGCGGTATAAAAGTAACGCAAGATAAATGTAGCATTGAATACTAAAAATCTGTACTAAATCTATTCTTGCACTGAGAGGCTGGTCTAAAATCATTTCGGAGAAAAATCAACAATGTTATATGAAATAAATAAATAAATAATCGCTCTCACTGCCTGGCGTCATTCTAAACTTGTTGTGGGGTCCTTTTCTGACTGCATGACGATTACAAATTGCGTGGATAATAAGCGGACCAGCTTTTGCTCGCTGCACAGTTTCGTGATAATGTGTAACAACTCAGGGTTACAATCGGCTCCGGAGAAGATAAGCATGTGCTTGCTACTTCTAAATATTTAATGGGTTTTTCTGGAATAAAATTTGCCTTGCCTTGCCTTGCCTTGCCTTGCCTAAATATGTTTTACTTTAAAAGGGAGGCCCAAAACGTATCGGTGTCCCTGTCTCTGTCTGTCTGTCTGTCTGTCTGTCTGCCTGTCTGTCTGTCTGTCTGTCTGTCTCTCTGTTACGCCTAAATGGTTATGGGAAATGTTAACTTACAGACATACGCACACCCGTACAGGCAAATGTCATATACGCACAAAGCTGCTCAAGGTACTGCAGGTCGCTCTCAGAGAAGTGTTACCATACATTACTTTTAGCGTAAAGAGACCTAATAGCGTACAGTCTTCAGATTTCCACAAAATAAGTGGGTCAGTAAAGAAGCTTGGAAGAAAAAATAGATGTTCTATTTTTGAACATTCATTAGCGTGGTTTGCTCAATCTTAATTCAAAGTAAAAGCCTTTCTAGTGAGAAGCGAGCCTGTCTTTACACCCAACGTACGAGCGGGAAACGGAGTGCACACTCCCAATCCCAATATCCCAATTACACATAAATACGCTCGTACACACAGGATCAAACGTACGTACACACACACACGCACACAAGTACACACGGACGCACACGCGCACGCACACACACCTACGCAGCCTACATCCCGGAACATACCCTGACAAACTCAAACAGACAATCATAAACATACATGTTCAGGTTTCCTACTCAGACCTTACAACCTAACACAAAATCGAACACCCTCATTTGAAGAGAACCAAGAACCATACGCTATCTCCCCACCCCATCCAACCCATCCACCCCACACTTAAATCCAACCACCCCCGTGAAATCAATCAAAAGACACTGATCTCACAGCAAAAGCAATAACTGTACGGTGCAAATTATTGAGCAGATGGTTGTTTGGGAACACAACTGGAAAACAAGGTCCTGCTGTGGGATTTCTACCTGTACATTTTACTTGCAAATTCTAGCACTCGGCAGCAAACTGTGCAGCGATTCCGGAACTCCCCGTGTTTACTTTGGAACTGCGAGACACGAGTCGGGTGGCAATGATTAGTGTTATCTCCCTTCTTTGGCTTTTATTAACGGTTATCGCTCCTGGTCTTGCTCTGCGGTCAGTCGGAGCACTGAGACTAAAAAATGTGTAACTGTAGATTATAGTCACACGACACCGAAGCGTATAGGCGACTACTGGTCACATTATTCTGACACCAGCGAACCAGTTGATGGTAAGGGGAAGATAATATGGTCACACATTGGCCAATCCGGGATTCGAACCAGGTACCTTTCGGTTTCTAGTAAGACGCTCTACCAACTGAGCTACCCGGCCCCTCGAAGCACTGAGACTCAGAACACCAGGCCTTTTGAACGTTTCGGATCGGATGTTTTAGGACAACTACTAGATTTATAGTACTACTGAGTAAAAGTGGAGCAAATGATGACAGCAGGATCTAAAAATAATTGACAAAGTTAAAAGTTTTAAAAAATATTTTAGTGATGGTACAGAAAAATCCTAAGAAAACGCGTAGTCTTTCTTCATGGAGCACATACAAAAATTTGTTAATTTTCTACATGTCAGTTACTACTACTACTACTACTACTACTACTACTACTACTACTACTACTACTACTACTACTACTACTACTACTACTACTACTACTACAACTACTACTACTACTACTACTACTACTACTACCCCCGTTGGGGTGCCGGGGGTTTCAGTATAAATAGTATCCCCACTTTCTGGAAATTTAGTGCTTTAAATTCCCACTGTCGCTGTCTTTCTCATTTGCTCTTTCTCATTCCTGCTCTTTTCTATCAATTCTGCTATACTATCGCCTTCTTCGCTAGACCAGTCTCCTACCTTTTTTCTTGAAAACTCTTCCGGGACAAGACTCCTTGTTTGTGTATGAGGTCTGTTGGATCAGCTTGGGAATATTAGACGCTTTCTGCCAGGTGGTCACTAGGGCTTCCTTTGATGTTATTATTTAGCACTGTAGGCATTTTATATGTATGTGTTTTGTTGATAATTTATAATGATGTTTGTATTCTATTTTGTTTTTCTAAACGGGGGTTCGATAAGTTGGGGTGAAGCCTCAGCCGTCCCCTGCGTGGGATGTCTTTATTGTAAAGTGACTGGCTGGTGGAGAGCTTTCGGTTTTACCACTAGGGTTGTTTCAGCAGATCTTTTGTGCGGATCGGGGGTTGTCCGGTCCTGATTTGGCTCGGAAGAGTCCGCTGGACCTAAAGCAATAATAATGTAATGTACTACTACTACTACTACTTGTTGTTGTTGTTCTTCTTCTTATTATTATTTTTCTTCTTCTCCTTCTTCTGTTTTTGTAAACGGGGGTTCGATAAATTAGAGTATAGCGTCAACGTCCCCTGCGTGGGATGTCTTTATTGTAAAGTGACTGGCTAGTGAAGAGCAATCAGTTTTACCACTAGGGTTGTTTCAGCAGATCTTTTATGCGGATCGGGGGTTGTCCGGTCCTGATTTGGCTCGGAAGAGTCCGCTGGACCTAAAGCAATAATCATGTAATGTAATGTAATCTCCTTCTTCTTCCACCCTTCAAGAACAAGGATTGGTATGTTGATTGCATAGTACAGGTAAATTAAAGGAACAGTGTTTCCCTTGCGTAACCATGCAGTCGTTTTCGTCCCATCTATACGACCCCCTATTTTAAGACCTACGTTGTGGTCTGTGAAGTGTTCTTCTTCTCGTCTCTCAGCGATAATTTATGCTCCCAGTTTTTAAAAAAAACCATCAAAACAAAGCCAGATTCTCTGAGCACAGGTACTGGAACCGAGGGGCTAGTTCGCCACTCATCCTAATTATTTAATTTAACTTAACCACACTGATCGTTTCTTAACACAAACAGCGCTATGTTCATGCTGCTTGTGTTGACTAGTTTATGGCGTATGCACTTACTAAACTCAAGTAATGAATGAAAGAGTGAATTCAGAAACCTCTAGCTCTGCCTTAACCCAAACGCACTCGCGCCGCCAATCTTTGGTTGTAGGTTTGGAGAAACAATCAATGAAGAACTGCCCTTTACAAAGTTGAATAGGTTAATGACCTGAGAAGGAGGAGCTATGTTTGTTGGGCTTTATTTCCGGGAGCCTCTACGATGGCCGGCTTGGTCCTCTTGGAGGTGTAAAAGATAGCAACGGTACTTGTAGTTTTTTTTTAAAGGGGTGGGGTGTTAAATAATAAATATAATTGAGCACCACCCAGATTTATAAGAGACCCACCCATACAGGTATTACCATAAGATCCTCTCACTACCTACACTACAACCCGTTCTTTGCGCTCATCAGATAAAAAAATGTTGAAAACGCCCAAGCGTCTGCTTAAGACAGTTGGCGACCGGTCTTTTAGTTTTCAAGCACCCAAGGTTTGGAATGCGCTGCCTGCCGGTTTAAGACATTGTACAGACCTTGTTTACTTTAAGAGCTGCTTAAAAACGCACTTGTTCCGCAAGTCGTTTTCTGTGTAAATAATATGAACAGTATAAATACTTTCTCAATGATGCTGTACATGATGTAGTGCGAATGTTGTGATGAATCGATGCGTACGAATGATGTGTGTAAGCGCATTGAGTTGTTATTCTAATGAAAAATGCGTTGTATAAATGCAATTTATTATTATTATTATTATTATTATTATTATTATTATTATTATTATTATTATTATTATTATTATTATTATTATTATTATTATTATTATTATCCTCAAGAAGAAGAAACAACAATGAAGAACAATATTAATTAATTTATTTTCTCCGTTGGTGCACAAAATCTTGTGGAGTCGTAAGTTGCGCCGCACTTCAAGTAATATCAATATTATTCCTGGAATGAAACATTTGTTGAAACCAAGTAAATATCATGTGCAGCGATGAACACTTAAAATTACGACTCTCCCACTCTTCCTCCTTTTGCTTAACCAACTCTTCTGGATAAGCCCGAGCTGCGCTGTGCTAGTGTGATGTGTGTTATCTCTCGTGATTTGCGTTACTTCCCTTTGTTGAGGCCGCCACTTTTTTGTGGAGCGGTGTGTTTGACACGATAAGGACGTGTCTGACCTCACAAAGGGGCTCAAGTTGATCGAGTCTTTGCGAGCTGCCAATTTATTGATAATCTTCGCACCTCTTTCTCAATCGCCGGTTCAGGCTATAGTCAATGTCAAAACGTGCACATCTATCCTCCCATGGTAGAATCAAAGGTGTCAATGGAAGAACTGAAACTTATTTGATATTAATGTCATACTTTTCAAAAAGGTCTTTTGTATAGTTTCCATTTGGCTGCATAATACTTCATATTCATTGTTCTTTTTGGATAATCTTGTTGAGCGTCAATATATATTTCATCAAGCACCGACTTTGGAACAAATAAACACTGTATCGTATAGTTTAAAGTAGCCAGTTGACTTTGTTGATTTAATTGTTCCGGCTTCTTGGTATATTCGTAGTGTATTAGCATGAACTGGAACTCCTAATGCAATTTTAATAGTTCTGCTATCAATATTCTGTAATTTATTTAATGATGAATTATTTACTGAAAAATTTACTTCCCGACCATAGATAAGCTTTGATCGAACTCGTAATATGACTAAATGTAATAGGTATTTAGTGTTTTGACACTATATTTGCATGTTAATAATTTTCAATAAATTCGCGGTTTTCATTGCTTTTGTTATTAGGTGCTCAATATGTAACTTCTAGGTCAGTTTAAGTGTTAGTTGAACTCGAGAGAAATTTTACCTGCTTCATGTAAGCAAGAACTTTATAATTTAATTTCAAAATAGGTAATAATTTAGTATTATTTCCATTATTGAAAAGCATCAAATAAGTTTTCTGTGCATACAGTTCCAGACCGTTATTTTTCAAAAATACAGAAAGATTATTCAGTTTTTTTTTTTGGAAAAGGTTTCTGTGTATATATATATATATATATATATATATATATATATATATATATATATATATATATATATATATATATATATATATATATATATATATATATATATATATATATATATATTCCCACAGTTATATATATATATATATATATATATATATATATATATATATATATATATATATATATATATATATATATATATATATATATATATATATATATATATAACTGTGGGAAGATCATGAACGAGGATTGAAGACAGTAAAGGGGCAATAATAGACCCTTGAGGTATTCCCATATCGACTTATAAGAAGATGAAGAGGCATTCCCCACTTTTGTGTATATATATTTGCCACTTAAATAATTTTGTATGTAATTATACATTCTATCTTATCCTATCCAGTAACTCAAAGATCGTTGGTGCACCATAGATCTTTCTTTGTTCTCAGCAACCCTCATGGCTTCGTTCAGTGTCAAACCACTCGAATCTCGAATGTCCTCCCACCTCTTTTTCTGTCTCCCGCTTCTTATGCTTCCTTGCACCGTGCTCTTGCAGGATGGTCTTTGCAAGACCTGATGCTTTGGTGACGTTGCCATACCATCGGTATTGTAATATTCTTCCAATGGTTTGGAATGATACATATGACCACTTATTCCAATATGTTTTAATTTATAAAACAGTTTAGCATGCCAAACACTTTCATATGCTCGGGACCTTCAGATCCGCAAGCCAGCGCTCTAACCACTCAGCCTCCGCTTCTCCTGGTATACTGTTATGTGATGACTCAAAAACTGTTCTGTATGCATTTAAACAGTGGAACCATTTTGGTCTTCTCTTAACTTATTTCCATTCCATAGGCTCTGGAGGTGGTGTCAAACCTTTGTACCAGCTGTTCAAGGTTTTGTTCCTCTCTAGCCAATCCATCCAGTGTGATCTGCAAAACGGAGATTGGAAATTGCCCTACCCCCTATGTTGACTCTGCCTTTGTGATCTGCAAGGGCATCTTACATGATGCGCTCCAGGAAGATATGGAAGAGTTTTGGAGAGAGTAGGCATCCTTGACGCACGCCGATTATTGTTCTGAACCAGTTCCCGATGGCGCTGTTGTGGAGGACTGCACCGATAGCCTTCTCATACAGGCTTTTGATGACTTCAATAATGTTAGGGCTGATATTGTACACTCTCATGGTTGCCCACAGAGCTGCATGCCAGACTCGGTCAAATGCTTTTTTGAAGTCTACAAACACATGATATAGAAGTTGTTGGTGCTGTAGGTATTTCTCGCAGATTATTCTGAGCTTGAAAATCTGCTCAATGATTCTTCGCCCTATTCTGAATCTGCTTGCTCTTCAGCTATGATTTGTTCAGCTTGGGGTTTCAACCTGTTGAGTATAATTTTCAGGAGGACTTTACTGGGATGGCTGATGAGGCTGATAGTGCGGTAGTTTTCACACTCCTGAATGTTACCCTTTTGGGGAAGAGTGATGACAAGCGATTGGGTCCATGGTGTAGGCAACTCTCCACTCTGCCAGATCTTATTACAGATAATAATGATGGCATAATGGACATAACATAATTGAATATGGACATTCTGTAGACACGGTTCTGTATCATCCAAATGTTACAGACGATGTGAAAGTTATTAATAAATCTCCTGTTGGTAGACTTTATAACCTGTTTTGACATTATATTTTTAAATAGTTAAAAAGTATTAAAAGTTTAATTTTCATTGTCTAATAGTACTTAAATGTGTGAACAAACATTAAATTAACGATTGATTTGATTTGAATTGATTTGACCGGTCCAGGCCTGTCTTTTTGCATGCATGTAATATGTGCGGAAGTATCAGTTGACCCTGCCGAACTCCTCTCAGCAAGTATATGATTACCCACTGGCATCGGGATCAGTCAGTAGTCGCGTTTCAGAAATACCCTTATATATAGTTTCCTCATATTTACTTCCAGCAGCACCTTTTGGGCCTAAGAGACTGAGACTGAGACTCTTTATTGTCTATGAAAAAACTGCATGAACATAGATATTTGCCATTGGACAGCGCAAACATATAATACATGCAAATGCCTATAGCAGCGCAAATCAACTTACCCCTTTTAGAGGCTTCGCCCTGTACTTTTTTGTGCAGGGATTCCCCGCTGGGACGAACGAGATTGGGCAGGAGTTATAATTATGAGACCGCAATGATTATTATAAAACAATAATTTTATTATAAAACTATGACAGGGGTTGAAAATTCAGTTTTATAAGAATGTCAAATGCAGACGCATCCCTCGAAACGGTGGTTGGAGGCTCAAAAAAGAAGTTACTGTTTTTAGAAGATCGTCTCTGCCCGGTATCTTAACAATAAAACTGGCTATCTAACCTTTATTCGTCAGAGAGCTTACCCTAATCCTAGCTATAAGATAACAAAAAGAAAGTGACAATCAGTTGGTTTGTAATGTAAGACGTGGCGGAGTGTGTATTTAGGCCTAATGTATTTTAGCTTGTTTAAAAGATCGGCCACTTTTAAAATTAAAATGTGACTGCCGTTTGACCATCGGTGTGCTAAAGACGTGATCACTATCAATGCCAAAGGGAAGTTACTTCATGGCTTCTGTATATCTATTTTTTTAAAGATCGACACTGTTCGTTGCCATTGTATAGATACTGCTTTTATTCTTCGGAAATTGTGTCGAAACTCGAAGTTTACAGTGTTATGAAATGACCAATCACTTGTTTGTTGTGATGTGGTCACTCCTAATGCCAGTAAGGTGTTGAAGCTACTACGTTGAAGGTTTTAGGTATGGTGATAGCTATTTGGTTAACAGATCGCATTGTTAGTCAGTCAGTCAGTAGGTAGATTACCGTCCCCGGACGGTATATCAATAGCGTATAGGGGACTTTCGCATTGTCATAATGTGGACACTGATTTTATTCTCCAGAAAATGTAATCAAGTGTCGAAGTTTTCCAAAATAGCAACAGAGCAGCGTTTTCTGCCTAGGTCAACAAGACCAAATACTTTTTGATCTTAGCCAACAGGCCTATAAGCGATGAAAAAAAAACGAATACCGAGAAGCTACTGACTATTGGCTCCTGTACAATGACATGTACATTTTTTTATTTGTTTAACAGATCGTCTGTGTCCATATCATAGTGTGGCTACCGTCTTTATTCCCCCGCCACACAACAAAGGTTGTCAGTGTTTGACAAACGACCTGGGGCGGGGAAAAGAGAAAGAGGACTGAGAGACAAAATCCATAGACAAACGTTTTGACACTATAGTGGATAGGGGCAAGCGGGATACTGACTAACCTCACATCGTTTTGACAGGCTAAAAGAGACCAATAAAATATTCAAGGATGTGTATGTAAAGTGAAGTTGAAAGGAAGGCGTGTGTGTGTGGGAGCGGGTGTATGTGTGAAGGATAACGAATGTGTGAATGCGTGCATGCGCGTGTCTGTGTGCTTGGGGGGGGGGGGAGGGGAGGGAATAGAGGATGAGATTTGGTGGATGGGTGCGTGAGATTTTTTTGGTGTTTACTTGTATCAGTGTTCGTGTACGTATCAGAATCAGAATCAGAATCTGTATTGTCCCCATGAAAACACAAGGAAATGTGTGTGCGGCGTACACGTCATCAACACAACGGCACAAAAGCAATAAAATACAAAAGACTTCAGGGATTAAAACAATACACCCCCAAAGAACAGAAAAGCAGTTGTACACAACATGAATGTAGCTTATCAAATAAAAAAAAGTAATGCATCCTACTTTCTAACCCCTAACACAAAACATCCACCTACACACACACACACACACACACACACACACACCCACACACACCCACACCCACACACGCACACACACACACACCAGAAGTATGCATGTGTGTGTGCGTAGGTGTGTGTGTTGTTGTGAATTTGTGCACGTGTGTCTGGGGTTGTGGTGAGGTGGGGGTGGGGGGATAAAAATGATAATGGAGGAGTGTTGGTGTGGGTGTTTAATAATGCACTCGAGCGTGTGTGTGATAGCGTGTGTCTTTAATTATACGTGTTTATGTGAAATCATGTATTATGTGACAAAAGATGAATCATAAATAATTACTACTGTATCGCCATGTCACCCTTGCATGCAAAAAGACAACAGAACTAGCTTGCAAGCTTAACATGTGTGGCACAAAGTCTACATCAGCACTGTCTGGCCTCACGAGACAAGGGGAAATGGAAAAATGAAACGGACACTGGTTGAGAACTACGCAAAAGCCACTGTTATGTCTGTCCAGTGCTACAACACTATTTATTATAAGGGGTGATGGCGGAGAGGGGTTGGAGGTGGGGGACTGGTACGAAGGAACGGAGAAAAATTCAAAGCAATTTTTCTTATTTATCGTACCCAATAGCTCAAAGAGCTGCTCAAAGGGGTGAGATGGTGAGAAGAGATCTATGGCGGCCTATTAGCGCCAAATACCTGATAATTACAATTATCATGTGATAATTACAAATATCATGTGATAATTACAATTATCAAGAGACGATTACAATTATCAGGAGATAATTACAATTATCAAGAGATAATTATAATTATCATTGAAAATTACAAATATGTTCGTGTGATCATGTTTAATTTTCAGTTTTGGCTCTATCAATCCGCCTGGAAATGCGCCAAAACTGAAAATTGTAATTATCACATAATAATTAAAATTTTCACTTGATAGTTATAATTTTCACGTGATCATGCTTAATTCTGGTAAGGCGACTTACTAGCGTCAAAACCTGCAAAACATACATGCATCAGTGATAATTGTATTTAACACGTGTTCTCTGTAATTCACAGAGATACCGGTAATTCACAGTGTTAATTACTAGTTTTAAGTGTTGGCCACGCTTTACTAGGGCCAAAATCCCAGGTATGCTGGGAACAGTGCCGCTGCCGCGCATGCGCATCGGGCCGCGCATGCTCATCTTGATATTTATAATTTTCAGTGATAATTGTAATTATCGCTTGATAATTGTAATTATCGCTTGATAATTGTAATTATCTCATGATATTTGTAATTATCAGGTTTTGGCGCTAGGAAAGCACTGATAATTATTAATTAACACTGCGGATTACCGATATCTCTGTAAATTACACAGAACACGTGATAATTTAAATTATCTCGTGATAATGGTAACTCTCGCTTTTGGAGCTAGTAGGCCGTCATAGAGATCTATTCTTACGTATTCTCAGGGGTGCGAAGGCTGGAAAGAAGGAGAAGAATGGGAGAGAAAGATCACAGAGGATTACTGTGTGGGGAGATGTTGAGAATTTAGAGAAGAGGATTCGGCCATGGCAGACTCAACAAGGTAGTGGTGTTTGTGCGTTCTCAAATCAAACTTCGTAGGTAAGGTATGCTTGATATTTTAAGAGTGACTAATTTACAGAATTAGTCTACAATAATTATTATTATTAAGACCTTATACAAGAGGACTAGGAGCTGGGAAAAAAGATTTGGTTTACTCCACAGCGTAGACATTGTAGGGCACAATAGGATGTAGAATGATTTCAAACGATTTTATGGAATTACTCTTTACTACAGAACATTTACCTACGTTATTAAATGGTAATGCTGCTATAGTTTGAAGGCCAACGGTTTTCAATAGTCTGTAAACATACGGGTAGAACAACCAATGTTTAATATTAACATTTAGTATTCTGTATAAAAGGTCTGCAAACACTTCATCAAAGTTTATGGGCATCTAAGCCTACGGTAGGTAATTGTAAATTTGTACAAGTAAACGTGCTAGGCGACTATCGGAGTCACCACGTACCCTCGTTGGGGTGCCGGGGGTTCCAGTATAAATAGTATCCCCACTTTCTGGAAATTTAGTGCTTTAAATTCCCACTGTCGCTGTCTTTCTCATTTGCTCTTTCTCATTCCTGCTCTGTTCTATCAATCTGCTATACTATCTTCTTCTTCGCTTGACCAGTCACCTACCTTTTTCCTTGAAAACTCTTCCGGGACAAGGCTCCTGATTTGTGTATGAGGTCTGTTGGATCAGCTTGGGAATATTGGATGCTTTCTGCCAGGAGGTCGCTAGGGCTTCCTATGATGTTATTATTTAGCAATGTAGGCATTTTATATGTATGTGTTTTGTTGATAATATATAATGATGTTTGTATTCTATTTTGTTTTTGTAAACGGGGGTTCGATAAATTAGAGTACAGCCTCAGCGTCCCCTGCGTGGGATGTCTTTATTGTAAAGTGACTGGCTGGTGGAGAGCTTTCAGTTTTACCACTAGGGTTGTTTCAGCAGATCTTTTATGCGGATCAGGGGTTGTCCGGTCCTGATTTGGCTCGGAAGAGTCCGCTGGACCTAAAGCAATAATGATGTAATGTAATGTAATGAGTCACCACGTAATGTAATGTAATGAGTCAAATGGTTATAAATCGAATCTGCGGTTGGTGTATTTAATATGTGGGTGTATGTGTTTGTGTGTATGTGCGTGTGTGTGTGCGTGAATACTTTGAGTGTGAATATGTTGGAGTGATTTTGATCGTTATATTTTATAATAATAATAATAATAATAATAATAATAATAATAATAATAATAATAATAATAATAATAATAATAATAATAATAATAATAATTGTGATTTATTATTTTTATATTATTAATATTGATAATAATAATAATAATAATAATAATAATAATAATAATAATAATAATAATAATAATAATAATAATAATAATAATAATAATAATAATTGTGATGATGATGATAATGATGATAACGATGGCGACAAAGATCATGTAAACATTAAGCCTATTCGGCCTTATTCTACCGGTCACTTCAACGTGATCACCATAAATTCCATGTTAAGCCATTCATTAAAATTCGTACCACCGCCGCTAGAACTAACACAGGTAATCAAAATATCGGGGCCTGCTTTTGTGCATCAATGTGGGGGCCGGGTAGCTCAGTTGGTAGGGCGGCTTACTAGTAACCGAAAGGTGCGTGGTTCGAATCCCGGATTGGTCAACGCGTGATCATATTATTTTCCCCTTATTATCAATTGTTTCGCTGGCGTCAGAATAATGAGACCAGTAGTCGCCTATATGCTCCAGTGTCGTGTGACTATAATCTTTGCCGTGTGGGCTAGGCCATTGTGTATCAATCTTACAGAACCAGCCCAGATCACGGACCTTTGATATCAGAGATGCGGAACTTACTCGAAACTGATACTCTCGGGTTCAGAAATCGCGTTTGAAGTTCTTTTCAGTCCGCTGCGAGGTAGACCTAGTCCTGCGTCTCTCGATCCTGAGTGACTGTGACCGATCACGGATCTTTGACATAATAGAAGCAGGACCTACTCAAAATCGTATGTTGTACTCGGGATCATAAGAGACGCGTTTGAAGTTCTTTTCGGCCCGCAATGGGTTAAACATTGGTCTGCGTCTCCCATTTCTGTCTAAGGCTTTCGCCTAAAACTTACTTCAGGTATCCAAATGGAGGAGGAGTGAAGAGGGTAGGTGCGAGTCGAGCTCGCGCAACCGCAGATAATCCAGACACCGTTAGGTCTACAGCTTAGTTTTCTTTATGGTTTATAGAAGTACTAGCAAAAGGACACTCAGAATATCAGTAACCTCATTACGGACGCCTCGGCGTGGGGCCGGGTAGCTCAGTTGGTAAGAGCGTCTTGCTAGTAACCGAAAGGTCGCTGGTTCGAATCCCGGATTGGTCAACGTGTGATCATATTATTTTCCCCTTTACCAACAACTGGCCCGCTGGTGTCAGTATAAATCGGTCCAGTAGTCACCTATATGCGAAAGTGTCGTGTGACTATAATCTACATACAAACAAACGCCTCGGCTCGCTGTCTGTCCGTGTGTTTTCCGCCATATGGATACATCACGTTAGACCTCCTCAGTCAAAGATGCTCAATGGTACGCCACCTGCATTAGCAATCTGAGTATCAGAAACTGTTGAGGGAAACCCTGAAATCAGACTGAAAGAAAGACCTAGGCTAGAACTGGAACCCTCAGTTTGCGTTGTTAATTGACTCGGCGACAGTCTGAACTTGAACCATCATGCCTAACTGAAACTCACGTCTGACACTGCGAATCACTAAAAAGGTGGATGCAACTGATCTTTTTCTATAGTTCCATTAAAGTCGTATTATTGGAATCTATATAAACCTGAGCTCACATTGTCAAACGTTTACACTAGTCTGAGAGAGAGAGAGAGAGAGAGAGAGAGAGAGAGAGAGAGAGAGAGAGAGAGAGAGAGAGAGAGAGAGAGAGAGAGAGAGAGAGAGAGAGAGAGAGAGAGAGAGAGAGAGAGAGAGATTGGCAAAAAATGCAATCGAAGAAGACAAGGCACGCGCACTTCTCTCCCTTGTTCATCGAATTTCCTTGAGTGAGAGCGAGAATTGTTCGCTTTTGGTGAGCAGAGCCGCTGAGCTGTCGGAGATCCCAAGCTCGCTCAATTTTTGTTTTGTGTTTGGTTTCCGTTGAGTTTGCTTTAATTTTAGTTTAGTATAGTTCGTTTCGTTTTACTTTTTTAGTTAGTTATTTAGTTAGTTATTTAGTTAGTTATTTTGTTTATATTTTATGCGTTCTTTGCATGTACTTTGATGAGTAGTGTTCTACACGATTTTCTGTGTTAAATCTTGACACTTTGAGCACTCATTGGGGAGATGGATATTGCGCTATGACATAAGAACAGTGCTTTGCAAACGTAGTTGATGTATTTTAACTTACAGTTTAACGCTCAAGGCGTTCAGTGATACCTCGTGAAAGAAATGACGATGGTCCATGCCAAGGTGAATGTTTTTAATGAGTTGCCTAGCGTTTCGGTCACCGTGCTTTCGCTGAGAAAGTGAAATGCACCTCAATAAACTGGATTTGCATAAATGGGTGGAATGTATGAAATGTGATATGAAAACTTCGATAGTGACTTTTATGTAGGTCTATTTGTAGCTAGTTGATGTGATGACAATTTTGCTAGGAGCTGCGATTGCAGTAGCATGACGGTGTTGTATTGATGAAATGCAAATTTGTAGGAACTGTGATAGTTGTTTGCATTAATGTGCTTATAACTGGATGTCTTTTATGATTTTAGATTACTGAAGGTTGATTGTAATGTCTTTATGCTTTTTGTTTTATAGTATAGTGATCTACGGTTGTGTAAATTCCTAGCTTCTTGAGGTAATAAAACGTGTTGAATTGAATTGAATTACGATTATGGTTGACTTTCAATCCGGTCCGCCAACCCAAACCTATTAATTAATAAATTAATAAGTATTTACTGAAAACGTAATTAATAAGTATTTACTGAAAACGTAATTAATAAGTATTTAATTAATACGTAAGCCTAATTAATAAGTATTTAATTAATACGTAATTAATAAGTATTTAATTAATACGTAATTAATAATTAATTAATTAATTTAAAACACTAGTAAAACAAAATAACGTGACTAAAATAAAACTCCCACTAGCAGTCACATTTCTTGTCACAAAAATGGTCAAAAATGGCCACTGTCTATTTTCTCGTTCCGTTGACCACCCGGTAGCTGCTGACCAAATTATCATTGGGCGGCTGACATCTACAAATTGCCGCTTTAATTTGTCCATGCTGGAAGACAGCAGCACCAGCACCAACAACGTCATGTACATCCTTTAAAATACAGCCGTGCACCAACT
Organism: Oncomelania hupensis; assembly: GCA_036898135.1. NCBI lineage: Eukaryota > Metazoa > Mollusca > Gastropoda > Littorinimorpha > Pomatiopsidae > Oncomelania > Oncomelania hupensis. The sequence continues at coordinate 19,324,719 of CM072516.1, forward strand.
TTTTTCATTTAGTGACGCTCATCGTTTATATCATCACCGCCATCATCATCAGCATCAGCAACAACAATAGCAACAACAGTAGCATCATCATCAGCACCACCACCACCACTACCGTCACCATCATCATTATCAGCTTCAGCAGCAGCAGCAGCGGTAGTAACAGCATCTGCATCCGCAAACCACAGGTAACACCGCTACCACCATCGCCAACATCAACACTGCCATTACTACCACACCATCAAAACCAATCCACACACAAGTAGGGGCTGCAGCACCATCACTACTACAACACAACAGCCTCCACAACTCTGTCATCATCATTTCACTGCTTTTTATTGTCTTGACGACGATAATGACCAGAGCAATCATCTCCTAGTTGCGGCTGTCGAAGGCTTGGCTCTCAAACCGTCATCAATCAGAAGATTCCACAATACAGCTGCGGCGCACACAAAACAAAAAGAACGGACCAAAAACAAGAACGATCGTTGCTGCCGGTAATGATGGGGAGGAGGACTAGGATATTTATGATGACGATGACGACGACCAATACGACGACGACAACGGGGATGATGCTGCTGCTGCTGATGATGATGCTGATGATGATGATGATGATGATGAAGAGGAGAAGGAGGAGGATGACAGAAGCAACAGATGATAAAAAACAAGAGAACTGACCAAAACAAGAACCAGCAATCGATGAAAACCGGCGCTTGCTTGCCTGCTGCTAATGATGATGAAGAGGATGAGGATGGTGATGCTGCTGCTGCTGATGATGATGATGACGACGACGATGATGATGTAATGATGATGATGGTGACGACGACGATACAAACTTCGTGTTGGTGATGGTTGATTTTCCTCCTGCTTCTGCTGCTGATGGTTATGATGACGACGACGATGACCACTACAACGGGAAAAGAGCATATCAAGCATACACATTGAACAAATTACTCTAATAATAACAATTCTCTCTT
>CM072516.1:19330692-19718192 GCA_036898135.1 Oncomelania hupensis
GATTCTTGTCGTTTTCGCTGTATTTGAAGCCCCTGCAGCTCCAAGAAGCAATCAATCTGTCTGTTTTTAATAGTTTTCCATAGCTCTGATGTATATTTTATTATTTTAAACAAGAAAAGTGAAATTAAAGTTGTCTGGAATTTTGCTGTAGTGTCTGCCCTTAACGTGAAACATTCTTAGCGTGTGGACCAAACCCTTATATAAGCTACTGCGACACCACAGTCATCTATTTAGTGCGAATTACTAGTGGTTTCGCATTACAATCCAGGGTTCCGAGTTACGGTAACTATTGTAAACTACTATAGGCCAACCGCTCGCCCACTCCTATACAGGCATGCATGATTGTGTTTTTTATGCAAACTGCAGCTGCTCTCATACTGAATGGCGTGTGCAAGAGGTGGTGCTCTGGCATTTTCCCTCCCCCGACTAGTTATATTTCTATGCCAAATGTCAACTGCGGTACAGACAAAAGGCTACCTACCTACCTACCACCGCCTTTTTCTGTTCCTAATAACGCTGAGCTACAGTAGGCCTACATTACACTACACTACACTACACTACACTACACTACACTACACTACACTACACTACACTACACTACACTACACTACCCTATACTACACTACAATAAACTACATTACACTACATTACACTACACTACAATAAACTACATTACACTACACTACAATAAACTACATTACACTACACTACCCTATACTACACTACAATAAACTACATTACACTACATTACACTACACTACAATAAACTACATTACACTACACTACAATAAACTACATTACACTACACTACACTATGTTACATTACACTATATTACACTACACTACACTATACTATATTACACTACAATACACTATACTACATTGCACTACACTACACTATACTATCTTCCACTACAATACACTATACTACATTACACTACACTACACTACACTATACTACACTACACTACAACTGTACAACATTACACTACACTACAATACACTAAGCTACATCTGTACATTACATTACTATACACTACACTATACTACACTACACCACACTATACTACACTATATTACACCATACTACTCTACACTATACTATATTACACTACACTATACTACACTACACTGCACTACACTATACTATATTACACTACACTACACTATACTATATTACACTACACTACACTACACTACAATACACTATACTATATTACACTAAACTACACTATATTTACACTAAACTATACTATATTACACTACACTACACTATACTATATTACAATACACTATACAATATTACGCTACACTATACTACACTACAATACACTATACTATATTACACTACACTACACTATATTACACTACACTATACTACACTACAGCATTACAACACTACAACATTACACTACACTACAGCGGTACAACATTACACTACACTACACTACACTAAACTACACTATACTACACTACACTACGGCTATACAACACTACACTATACTAAGCTACACTACACTACACTACACTACACTACACTATACTACACTATTCTACACTACGCTACACTACACTATACTACACTACAGCTATACAACATTACACTACACTACGCTACACTACATTACACTACACTACACTGCAGCTATACAATATTACACTACACTACACTACACTGCACTACACTATACTACACTACACTACATCTGTACAACATTACAATTCGCACTGTATTGGTAGCTTTCAACCTACAAGCACGATAGGCTAATACTCTGTAATAGCCCTGTAACTACAGGTGCTTGTATATGGAAGCACAGATTTAACCGCCATGAGCTCTAATAAAAAAAAGGGCGCTCTACAAATATTTATTATTGTTACTATTATTATTATTATTATTATTATTATTATTATTATTATTATTATTATTATTATTATTATTATTATTATTATTATTATTATTATTATTATTATTATTATTATGTATAGGCTTACATAGGAGGAAGGCGTGTAATAGGCGCTCGCGTGTACCAGCGCCTGTGTCTGTAAATCACTATTGTGAATGTGCATGCTCTAGAACATAGCAATGTGCATGCTCTAGAACATAGCAATGTGCATGCTCTAGATCATAGCAATGTGCAACTCAATATTGAGTTCATCGTGAGATGAAGAGCATTAAAAGGGTTGTTTTGAAATTATATCAGTAACAGTATAGTACAATACCAGTGCGAAAGCCATATGGCATCTGAGAACAGCCAGATCATGTTTTGTTCCTATCCTATCCTATCCTATCCCGTAACTCGGAGGTCGTTAGGGCATAACAGATGATCATTTGTTATAAGTGTAAAAGTTTGGGCGTTAATTCGTAGGTTTGAGAATGGACTGGCTTCACATTGAGCGAAGCCATCAGGATTGTTGAGGACAGAGACAGATGGAGTGCGCTAATTAAACAATCATCTGTGGTGCCCCAACGATCTCAGAGTTACGGGATAGGATAGGGTAGGATAGGAATTCGTAGGTACCAATGTGCACTATCATTTACTACTACGACGCGAGTCACACATTACTATTTTGTGAGGGGGGTATTGTGAAATCAATTTAATAATAATAATAATAATAATCTATCCTATCCTGTCCCGTAACCCGGAGGTCGTAGGGGCACCACAGATGATCGTTTAACCAGCATACTCCATCTTTCTCTGTACTCAGCAGCACTGATGGCTTCGCTCAGTGTCAAACCAGTCCATTCTCGAATGTTGTCCTCCCACCTCTTTTTCGGTCTCCCTCTTCTTCTACCTCCTTGCACTGTGCCTTGCAGAATGGTATTTGCAAGGCCTGATGATCTGGTGACGTGGCCATACCATCGGAGTTTCCGTGTCTTCACCACTGTTAGCAGGTCATCGTGTTGGCCAATGGCTTGTGTGATGGTCTGTCGGACTTCGTCGTTGGTGATGTGTTGGGTATAGGAAATGCCCAGAAGTCTTCTGTAGCACCTCATCTCCATGCTTTGTATTCTTCGTTGTAGATCTGCTGTGAGGGTCCATGTTTCGCAAGCATGTAGGAAGATGCAGACGACAAGGGAGTGCAGCAGTCTTACTTTGGAATGTAGACTGATGGTCTTGTCTTTCCAAATGGGTTTCAACCTTGTCAGGGCAGCAGTTGTTTGTGCGATCCTGGAGAGGACTTCCTGTCGGGACCCATTGTCTGATACAATGGCTCCTAAATATTTTAAACTATGCACTGTGTTGAGGAATTGGCCTTGGACTTTGATGTCCGTGTTGATGCCATTGGTGTTGTTGGTCATCATTTTGGTCTTCTCTGCACTTATTTCCATTCCATAAGCTCTAATAATAATAATAATAATAATAATAATAATAATAATAATAATAATAATAATAATAATAATAATAATAATAATAATAATGATAATAATAATAAAAAGAAGAAGAAAAATAAAGAAGAAGAAGAAGAAGAAGAAGAAGATGATGATGATGATGATGATGATGATGGTGATGATGGTGAATACGAACAACAAGAACAAGAAGAACAAGAACAAGAAGAACAGGAACAAGAAGAATTACGATCATGATGATGATACAAGCACCAGCGCAAAGAAAACAAAGAAGTTATCGAACAAGAAGCATCAATCGTTGGTGGATACAAAGCTAGCTCGCATATTCATTAGGGATGATGCTGATGATGATGCTGATGATGATGCTGATGATGATGATGATGATGATGAGAAGATTATTAATGACGATGACAACGACGTCGGCGCTGCTAGCTCCTGCTGCTGATAAGGTTACTGCCTCTGCTGCTGATGGGGATGATGATAATGACAATGATGATTGCAACAATTATGAAGTTGCCGTCGACGATGACAACGATGGTGACGTTGCTGTCGATGAGGACAAGTGTCATGGGGATGATGATAATAATAATGATGCTGCCAACAATCATGGCGTTGTCGTCGACGATGACAACGATGATGGCGTTGCCGTCGATGATGACAAGCGTCACCTCCACCACCACCACCATCACCACCTCCACAACAATTACCAGCCTCCATCAAAATCAATTTCCCGTCCACTGGACAATTCCCCCATCACATAATCTCTCTCAAACTGGAAATTGAGGGTGAAATTACAAGCAGAATGCTGAATGGGAACGACCCTCTCGCAACAGGTCAAAGAGTCAACACTGTCACAATGGAACGAACTGAAGACAGAACCTTGGGGGCGAAGATGAAGCCTGTAGGGTTGACGTTGATGATAGTGAGTAAAGAAGGATAGAGCGCAGAGAAGAAGAGCACAGAAGGGTAGAAGGTAGGGCGTTGAAGGGTAATTGGGTTATGTATTGTCGACTTTGATGATGACGGCCATTGAAGGCCTGACTAAAAGTTAGTTGGCAGAAACCGTGGTGGTTATTTGTCTTCGTATGTGGTTGAAGTTAAAGGGGTATGGGAACATAAAATGGCTAATTATTCTGCTTGCGTTTTGGAGCTGGCTAAAGTGTGATCGTTAACAGGTAAGGGATGGAAGGAATTACGGTGGTTATTCTAAGAAGTCTTGGGCTGTAATTACGAACTGATGTGGGTAGTAAACCTACTGAAAAGTACGACTCTGATTACGTGTAGTACAAAAAGGAATTATTTCATAAGAAAGGACCGCTAATATTGGAGCTACTATACATGATTTGATTGTGAATAACTGAAATTTTGAAAATGATTGAACATTGAATTATTGAAGACAGTCTCTGCCACAAGAGTAATACTATTTTCGTCTGGTTGACACTGGCCTAAAATATTATTGTTAATAAGTCCAGCATTGAAAAGAGATTCCAGGAGAAGCAAGCTACAAGCCTCTGGTGCGTCCACAATAAGCGAAAGATGAAGAAGTCAAGTTGTTTATCCATCTATGCAATCTCTCTCCATACCCACATCTCTCTCCAAAACCCCCTTCCCCACTCACTCCATACATACACCCTCTCTCTCTCTCTCCCTCTCTCTCTCCCATGGAAGTACAAACACATGGAAACACATCTCCTTCTTTCTATGACTAAGGGAGTTCGCAGCCAAGTCACGTGGTGTTGCCCTTGTGTTCGATACTTCCGGTTGCAGAAAGTCTTATGTCCGCATCATGTGGAAGTACAAACCATGGACCAATTAGATGACCTCGTTGAGGCATGTAGATACTTTTTACTTTCTAAATTTCTATGTACTAACGAAGAAGAAAAGTGTAAGTACTAGATTGAATGTTCTTCATCGGTTTTTGAAATGTGAAACCTGATGTTTTCGACTGTCCAAATAGCCGCTATCGGAGAGACCGCCATTGACGTGTCATTCACTCATTGTCACTTCTTCTTCTTCGTAATACTGTGGATACCCCGTATACTCCTGGGCGTGTTTTTGTCACCCGTCTAGGACATGAGCGTCAGGATCTTTAAAGTCCGTTATGATGTAATGTATGCGCGACACAGACTAGAACTCGGTTTGTACTCTCAGCCGAATGAGTAGGAAATGGGAGTAAAAACACAATGCCCAGGCATGGGCTCGAACCCGGGACCTTCAAATCCGCAAGCCAAAGCTCTACCATTAGGCCACCTTGCTTCCCTAGGCCAAAATTTGCGAGGCAAGGTAGAGATGTAGACTGTAGTCATTTCTTATCATGGACATTTTCATGATACATTTGTAACTTTAGTAGCGTATATATTTAATCTATCGTTGTTTTTTTTACTTATTTCTTTTAGTTTACGGCGAAACAGCAGCAACTGCCCTGAGGGCGACGTTTGGCGGACATGTCAACAGGGTCAAAATATCACTATCAAAACATGTACGCCATTCAGCAACCGGAAGTTTGGAACACACACGTCCAAAAAAAGACGGGAAGCAGAGAACTTCGGGCCTTCTCGCCGAAAGCCGTGCATCCATATACTGAAGAATCCATGGTTTCTCCCTATCTCTCTCCCAACCCTTCTTTCTCTCTTCTTCCTTATTGCTATAATACACCCATCCCTTTTTGACTACAGGGCACGTGCAATAACTATGCCGAGTATCTTGGACTCAATCTCTCTATATATAACATTGTTCAGGCGCTGCTCCAAAAAGCCTCTTTTTGTTCTGTGTGCGTGCAACCATCAGGCGCCGTAATTACGACAGTGACTCACGTCGCATTTGCCTCCCTATTCTGTCGTCGTCATGGCTTCTTGTCACCACAGGCGATGTTCTACCGTCACTTTTTTTTTTTTTTTAAATCAAAACCTTTTCTGTTCTTTTGTCTTTAGTTTTTCTTCATAACTTTATTTCCTTTTCTTTCCTTTCTCTTTGTTTATTGTTCTTTCTTTCTGTCTGTCTGTCTGAGTGTCTGTTCCCATCGTACACTCTCTCTCTCTCTCTCTCTCTCTCTCTCTCTCTCTCTCTCTCTTGCTCTCTCTCTCATATTAACTCATGCCCACACACACACACACACATACACACACATACACGCACATGATAACACAAGTACATACCGTTTATATTATAGAAGGCCTACCAGATCAACACTATTATGCCTCCTACGTGCAAACACGTTTCAGTTTCACATACAGTCACACACTTTAGCATAATTGGTCTGTTAGTAGGTTAAGCTGTCAAAAATGATGTACATGGCTGCACCAAGCAAAGTTCTTATGTAACGGCAGTTCGTGACAAACGTAACGCACATTGCCATGTATGCAGCAGCAACGTTTGGGGAGTGAGTGCTTTCACAAGTTGTTTTGAAATATAGGCTTGTTGACAGTCTGCTGGGATACGACGTTAAGTCTTATTACAAAAGGTAAGCTTACTGATAATCCGCTACCCCCAATGAAATTATCCCCTTCAAATTGTCGACACTTTCATATTGTGTTAGCGTAGTTGATTGTCTCTGAAATGCTTTCAAAATAGTGTAAGTTATCCTCCCCTTGGACTAGCCTCCCTCTGCGTGTGTCATGTTCTTCCGGCCCACCCAGAACCTTATTGCCCTTACCCTGGGGCAAAGTGACGTGCTTTCCTGCTGGATAAAGACCTAATTGGGAAAAGCAGGGCCACCCCCATCCTAACCCCCCTCCAGCGAGGGGCAAAGCCTCTGGTCATTTGGCCCCGTCGTCTACGTGACCCTTCTGAGGCCCTGTCCATTAGGTCTCGCTCATTAGCAGACCGATATTTATGGACAAGTTGGAAATAGTACAGTTTAAAAGTCGAGAAGATTTGAACGAAGTAAGGGTCGTTACCGAACATTAGGTGATACGGGTAACACACGCTGGATGATCGTGCGACATCTTAATTACCAACATTGAGTTGCATTTTTTTTAAATTTTTAATTCTATCGAGGATTTGTTAAGCAATTTTCTTCTGAATGTGTTAATTTCTAATTTGAGGGCAGGTATTAATAAACAAGATGTATATGTGGTATGACGAAATAAAGATATTTGAAAATATAAATCAAATATGAATTGCATGTTTTACTAGCTGACACCGAACTTTCTTGCATTTTGTAATATTTAGTGCATTATTGATACTTCATCTTTAAAGTTGTGCTGCTGCTATCTGTTACTGTTGTTGCAGGCAATGTTGATGTTATGACGACAAAACTACTCATGGTAATGAAGATGACAACAATTCTACCAATAGTACTCTCGCGAACAGGAAAGAAATTAAGTGGACGACATTGGTTTATTCCAGACTTCAACACACAACTTGTGGATGCCGAATCTCAGCAGTAGCAAACGTCTTTAGTAGCTCTTTGAGCTAAATAAATGTCTATGAGAATAATTATGCACCTCTTTTACAAGAATCAACAATCTGAGGATGTTCAATCTAAGTCAAGAGAGCAAGTTGCAAAGCGGAAAAGTCCTCTGTATTAGAATATGGATCTGCATGCACAGTAAGAACAGCCTGTGTTGTTTGTTTTTTGTGGTTGTTTGTTTGTACTTTTTAACTTGACTACACAGAAGTCACCGGCCAGGGCGGAGGAACCTCACGTTACTACAGGTTCAACGACCATGTGCTCAGGGCCAAGGCGAGCCACACTGTATTCGTGGATTTCGGCTGTGGCCAACAGCCTGGAGAGGATTGGGCACCGCCAGGTCTTTTTTGCCCAAGACACACTACATGATGACACAATCCACTAATTCCATACCGGATCGGTCGTCGCCCGGGCCGTCACCCGGCACAAGGACCGCGCCTTCCGTTGGCCACCAGGACGGAGGTGTTAAGTATGCTACTGATGGACAATTTAGCAAGATCCGCACGAGAAACAACATCGTCATAGGAACCTGGAACGTCAGGACCCTAACTGCGGAAGGAAAATTAGAAGAACTGGCCCACGAGTTGGACCACTATCGATGGAACGTTCTAGGTATCAGCGAACTGCGATGGAAAGGCCTAGGTGAAACAACGACCGACAAAGGCCACAAGCTCTATTTCAGCGGTAGGGATGACAGGCACGAACACGGCGTTGGATTCTTGGTCCACAAGAACATTCTAGCGACTGTCATGGGTTGCCGCCCAGTCTCCAGTAGACTCATTACCATCCGCCTGAGAGCAGCCCCTTTCAACATCACCATCATCCAGGCCTACGCCCCAACATCAGACTATGACGACAGCGAAGTGGAGGATTTTTATGAAAATCTACAGGCGGTCCTTGACCAAGTGCCGAAGAAGGACATAGTCATAGTGCAAGGCGACTGGAATGCCAAGGTTGGCCAAGATGCGTACCGCAACTGGGGAGACACATGTGGACCCCACTGCAACAACGAGACAAATGACAGGGGTCTGAGACTCTTGGAGTTTGCCAGATACAACAATCTGGTACTGGCAAACACGCTTGGTCTCCACAAAAACTCCAGACGATGGACATGGCACAGTCCTGGCGGGGAGCACCACAACCAAATAGACTACATCATGGTCAAGAAACGCTTCAGATCAAGCATCAACATTGGCAGGACACGTACTTTTCCAGGAGCAGACATTGGAAGTGACCACGATCTCGTGATGATGTCTTTCCGGCTCCACTTGAAGAGAGTAAATACAGCAAAGTGCACTAGATTGAAGTTCGACCTGGACAAACTGCAAGACCCGGAGGTGGCAGAACTATTTCAGGCCACAATTGGAGGGAAATTTGCACCACTGCTCATTTTGGGGGCTGGTGAAGTAGATGTCAACACCATGACCACCACCTTCAACTCAGCTGTGACAGATGCCGCCACTGAGATCCTTGGCAAGCACCGACCAAAGAAGAAGCTGTGGATCACACCTGAACTTTTGGATCTGTGTGATAAACGAAGAGAGATGAAAAAGAAAAAGAACACCTCACAGGGAGCTGATGTCTACCGAAAAATCAACAATGACATCCGAAAAGGCATGCTCACAGCAAAGGAGAACTGGATAGAAGATCAATGCCAGGAAATAGAGAACAGTCTGAACAAGAACAACAGCAAGAAGGCCTACCAGACTGTGAAGCGACTGACAAGTGTCAAACAGCCCAAAGTCTTCACTATCCAAAGCAAGTCTGGCATATGCCTTACAGAAGAACAAGAAGTCTTGGACAGATGGACAGAGTACTGCTCTGACCTTTACAACCATACACCAAATGGAGACCCATCAGTTCTAGCATGTCCAGAGAACAGAGAAGAAGAAGAAATCCTCCCAATTCTCCGGGAAGAAGTTGAGGCAGCAGTGCAAGCGCTAAAGAAAGGGAAGTCAGCAGGAGTGGACAACATACCCGCGGAACTGCTACAAGCAGGAGGAGAAGCGATGATTGATGCCCTCACCATTATCTGTAACAAGATCTGGCAGAGTGGGGAGTGGCCTATACCATGGACCCAGTCGCTTGTCATCACTCTTCCCAAAAAAGGTAACCTTCAGGAGTGTGAAAATTACCGCACCATCAGCCTCATCAGCCATCCCAGCAAGGTCCTCCTGAAAATAATACTCAACAGGTTGAAACCCCAAGCTGAACAAATCATAGCTGAAGAACAAGCAGGATTCAGGGCAGGGCGAAGTACCACTGAGCAGATTTTCAACCTCAGAATAATCTGTGAGAAATACCTACAGCACCAACAACATCTATATCATGTGTTCATAGACTTCAAGAAGGCGTTTGACCGAGTCTGGCATGCAGCTCTATGGGCAACAATGAAAGTGTACAACATCAGCCCAAAAATTATTGAAGTCATCAAAAGCCTGTATGACAAGGCTACCAGTGCAGTCCTCCACAACAGAGCCATCGGGAATTGGTTCAGAACAACAATCGGTGTGCGTCAAGGATGCCTACTCTCTCCAACACTCTTCAACATCTTCCTAGAGCGCATCATGTCGGATGCTCTTGCAGACCATGAAGGCACAGTCAGCATAGGGGGTAGAGCAATCTCCAATCTTCGTTTTGCAGATGACATTGATGGATTGGCTGGAGAGGAACAAGAACTTGAACAGCTGGTACAGAGGCTTGACACCACCTCCAAAGCCTATGGAATGGAAATAAGTGCAGAGAAGACCAAAATGATGACCAACAACACCAATGGCATCAATACTGACATCAAAGTCCAAGGCCAATCCCTCGACACAGTGCATAGCTTCAAATATTTAGGAGCCATTGTATCAGACAATGGGTCCCGACAGGAAGTCCTCTCCAGGATCGCACAAACAACTGCTGCCCTGACAAGGTTGAAGCCCATTTGGAAAGACAGGACCATCAGTCTACATTCCAAAGTAAGACTGCTGCGCTCCCTTGTCATCTCCATCTTCCTATATGCTTGCGAAGCATGGACCCTCACAGCAGATCTCCAACGAAGAATACAAAGCATGGAGATGAGGTGCTACAGAAGACTTCTGGGCATTTCCTATACCCAACACATCACCAACGACGAAGTCCGACAGACCATCACACAAGCTATTGGACAACATGATGACCTGCTAACAGTGGTGAAGAAACGGAAACTTCGGTGGTATGGCCACGTCACCAGATCATCAGGCCTTGCAAAGACTATTCTGCAAGGCACAGTGCAAGGAGGTAGAAGAAAAGGGAGACCGAAAAAGAGGTGGGAGGACAACATTCGAGAATGGACTGGTTTGACACTGAGCGAAGCCATCAGGGCTGCTGAGGACAGAGAAAGATGGAGTATGCTGGTTAAACGATCATCTGTGGTGCCCCTACGACCTTCGGGTTACGGGACAGGATAGGATAGGATGAGTTTACAATGAGAGAGAGAGAAAGAGAGAGAGAGAGAGAGAGAGAGAGAGAGAGAGAGAGAGAGAAAGAGAGAGAGAGAGAGAGAGAGAGAGAGAGAGAGAGAGAGAGAGAGAGAGAGAGAATGTGATTTAAATTTTTTTTTTAAATTTACCTTGTTGTCCCTTTTTCCATAATTCTGGGCCGCCTCCCCTGGGGAAAGCTTAGTCGCAGCCTGTGGCGCGCCCAAACCCAACCTAACATTAGTTGTGATTTTTGAAAATTTGCTGGGGGAGCAAACCGGAGTACCCGGAGAAAACCCCCGGGACGTTGCCCGAGTCGAAAGTAAATAAATATTCGGAGAAACATAACGCCCAGATGCTGGATCGAACCCACACCTGTCAGGCGCCATTGGTTTCTGGCCTGTGGACAAGGAAAGTTAGTCCCGCCTTAGCCCACTTGGCCACAACGCTCTTCTTGTCGTCCTCTTCCTCCTACACCATGTTCTTCTTCTTCTTCATCCTAAGTACACTTCATTTGTCGAATTCTTAGCGCAAAGAGACGTGCAGCCAGATCAGGGGAGGCAATTAGATGGCGACCGCCTTGGAAGTGGTTTTTCCTTCAGGATAATCCCAATTTATCGTTCCTGATCAAGCCCAGAAAGATAGCTAGAGAAATAGCCGTTGTCTTCTGCATGCATCTCAATGACGGGGGCAGAAAGAAAAAGTAAAGAACCAATGACGAAGGAAAGAAAGGGAAATGGAAGGGAGAAAACAGAAATAAGGAAATGAAAGGACGAAAGAAAAAAAAAACTAAGAAAGAAGGAATGAAAAAATAGTGACAGAAAGAAAGAAAGGAACAACGAAAAGAAGAAAGAACGAACAAGAAAAATACAGGGGGAAAAAAGAAGTAAGAAAGAGAAAAAAATAAGAGAAGAAAGAAAGAATGGAGAAATGGAAAAAAGTCCAAAGAAAGAAATGAAGAAACAAATAAAGAAGACAGCTACATGAGATATTAAACATCACCCACCTGAGAGTTTTAGGAACTATAAAGCGATATGATGATTTATTTCTGAATTTATACTGCCAAAGCCTTACAAAATATAGAATGGTTATTAGGGCAGTGAAATGGCCACAAGGCCCACATGGTAAGATTTCAAACAAATACACACAAGATATAACGCCACCCAAATGATCAATAGCAATAAATAAAAACATGCAATATGGCTTTAAATTAAACATTTTAAACACATTATTTGGTAGTCCCACACACAAAAAAGACAAAAATTAAAAAGCTATAAAAGTTTTAAAATTTAACAAAATTAAGAAAAATATAAATTATAATTATGTAATACAATTATATAAGTCCACCTCATTTTTTGTGTTATTATCAGATAATAACACAAAAAATGAGGTGGACTTAATATCATTTATAGATTTATAGATTTATACATAAATACACATACAAAGGGAAACCTAATATAACAGCAATAATAAAATTAATAATAATAATAATAAAATTAATAATAATAATATTAATAATAATAATAATAATAATAATAATAATAATAATAATAATAATAATAATAATAATAATAATAATAATAATAATAATAATAATAATAATAATAATAATAATAATAATAATAATAATAATAATAATGGTGACACGACTGAGCAAGACATCAACTACACAGTAAGCTTACAAAACCACATGGAGGAATAAATTATACCGAAGCAACACAATAAAAAACCTTCAATGTCGTAAAAATTCAAACTTTTCTGCTATCCAATGCACCAACGGGAATCCCCTCAATGAAACATACTTCCGGTTTTTTTCTCCGCGTGTTTTAGTGAGTTATTTCCAAATATTCAAGAATAATAACATGTGTCACTGGCCACCTGTATCGTACCCTCACATATATATATATATTTTTTTTTTTTGCTGCAGTTTATTATACCTTTCTATCGCCAGTGGCGCGCCTAAACCCTACCTACCTAACATTATTTGTGAATTTTTGAAAAATATTCGGAAAAACATAACGCCCAGATGCTGGCTCGAACCCACACCTGTCAGGCGACATTGGTTTCTGGCTTGTGGACAAGGCAAGTTAGTCCCGCCTTAGCCCACTTGGCCACAACGCTCGCCTAACATAGTCAGTTACTTCGTGTTTTGTGAAGGTTGCGACGGCGAAGCTATGGAAAACTACAAGAGTCTTCAGGTCCTGTTTCACTTTCTGTCGATGATCGACGCACCTCCGAAGTCGCCACAAATACAGGCCTCTACGATTGTTTTTTGCATCCTTTCACTGAGCATGTACTTCCTCCACCGTTTCTATACTTATCCCACTCGTTTTCTGGCTCTAACAATCGTCGTTTTCGGCAATTTGCCATATTTAAAAGTCACGCATCAAGCTTTGATAAAAGCAAAACAAGCTAGACCGGAACTTGGTTTCATGCTAACCTCGTTTTAATTTATAATGGCGATACCCACGAGTTTTTATGAGAGGTGCCGGAAAGTTGTGAATAGGCTACAAAATGTACACACACCAGCAACAAGTTAGTCATATTTGCACACACACACAAACACACACATGTTTGTAGAAAAGACGTTCTGATGACTGTTGTGAAAAAAAACAGGGATTATTTTGACACACTTTTCATTTGTTTGACATTATTTTGACATTTTCAAATTTTTGAAGCTATCCCTAACCCTAACCCAAACCCTAACCCTTAACCTAACCCTAATCCTAAAACAGCTCTAACTCAACGGAGCACTATTTTGACGTCAAAATAGTACGGCCTTCCAAAAAAGTCAGAAGAAACCATGTGGAGTTTCATGTGTGTCATCAGAACGTCTTTTCTGCATGCCCACCTACACACACATACACACACACAACCGTGTAAAAACGCCGTTGTGATGACTTTCATGAAACTCTACATACGTTACTTTGACATTTTTACAAATATGTCCATGTTTTAAAGCTTACCCTAACCCTAACTCTAACCCTTTCCCAAACCCTAACCCAAACCCTAACCCTTAACCTAACCCTAAGCCTAACACAGCCCTAACCGTAACGGAACACTGTTTTGACGTCAAAATAACGGGGTCCGTCAAAAGAAAGTACCTATAGGTTCAAGTGCATGTCAGAATAAAGGCGTTTCTACCTAGCCACCCACCCACCCTACCAACCCACCCACCCACCCACACACCACAAGCGCGCCTAAACAAATCACGCTGATTCATATAAAATCTTCATTTATCAATGTAAGAGTTAAGCTAGATTAGTTCATTCATGGTAGCGGTGAGCGATACTTGTACGTAAACCATGATCACCGTCGTCATCGGGGGTGGAGATGCCGCCGCGACATTATTCCCACAGCACGGACAGCGCGGGAAAAAGACAGGGATAAAGCAATACATTTATTTCTAAAGCAATATGCTATCTCCTAAGTAAGAAACAAGGCAATGAGACTGCCGTCCACCAACCCTTAACACAATATACTCCATAATTATGCCTCATGTTGTAATAAATGCCACGTTGAATAAGAAACCGTATCCAGGTAAACATCAAGTCACCAGCTGACGACAGTATTTACGTCATCGTTCCTGTAACAATAACAGAGTCATTGTCATTTTACGGCTTCTTCGGAGACAGCATTTTCTTACCAGAGTTAAGACGGTTTTACGGCTTTTGCACCATCAAACTTGTCATCGACAGCATCGTCGTCCAGAGTTAGAGCTTTGTGTCTGGTTGTATATATCAGCAAACTTTTCTCCACGTCATCGTTTTCATAAGTTAGAGTGTTATGTTTGGTTGTTAGGTCATCAAACTTGTCATCGACAGTTAAAAGTGTTAATTATATCGCACCAGCCTAGTTCTTCTGATATTATAGAAACCGAAATCCTTTGTTATAAGAAATTACTATGGTTATTGTGTTATTATAACTATATTCCAATAGCAGTTCTATATTTTGTACTTACAGTGTCCCTCAAACGCATTTGACATCTGATTTGGGAAGACATCTGAAACATCCGTACACATTTTACATTACATTACATTACATTACATGATTATTGCTTTAGGTCCAGCAGACTCTTCCGAGCCAAATCAGGACCGGACAACCCCTGATCCGCATAAAAGATCTGCCGAAACAGCCTTAGTGGTAAAACTGAAAGCTCTCCACCAGCCAGTCAGTTTACAATAAAGACATCCCACGCAGGGGACGCTGAGGCTGTTCTCTAATTTATCGAACTCCCGTTTACAAAAACAAAATAGAATACAAACATCATTATAAATTATCAACAAAACATATACATATAAAATGCCTACATTGCTAAATAATAACATCATAGTAAGCCCTAGTGACCACCTGGCAGAAAGCGTCCAATATTCCCAAGCTGATCCAACAGACCTAACACACAAATAAAGAGTCTTGTCCAGGAAGAGTTTTCAAGAAAAAAGGTAGGAGACTGGTCTAGCGAAGAAGAAGATAGTATAGCAGATTGATAGAAAAGAGCAGGAATGAAAAAGAATAAATGAGAAATACAGCGACAGTGGGAATTTAAAGCACTAAATTTCCAGAAAGTGGGGATACTATTTATACTGAAACCCCCGGCACCCCAACGGGGGTCCCGCATGATGCTTCTCGACTCCTAAACAGAAGACAACTAAAGGAAGACAACACTGTCCGTGATCCTTTAGACATCTATTGAGAATATAAGTCCTACGTTGTTTCCATCTTCTGTCCCATCCCCATTGCTTGTGTGATAAATCTTGTTTATTGTTGTCTTACCCTTTCGACCCAAAGAGACGTAAACCAGTAAATAAAATCAAGAAATCGCTTATTTATTGCAACAGGCTTCGACGCAAGTCTTGAAGACCAACCATAAAAAAACCTATGTGTTTTGCGAGCATTGTCCAGGTCATAACATAACGTTCCAGCATTTATAAATAGGAATAAGAAAGGAACTGGCATCTAGAATTTGAAGCTGCGGATTCGTCGATGGCCTCGTGACGCAGTGGGCTGGTCGCCGGTTTCCTATGCCGAAGGTCGCGGGTTCGATTCCCGCAAGGGGCGAATTTAGGTGTACGGAAACTATTGAGGACACCGAGGGTTTTCTCCGAGTACTCCGGTTTCCTCCCTCTCTTCAATAATAATATTGCATTCAGGCAGTCTAAACTTTCTAAACTTTCACAAATCGTATGGTATAGTTGTAATGGGATTAAAACTGAGTGAGTGTATGTGCTAACATGTATATTGTGTGTGTGTAAACAGCCGTTTATCAGTACTTTTATTTTGTACGTGTCCTGTATGTTTGGGCACTGAATAGAATAGACCCAACGTTTCCCGGCGTGTCGTAAGAGGCGACTAAGCGGGGTGATGTCAGCACGATATCACTGCGTGAAAGTCTTCTACCCAGAAGTTACTGGCCAGGGCGGAATAACCTCACGTTACTACAGGTTCTACGACCATGTGCTCGGGCCAAAGCGATCCTCACTGTACTCGTGGATATCGGCTGTTGCCAACAGCCTGGAGAGGATTGGGCCCTGCCAGGTCTTTCTTGCCCAAAACACATTGCATGATGAAAATAACCACTAACTCCGTACCGGATAGGTCGTCGCCCGGGTCACCAAGGAGTGTGAAAACTACCTCACCATCAGGCATCCCGGCAATTTTTTCCTGAAAATAATACTCAACAGGTTGAAACCCCAAACTGAACAAATCATAGCTGAAGAACAAGCAGGATTCAAGGCAGGGCGATTTACCACTGAGCAGATTTTCAACCTCAGAATAATCTGCGAGAAATACCCTACAGCACCATTATCTATATCATGTGTTTGAAGACTCCAAGAATGCGTTTGACCGAGTCTGGCATACAGCTTTGTTGACAACCAGGAGAGTGTACAGCATCAGCCCTAAAATTATTGAAGTCATCAAAAGCCTGTATAACAAGGCTACCAGTGCAGTCCTCCACAAAGCACCATCGGGGACTGGTTCAAAACAACAATCGGCGTGCGCCAAGGATGCTCTCCAATACTCTTTAACATCTTCCTGGAGCGCATTATGTTAGAAGCCCTTGTAGATCAAAAAGGTACATTCAGCATAGGGGGTAGAGCAATCTCAAATCTCCGTTTTGCGAACGACATTGATGGATTGGCTGGAGAGGAACAAGAATTTGAACAGCTGGTACAGAAGCTTGACACCACCTCCAGACCCTTTGGAATGGAAATAAGTGCAGAGAAGACCAAAAGGATGACAACAACACCAAAGGCATCAACACGGACGTCACAGTCCAAGGCCAATCCCTCAACACGACGCATAGCTTTTAAAATTTAGGAGCCGTTGAATCAAGCAATGGATCCGGACAGGAAGACCTCTGCAAGATCGCACAAACAGCTGCTGCCCTGACAAGATTGAAGCCCATTTGGAAAGACAAGACCATCAGTCACTCCAAGGCAAGACTACTGCTGTCATTTTGAGCGTCCTTTTCTCTTGCAAAACATGGACCCTTACAGCAGATCTTCAACAAAGAATACAAAGCATGGAGATGAGGTGCTACAGAAGACTTCTGGGCATTTCCTATACCCAGCACATCACCAAAGATGGAGCCATTGGGCAACATGATGACTTGCTCACAGTGGTGAAGAAACGGAAATTTCGATGGTATGGCCACGTCACCACAGCATCAGGCCTTGTAAACCCTAATCCTGCAAGGCACGATGCAAGGAGGTAGAAGAAGAAGGGACCGCCTATTTACTTGTGGTCAACTTGGTAGCTTTACTGTTAGACTGACACATAATATTTTAAAGTTATTTTAAACCAATAATGTGTATCAACATAAAGTTAGTTTGGAACTTGGATCCTATAACTGTGCCAACTGTGTTTTAATAGAATATATATTTTTTTGTTATTGTGTGGAATTTAAGAGGTCTGGATCTTTGACGATCAGATTAACTTGAGCAATAACAATCCTGTCCCCTAATTTTAAAACAATGTCATTTCACTGCATTACATTTGAATGTTATTGTTGGAATATTTCTTTGTTGCCAATGAACCAGCCGTAAACAAGTTTACAACCAATAGCGCATATTTAAAATAAAATAAAATAAAATATTTCCCTTAAACCAGATGTACTAGCTCTCATCTGTTCTGTTCTTAAAACTGAAGCAGCAGTACCAGATCCTCGTGTAGACAATAATGCGACCACACGAAAAGAGATGACGTATACATGAACAAAATCAATTGGTGGTGTTTCTTCTGTGTATCTTCATAGCATACATGCAAATTGAGACCATGTCTCTTTTGACACTCTTGTTGGGGGGAAGGGGTGGATAGTAGGGTACGGAAATAGGGGTTGAGGAGGTGGGTTGCTTGGGAAGAAGGGATGATGGAAGCGAAGAAACTGTACTGTACCAGACTGCCACAATAGGCCATGGCACTTTTCAATGCGAAATGACGTTGGCGATTTTCTTCCCGTCATTCGATACACCTTCGTTCATACCGTTCCTCCATGATGGGTGCTTTCTTTTCTTCCTTTTTCTTTCTTTTTTTTTCTTGGGAGGAGGAGGGATAGGAGGTGAGGGTGCGTTTGTGATGCAAATAGAGCGGCAGTAAGGCAGACATTAGAGGTATTGTGATACCTTAGGAGAGCCGGGAGAGGGGAGGGACACATTGATTTTCCTCCCATTGCTCCGTGCTTTATTACTTCATAGTGGTCGTAGATGGGATGAAAAAATTGTGTGGTGTTTCTTAGGGTCACTGCAGCAGACTATTACAACACTACTACCACTACTACTTCTACTACTACTATTACTACTACTACTGTTATTATTACTACTACGTCTATTATTATTATTATTATTATTATTATTATTATTATTATTACTACTACTACTACTACTACTACTACTACTACTACTACTACTACTACTACTACTACTACTACTATTATTATTATTATTATTATTATTATTACTATTCCGACTATTATTATTATTATTATTATTATTATTATTATTATTATTATTATTATTATTATTATTATTATTATTATTATTATTATTATTATTATTATTATTAATTTTAAAAAGCAGACAACTGTGCTCAAAGCGCTCGCACGCATGCACACATTCGCAGGTTAACATAATTATAATCATTAACACTTGGATTATGAACAAAAGAGGGGGGGGGGGGGGTGTGGAGTGGAGAGGGTAATATGCATACTAAGATGTACATGTACAAAGTTTAAATATTAACGCTATGGTAAAACTCGACGAGGCAGCAATATAAAACAGTTGAGACAAAATAGGTACAGTGGTTACAAATAAAACATATAAAGAACACACAATAAAATATAAATGAATGTAGATACTGTACGAGTCATAAAACCAAACCATAAGCAGAATTAAAGCAATAAAAACAATGCAGTTTTAAAATAATATGACATTGTACATAAATTAGCGATTATTCATTCTGGATCTGGATGTGGATTCCCGTCTAAGGTGTAAATTAACGGGTCAGCCGTAGAAGCCAAATCTGACTATAAATACGACTTCGGAGTGCGCTTCGCAATTTCTTCCTAATGTATAGCAAGATTATTTATATTCTTTCTAGTGCTGTTTATATTGAGTTTTAAAACAGCTATGTGTGAGCTATAAGTTATAAGCTATGTTTTAACAATTACTGTGCTTGTTTTATTAGGGGATTAAATGGATAACTAGCTGAACACGGAGTTACACGACTAGTTGATATTGTAGAAGCTGGTTTGAGGTCAAATGTATTTGAAAAAAACTTGTGTCCACCAAAAGCGTACTTCTAACGATACATTAGGACTAGGGTACAAACTTGCATACTTGTGTTTGCTTGCGTAGTTAATGTATGAAATTAAACATATGATACATTGTGTGATTTCTAGAGGAATAAAATTTCTGTTGGGTTGCAACACATTGCGGAATACATTGGAATGTGGTATGTGATAGATTAGCTATGGAGGGAGCACAAGGGTCGTCAGATTCTATAATTATAACAAATTTGAATATGTGTAATCATGAAATGTTTTCCATCCTAGAAAAGGCAGTGTATCATGATAATAACATTAAAATATATCTATACTGAGTTGTTCAAGACCACCTTTTAAATTAATATATAAATTAAAAATGAACGCATGGAACACTAAATACTCAGCTGATGTTAAATGTATATGTAATACAAGTCTATCAGTACACCACCTTCTCTTTGAATGCTCAGTTTTAAAAGACATATTTCAAGTAAATGGACATAGCATAACTGAATATGGACATTCTGTAGACATGGTTCTATATCATCCAAATGTTACAGACGTTGTGAAAGTTATTGTTAAATCTCCTGTTGGTAGACTTTTATAGACTTTGTTTTGAAATTATTTTTTGAAATAGTTAAAGTGTTTTAAAAGTTACATTTTCAATGTCCAATATCACCTAAATGTGTGAACAGATATTAAATTAAGGATTGATTTGTTTGCTTACGGTGTTTTCGATTAACGGTTATAGGGCGCGCGCGTGTGCATGTGTGCGTGCGCGCGCGCGTTTTTCTATGTGTGGGTGTGTGTGTGCGTGTGCGTAAATCCTTAACGCAGACCTGAGTCATCAGTTGCTCTTATCATATTACTTATTAAGTTGTGAAACTTCTGCTTGCTCATGAATAAGGCACAATTTATAATCTAAAACACCGGTAAAGGCCACATCAATAACACATGCTCTTTGATACTTTTGATAAAGGCGGTCGGTCTAGACGATAGATAATCAAACCTTGCTGGAATCGTTGCATTTAATTACCCTATTTTATGATCATGTTTATAGTGCCTGTTATGACCCTGGGTCCCTAAAGCCAATTCATGTTATTACAGACGAAAAAGGTTTATGTGCGCGTGCGCAGTTACGCCGGCCATAAAAATAATAGTGCATTTCCGGTAGCAAGGTCACTAAATAGACAGAAACGCCGCGCGCATGAAATACGGCGTCGAGAACTCCTGCAGATACTTAAGCGAGATCAAACGCGAGATGTAACAAGATAAAAAAACAGAGATAGGGTTCGCCGTTACATCGTCTGGGCAGCAGATGCTTACAGTACTGTGGTTCGCCTTTGCAAGGCTACCATAAGCCACTTCCGGCTGAGTAAAATTAAAGGACGTCATGAAAAATTAGACCAGCAGAATTTCCGGTCAAGCAAGCACTTTGAACCGTTCATTTACGGGGTAGGTGGGATTGTACCTTGCAGCAGAGTGCGCCGTACTGGCTCAGCAATTGGTCATATACTGACCAGGATTGTACTCAGGCCTAACGCTACAAGTGCGCGCCTCGGGCGGCGTATTACTGTATTGTCAACGCCTTGAGCAGCTCTTGAGCTGGATAAGCTCTAGATAAGATCGATTAAATAACTAAATAAATCATAATTATAGGTCTACATTACACAAATGTTAGCATCTGTCGTTCATGTTTTAAATGCCAGAAGCCGACCAAAAAACCCTACTTAAATTAAATTATTTGAAATTATTATTTTTTGTTGTTGTTATTGCTATTTTTGTTGTTGTTGTTATTGTTGTTGTTGCAAAGTTTCATGTAAACTTACATGTACATCTGAAACCAACATGTAATACGAGCATATCCTAAATGTGCATTTTCTCTTTTGAACTCAAGATTATTTATTCCCGGTAAATCATGTAAATCATCGCCGATGGCTCCGCGCATGCGTGTACTTCTGCAGTTCATGTGTCGGAAGTCAGCATGTACTTGTGGCATCGCCAAATATAAATCATCGCCGATCGTTCCGCGCATGCGTGCACTTCCTGAGGTCATGTGTCGGAAACGGAAGTCAGCATAAATATATAAATTCGGACTGGGCGTCGGTTGCGCCGCGTGAAAGGGCCCTCCTCGTCTGGCTTCCGTCGATCCCGACCTCTGGTTGCCCAGTTTATTTTTTAACTACGATTGGGCGACGCGGGGTACCCTGTGAAGAGTGGCGACCTCCGGACTACAGGTGTTTCACCGCCAGTGGCATCCTGCGTACTGCCTACCCACCCTCACGCGGCCTCTGCTTGGTCACCTTCTTGCGGCTTCATCGGCGATTCCCTCCACGGGCTCCTCGGCTCTCTTCTGGTTTGTCCTTGGCGTCTCGTTTGGCACCCTTAACGACATCTCTGCGTCGCTTCATGCGCCTACTCATCGGTCTTCTTACTGCATCGACTACTCTGCATCATCATGATCTCTTATTCTGCTTGTCGTAGCTGCCATGGGCGCTCCATCTTCAAGTGACTTCTTCCTGCATCACGCTTCACTCCTTCATTCCGGCTGCATCTACTTCTTTACGACATCTTACATCAACGAACATCTTCCATCCAAGTCCCCTATACGCTTATGTGTCCGGGGACGTTAATCTACTTGCCTGCCTGCCTAATCCTCATACCGAATGTAAACAAGCGGTAGGTACTGGCTCTGTGCACTAAAAATCGGAAAGTATTCACAACTTTCCGCCACTTCTCATAAAAACTCGTGGGTATCGCCATTATAAATTAAAACGAGGTTAGAATGAAACCAAGTTCCGGTCTGGCATGTTTTGCTTTTATCAAAGCTTGATGCGTGACTTTTAAATATGGCAAATTGCCGAAAACGACGATTGTTAGAGCCAGAAAACGAGTGGGATAAGTATAAAAACGGTGGAGGAAGTACATGCTCAGTGAAAGGATGCAAAAAACAATCGTAGAGGCCTGTATTTGTGGCGACTTCGGAGGTGCGTCGATCATCGACAGAAAGTGAAACAGGACCTGAAGACTCTTGTAGTTTTCCATAGCTTCGCCGTCGCAACCTTCACAAAACACGAAGTAGTTGACTATGTTAGGAGAGCGTTGTGGCCAAGTGGGCTAAGGCGGGACTAACTTGCCTTGTCCACAAACCAGAAACCAATGGCGTCTGAAAGGTGTGGGTTCGAGCCAGCATCTGGGCGTTATGTTTTTTCCGAATATTTTTTTCAAAAATTCACAAATAATGTTAGGTAGGTAGGGTTTATGCGCGCAACTGGCGATAGAAAGGGATAATAAACTGCAGCAAAAAAAAAAGTGAGGGTACGATACTGGTGGCCAGTGACACATGTTATTATTCTTGAATATTTGGAAATAACTCACTAAAACACACGGAGAAAGAAACCGGAAGTATGTTTCATTGAGGGGATTCCCGTTGGTGCATAGGATAGCAGAAAAGTGTGAATTGGCAACGCTTCGTTTCTTATGCTTGTCAAAATGCTTGGGAAGCGTCTTAGAGGCCTACATTCCACTGGATATAAGTGCATTCTTGTTTATTCTACTGTGAACTGCATGGCAATTCTTCGATGCCTTACGCATCGTAGTTGTCGTCCCTTCTTTTTCCAGTCATGCGCAGAAGATAAGCGTGGATTCTGTGAAATTGAGGTTGCAAAGTAACACGATTATTATTATTATTATTAGTAGTAGTAGTAGTAGTAGTAGTAGTAGTAGTAGTAGTAGCAGCAGCAGCAGCAGCAGCAGCAGCAGCAGCAGCAGCAGCAGCAGCAGCAGCAGCAGCAGCAGTAGTAGTAGTAGTAGTAGTAGTAGTAGTAGTAGTAGTAGTAGTAGTAGTAGTAATAGTAGTAGTAGAAGAAGAAGAAGTAGTAGTATTGTTATTATAGGAATAGGGTGGTTGCAGTTAAAAAGACTTATCAACCATCTCAACATTGTACAGTTGTACAATGTTGAGATGGTTGAATAAGTATTCACAATTTCTTTGGCACCCGATGGTAAACCAATGTAATTCATTCGGATATATTTTAAAACAAGGGCGCGCTGAATGTAAACAAGCGGTAAGTACCGGCTCTGTGCACCAAAAATCGGAAATTATTGACTAGGTTTCGTTTCTTATGCTTGTCAAAATGCTTCCGGAACGTCTTAAAAGCCTACTTTGCACTGGATATTGGTGCATTCTTGTTTATTCTACACGGACCATTTTACGACAACTTGGCATTCTTCGATGCCTTACCCATCAAAATTCGCCACCCTTTTTCCAGTCATGCGCAGAGCTTGACAGAAATGACCTCACGCATGCCAAAACCACCGGCGATGACTTACATTTGGCGATGCCAAACCGGGGCGACTCTTAGCCCTAAATATAACGGAAATTGGAGGCTCTCCTCTAGTTATCTTTAACTTTACATGTTAACATTCTTGATCAAACACTTTAGTACAGTACAACTTGTCTTTATCATTTTGGGGAGAAAAATGAAGTTAATAAAACAGCCAATCAACAGTAACACATTCATCCAGCGTCAGCGTCTAATTTTCTGGAGAAGAGAAAATCTTGGAGGTGATGCCTGTGTCTTCGTCTGGGTCGCCCTAAGCTAGACAGAGAGATAGATTAATGAGACTGGCTAATGAGCCCGAACAGCGTCGGGAATGCCCTGGGGACACTGTCCTGTACCAACACTCTAGGCTCTAGACGTATTAATAAGAATTCCTCTTGTATTAGTAGTAGGAAAAACTGCGCCGTGGATACCTATAATGTACTCCACTAAATGTTTTGGGGACTGTTGTGGCCGAAGGGTATTAAATTTCTTATTAGATAAATATTTGCTGGAGTTAAAAGTATTAAAATCTCCTGTCCTAGAGTTAAAGGTTTTAAAATCTGGAGTTAAAAGTATTAAAATCTCCCCTCTCTCTCTCTCTCTCTCTCTCTCTCTCTCTCTCTCTCTCTGACTTCTCTGTTTGGTGGCCTCTCTCTCTCTCTCTCTCTCTCTCTCTCTCTCTCTCTCTCTCTCTCTCTCTCTCTCGGTGCAGCATAATTTTAAAATGGCCAATGGGATAAACCGTAACAAATCCTATTGTTACGATAATGTGCAAACAAAAAGTTCTTCGGCTTTTCTCTTCTACTGTGTGTAAATTGACCGTAATAAGATTACAGCATAGTTTCACAGATCTAACGGGCCAATTACGCCTGGAACAATTCAAAACTCTGTGAGTTAGCTTTAATTCTGCTAGACAGTAGTTATTAGTTCCAGAGATTGGAACCAAGCCGTCGTGCAATAAACCAAATCAAGACACCAAAGTCTCGCTCAGGGTGTTCTTCTGGCACCATGCTGCAACAGCTTCGGCGTCTAGGCGATCTGAAGAGGCTGCAAAAGATTGGATGCTTTGACCACAGAGTTCCGTACTGATAGGTACAGCCCCGTACTTCAACCTAAGATTTCAAATTGAGTTAAAGCAAAGATTTTATTTTGAGTACTTCAACCAAAGATGTTCTTTTGAGTCCTATTCCTATCCTATCCCGTAACTCGAAGGGAAGAGTCCGCTGGACCTAAAGCAATAACCATGTAATGTAATGTAATGTAATGTAATGTAATGTAATGTAATGTAATGTAACTCGAAGGTCCTTGGGGCACCACAGATGATCGTTTAACCAGCGTACTTCATCTTTCTGTCCTCAGCAAGCCACAGTTTTAAGCCAGTCCATTCTCGGATGTTGTCCCCCTTTTTTATGTCGCCATCTTCATCTGCCTCCTTGCACCGTGCCTTGCAGGATAGTTTTTGCAAGGCCTGATGCTCTGGTGATGTGGCCATAACATCGGAGTTTCTGTTTCTTCACCGATATGTGAGCATGTCGTCGAGTTCTCCAATGGCTGGTGTGATGGACTGTCGGACTTCGTCGTTGTTGATGTGCTGGGTATAGGAAGTACCATTCTTTTGAATACTTCAACCAAATATTTTATATTGAGTACTTCAACCAAAGAACATATATCCTAAGATTGATAGTCCCTGCATCAACTCACTTCCCAATGTTTAATGTTAGCACTGCATCTCTGTGCCTATTACATTGATTAAGCGTCGACAAATGGATTATGTTCATGCATGCATAATACACAAAGGCGCCTGTTGTACGTATAGGAACCACTTCAATTCAATTCAAGATTGGTAAAATTGAAAAAAACTGAATTGAAGTGGTTCAGGTTCGCTCAAGAGACATATTTGTGTTTTATACGTTGGTGTTACTTGTGAGACGCGCACGATAGATCCGATCGTTTTGTTTTGCAAAGCATTCAATAACAGAGTGTATTTACATTTGATTTTGCATTGTTGTTAGAAGAAGCTTGATATAATGTTGATAGTTTTCGTTAATCGATATTATTGGAGAATTCTATAGAGTTGCTTGTTTCCTAACGATCGATAGAGCGTCTAGATAGATCTACAGATAGCTGAGAAAATTCTTGGACTGTAAAGAAAGTTGTATGACGTAAGACAGTGATGACGAAGTTTATTCTGATTGGTTATAATTGCGTCACGCTCGAACATTCGAACGTTCTCTCGAGTATAGAGAGACTATTTATGTAACGCACTGTTTCAGTTGAGAAAGAGAGAAGGTGAAAAGCGATTGAGCGATTGTATGCAGTTGTTGATGTACGCTGAATAAAGTTGGAAAACTTCATACGAAGACGCCGTGGGGCCGGGTAGCTCAGTTGGTAAGAGCGTCTTGCTAGTAACCGAAAGGTCGCTGGTTCGATGGTCAACGTGTGATCATATTATTTTCCCCTTTACCAACAACTGGCCCGCTGGTGTCAGTATAAATCGGTCCAGTAGTCACCTATATGCGAAAGTGTCGTCACACCGACTCAACCAAAGCTTTTAGGTTTTGAAGCTAGTTCAGCCAGGCTAGCTATAAATAGCTTTGCCGGTACTCTTCTTTCCTTTCCTTTCACTGAAAGGGAGGGTGTAGGCAAGCTATAAATAGCCCACAGCCAGCAAAATGTGGGAGAACCTAAGAGTGCTTTTTACATAGGCATTGAGCTGGTGTGTCGTGTGACTATAATCTACAGACAAACAAACGAAGACGCCTGCCTTGTTGCTGAGTGAACAGGTTGCGTGGATAAACTAATCCGAGTTACACTTATCAGGATTCAAGCATCGGGGCTGAATCAACTACTGATAAAAACCAACAACCAGTGTAACAGTTGGTTACTCGTCAACTTCATTGTTTTGAACTTCATTGCTCAAAAGAAAAAAAATGTTACCTTAAACTCTTTATTCCAGACAAAAAGAAAATTCGTGAGTCATTTATTACCTCCGAAAAACTTTCTTAATTGTAAACACGTACACGGAGAAAGATAGCAAAAGCTTTTAAAAACTTGTTTTATACAAAATTAGTAACTCTAATTGGTTTTACTATTTCGTGAAGCCAACACAGACCATTATTAATTAATAACAGGTTATGCAGTATGCACATTCTCTCACTGATCCCGCTCACTGGTCGATGATACATCTTTAAGAAGAAAAGCCTCTTCTAGCTCCGAAAATTAGAACGTCTTCGACTAGGCAAAATCAGACACATAGACTGCACTTTTTTTTTTAGACTTGCCGAACTGACAATACATTTCTAGATTTCTGCCTGACTTCACGGAATTGGACATTGGTTGATGTCAAATAGGCCCATAGTCTATAATCTCCTTACGACATAATGAGATCAGACATAGAAAATACAATCATCTAGGTTCTCAGAGAATACGAAATCAAACCACTGACATAGATACATACAATCTTCTTGGTTTCATTGACATGACAAAGTAGTGGATTTGGATAAAGCTTTTGATGGCGCCTTGAATTCCTACTTCCAAGATTCGCGAATGATGAACTACTTTACTATTTGTTACGACACTACACAGGAGTGGGTAGAAAGAAAAGGGAGGAGAGCAGAATTGATGGAGAAAATATTAAAAGGGTATTATGTTTAGGTTTGTTATACTGCTATCCTGAAGTCCTCTTATACTGTTGATAGTTACTAGTGATCTGGTTCAGCACAAATTATGAAGGGACGGACACTGTGAGTTTGGGTAAGGGGACGCGCAATAATCTGTAGTTATTTTCCCAAGGGCTTTCCTCCTCCTCACCATCACCTTCACCACCACCACCATCATCCCATCGTCGCCTTCATCATCATCATCATCATCATCATCATCATCATCATCATCATCATCATCATCATCATCATCATCATCATCATCATCATCATCATCATCATCATCATCATCTTTAACCTTTCTCACAGCGTCTATAATAGTATGATATGTGGAACTAGTTACATCGTCCTCATTCTCGTCTGTCCTTTTATTTTTCCTGTTTGTCATTTTTAATAGTGTTTCCTTTACTCTTCGTCTTCTTTTATATTTTCTTCCCACGCCCTTTCTCGTCTCGTCTGTAGAGGATTTCATCTTCTTCGATTCCAATCTCACTTCTAACCCACCACCTCCTCCTCCTCCTTCTTCTTCTTCTTCTGTTCTTCCCTCCTCTTTGCTTCTCAGTATGTTAGCGTGATTGAATCTAGTAATAGACAGGATAAAGTAGATACGTCAGTATTATCTTATTATAAATTTGTTGACTATGAATTGAGTCACGATGTTTTATTTTTCCAGCTAGATAAGTGTTTTATAGGATCACACCTATTATTTGGTGGTGTCTATTTTCCTCCTGAGAACTCTGGTTATTTTGATCGTTGTGCTTTTACAAATCTTGAAAACTCAATCGCTTGCTTAAATGCAGACAGATTTTGTTTACTTGGGGATTTTAATGCTAGGACAGGTTGTTTATTTGATTTTGATGTGTGCTGCGTGAGTGTTAAAGCTGATAAAAATAATGTAGACCACCATGGTAATGATGATAGCGATGTTGATGGTAATGATCATGACAATGATGATTTTGATGTTGACGAGTTAAGCCAGATGAATGAGCTCATTTTTGATGCCAGTAATATTGTCTTGCCAGAACGTCTCTCTGATGATAAATTTGAAAACGTAATGGGTCATAATTTAATTAACTTTTGCAAAATCATGAATGCCTGTATAGTTAATGGCCGAATAGGCCTACCCGATAATAGTAAACAGTTCACTTGTAAAGATGCCAGTGTTGTAGATTATTGTATTATCTCAAATAACTTGTTTAAACGCATCTCAGACTTTTATATTCACGATTTCTGTGAACTGTATTCAGATGTACACAAAGCAATAACATTAAAACTCTGGATTAAAAATGTCAATGACGAACTGGCCGAAGAAACAAATAACAGCAGATCTAACTGTAAAACTGAAGCTATTAATAAACCAAAATGGTACCCAGATAGCAAACAAAAGTTTGTCAAAAACCTTAACATGGCGGAAGTTACCTTACTAAATTCTTCACTTGACAATATCTTAAATAATAATTCTGTTGTCCTTCATCAAAGTGATATTGATGATATTTGCAATAAAATATGTAACATCATGAGGCAAGCAGCGGACATGATAGGTTTATTTAAAATAAAGAAAAAAACGCAGAAAACGAATCGAACAAATGAAAACCTTCCGTGGTTTGATAGTGAATGTGAAAAGAGTAGGAAAGAATTTCTTAAATCTAAAAATGCTTGTAGGAAAAATACAAACTCATTTCTTAAGGAAATTAAGCACAAAGCAAGCAATAATTATAAAAGACAGTTAAGAATATCATTTAAAAAATATCAATCAAATTTAATTAAGAAAATTAGAACATTGAAAAGTAATGATCCAAAATGCTTTTGGAAGCTTCTAAATGGTACACGCACTGAAAAAAGGGACACATATGGTAAAATAACATGTGAAACGTTTTTTGAACATTTTAAGAAAATTTCTGATTCCGATGTTGAGAATGACACTCTTGACCAGAATACAAGCATGCACGACACCAAAACACATTTTCTCCTTGATCAACCCTTCAATGAGGAGGAGGTTAAAGAAGCTATACGTACTTTAAAAAATAACAAAGCTTGTGGTATAGATTATATAACTAATGAATTTTTGAAGTCAGTCCCTTATGAAGTCATTAAGTTGATAACTAAATACTATAATATTGTACTACAATCTGGTAAAGTGCCCGAGGATTGGACTATAGGATTTATTAAGCCTCTTTATAAGCAGAAGGGGGACAAAGACAATGCAAATAATTATCGTGGAATATCTATCTTGAGCTGTTTTGGTAAATTGTTTACAAGCTTAATTAACAAAAGACTACGTTCTTTCTTGGAGTCTAATAATGTGCTGGGTGAAGAACAGGCTGGATTTAGGGGTGGATACTCTGTTTCTGATCATATATTCACTTTACACTCTCTTGTAGAATTCTTCCTATCAAAGAAAAAGCGTTTGTACTGTGTTTTTATTGATTATGAAAAGGCATTTGATTTTGTTAATCGTTCTTTGTTATGGCAGAAATTACTAAATTCTAATGTAAACGGAAATATACTCCGTATAATAAAAGACTTGTATAATAAAGCAAAATCACAGGTACAGTGGAATGATACTCTTTCTGATTATTTTTCTTGTAAAACAGGTGTCAGACAAGGTGAAAATCTGTCTCCGTTATTGTTTGCTGTATTTTTGAATGATTTAAAAAGTTTTCTTGGTGAAAAACTAATTGGTCTAAGAACTGTTAAGCTTGCAGCATCGGATATTTTTCTTGATGATGACTATATTGAGACTCTGTATAAAATGTTTATTTTGCTTTATGCCGATGACACCGTAATTTTTTGTGAATCTTCTGCTGAATTACAGTCTTCTTTAGATGCCATGCATCAATATTGCACTAAATACAAATTAAAAGTCAATGCTGCTAAAACTAAGGTCGTTGTTTTTTCAAAAGGCAAAGTGAGAAATCTACCTAATGTATTTTACAATGGAATTAAATTGGACGTGGTATATGATTTTCAGTATCTCGGAATTAAAATTAGCTATAATGGTAGCTTTAAACCAGCCCAGAAAAATTTATATGATCGTGCCTCCAAAGCTATGTTTTCTCTTTTAAGAAAAATTAGAAAGCTTATGTTACCACTAGAAATTCAAATTGACCTGTTTGAGAAAACTATAGTTCCTATTCTGTTATATGGTTCAGAGATATGGTGTCCTCAAATGAGTGACCTTGCCACTAAACTGCAACTGCGTTTTTATAAACTAATTTTAAAGCTGGGCAAGTCTACTCCTTCTCAAATGATTTTTGGTGAATTAGGGCAAGTTCCTCTGGAGTTACAGGCAAAGCAAAGAATGTTAAATTTTTGGTATAAGCTTGTTCACCCTGATAACAGTAATAAATTGTCCAGCGTTATGTACACTTTTTTGTTTCACATTGATTTGCATAAAGGTTATAAATCTTCATTCCTCGATTCAGTGCGGAAAGAGTTAAATAATCTAGGACTTGGTAATTTTTGGTTAAATCAGGGGCTAACCAATGTTATGCCTTCTGCTTCAGTTTTTAAGTGTACAATTAAACAACGCCTACATGATCAGTTTATTCAAGGCTGGTTCGAGGAAATAAACAATAATGAATTTTACTATAATTATCGAATGTTTAAGCTACATTTTGAATTTGAAAAATATTTGCATGTTCTACCAACAAATCTTGCAATATCTGTTCTAAAGTTTAGGACACTTAACCACAGAATGCCAGTGCAGAGAGGCCGATATTTTAACATTCCTAGACACGAACGTGTATGTCAAAAATGTAATAGTGGCGATCTTGGTGATGAGTTTCATTATTTATTTTTGTGTTCACATTTTTGTAACTCGAGAAGAGATTTATTAAAATCATATTATTATAGATATCCCAATGCCATCAAATTTCAAGAATTATTGTCATCTAACAAAAAGTCAGAATTATTAAAGCTTGTAAGTCTAATGAAATTAATAATTAAACAAATGTAACGTTTTTATCCCATTTCAAAAATTAATATAGTTCTGATGTTGACAGGTTATGTGTAATAAAAATTATTTCAATAGTTTGTCATTGATGTGTTTAGGTTGAATTGTATTGTTAGTTATGATTCATAGTTGTTGTCCCCAATCAAGTTCTTTTTTTTTCTTTCCCCCACTCCATACCTCCCCCTGCCACCTCCCCCCACTCCACGCTATCCCGCTGTATAAATAAATAGTTTAAAATTTTTATTTTATTTTTTAATCTAAAATGTTAATTAATTATTTTGCATTTTTGTGTATATTATTTTAACCATGTCCATGTGCCCTTAATGGATTTTTCTGGAATAAAATTTGCCTTGCCTTGCCTTGCCTTGCCTTGCAATCATATCTCACTTCTCTTCACTTTCTCTTCACCTCTCCGACTCTTCCTCTCCTCCTCACCCCCTCTCTCTTGTTCTTAAATGGAGTCTGAAGTGTTTTTAATTCTAAAAAAATCTCCACGTAGTACGATGATAGGAGGTGATTGTTGGTCACGCTCCGCACTCTGCCTTTATTTTGTGTGCGCCTGTGAACATGTTTGCTTAGGAAGCTAAGCCATCAACTGTTCTTAGCAGACGGCCTTTAAAACGCTCGGATACAATACAATACAATACAATACAATACAATACAATACAATACAATACAATCCACCTTTATTCATCTCTACAAGAGAAATTACAAGCTTGACTTTGTGTCTGTAAAATCGATCACGTCGTCAAACTTCGCAAATATTAGACACAAATGACAATGAATAGATCAGCAAAACGTTATTTCTGAACGTGAATTAGACATTTTTATGCAACACAAAATTCGCAAATTTCATATAGACTTCAGACAGACTTTAAGTCCTATACTATCCTCTTCTTTCCTTCCCTCTTTCGACTCTCAGCAGCCCCTCCTTCCCTCAATGAAGTAGGAGGAAAATTAGATTTGCATTCGACAATTAGGGAGGGACTAACGCAACACGTCAGAGGCTTTACGGCTTCGTGTAACGTGGAGGGTTTAACTTTAAGTCACAGGCTTAGAAACCAGAGTTTGAGACAGCGCCTGAAATAATTTGCTGTTCTTAAGATTTAGACAACTTGCTGTAGATTTCATTCCCATATTTGAATGAATTAATCCTTTTAGTTAAAATCGCAGTGATTTTATACTTAAATTTATTTAAACCAAATAATAACATAACAACAAGAAACACATTTTCACTGAATTAAAACAATCTACGATATAATTTATACAAACTTTCCTACTTCGGATTTATATATAGTCTATATCATAGATGAAAATCCAATATTTATATTGACAAAACCTTACAAGGTGTATGACAATTTAGGCAGGCCTATTTATCTTGTCCTTCATTGTCCAGATGACTTGGTTTCTTTAATGTTTCAAAGTTATCAAACAATCATTCTGGACTGCGTCTATTAAGTGTGTGATATGTGTAAGTAAGCGTTACTTTAAATGTTACCGAAACATACTTTTGCAATCTACATCTCATTCTCAATCATCTTCACTCATCCTTTTCTCTCTGTCTATGTGTGTGTGTCTGTCTTTCTGTCTCTCTTTCTCTCGCTCTCTCTCCTTCCATTCCAATGTTCCCCGTTCTTGGCTTCTCTGTCAATGATACTTCTTTCCTCTTTAATTTTCTTTTTTCTCCACGAGCTGTCTTCATCATCAGCCATCCCCCCTCCCCTTGTCCAAACCCCCTCTTATTCTCAAAGCTATCTTCACTATCATCCCTCCTCCTCTTCCTCCTCCTCCTCCTCTTCTTCTGATAGCGAGCGATCATAATTTCGTTCCTGGGATTGCGTGAAGACGAGGGAATCCCTCTAGGAGCCAAGGACCCCCACCAACATTATGTGAGTCACTGCGGCAATTGCGGAATGAGAGAAATAGCCTTAACGGAGGACTGGTATAAGGCTTTGCGCGGTAATTAAAAGGTTAATGCTGTGGAGTCCAGGTTGAACATTAATAAAAGGTCACCGACGAGTAAATTGTGTTAAAAAAAAAGTGAAGGTTACTTTTTTTTTTAATCAATAGATGGCGTAGGATTGTTTAATTACAAAGTAAATGTATAAAGTAGAAGAATTTACAAAATAATAATTTAATTGTGTAATATTGAAAACGAACATGTATAATTAGAATCGAAGATCATTCATTCGCCCTTCACAACAATGACCCCCTATTCCCCACCTTCTCGTAAGCCGGATAGGTTGGAGGAAGCAGTGAGACCGTCTTGACAGAAAAATGTGTATAGGTACATGTATTTCGGTTGCAATCTCTCTCTCTCTCTCTCTCTCTCTCTCTCTCTCTCTCTCTCTCTCTCTCTCTCTCTCTCTCTCTCTCTCTCTCTCTCTCTCTCTCTTTCTTGACAGAAGAATGTGTATAGATACTTCTGTTGCAATCTCTCTCTCTCTTTCTTTCTCTCTCTCTCTCTCTCTCTCTCTCTCTTTCTCTCTCTCTCTCTCTCTCTCTCTCTCTCTCTCTCTCTCTCTCTCTCTCTCTCTCTCACCCCTTTCCCACGCACCCCTATTAGGCCTATGCAAGCCCTCTTGACAAAAGGATTTTTAAAAACAGATTTGTTGCATGCTCTCACTGTCTCTTCACCCGTTCTCTACTTTCTGTAATTGACACTATCCTTCTTCTCTTTTTTGCCCCCGCTTCTTTAATTTTTTTGGTTTCATTTTTTTAATTTTTTATATTATTATTTTTTTTAATGTTTGGTAGACTATTATTTCTTCATCTTGTACCTTTTCTTGAACCTGCTCTTTTTGTTCTTGTACTTGTTCTAGTTCTTCTTGTTCTTCTCCTCAACTCCCCTCCCCCACCCAACCCTCCCTACTTCTTCTTTTTCTTCTTCTTCTTCCTTCCTTCCTTTCTTTCTTCTTCTTCTTCTTCTTCTTCTTCTTCTTCTTCTTCTTCTTCTTCTTCTTCTTAAATCTTCTTCTCTCTCTTCTTACTCTTCTTAATTCTTTTTCTTCTCTCTCTTCTTCTTCTTCTTTTCTTCTTCTTCTTCATTCTTCTTCTTCTTCTTCTTCTTCTTCTTCTTCTTCTTCTTCTTCTTCCGCTGTATTTCAATTTGCCTTTTTACTGTTTGAATATTTATTGTTCCATGCCTACTTGTTCCCATCCTACCCTGGACGAGAGACGACAACGACTACGACAACAAAAACGAAGACCTCAGCTAAAGATAAAAGAAGCAAAAATGTGTTGTTGTTGGGTTTTTTTAACATCCTGAAAGGAAACTAGTCATCATCCTAATTACTGAGAGGGCTACAGATTGACCTTGGGATATTTCCATTCCGTATCATGTAGCCGCTCTGTCCACCGTGCAAAACAATATTACACGCCCGCCCGCACGCACGAGCAAAGCACGCGCATGCACCCATGCGCACATGGCAGGAAAAGCGCGCGCATGGCGGGCACGCATGCGCGTTGAGGACCCTAGATCATTCTGATCGAAAGAGGAGTGGGTTTGATTTTGGTGTTTGCGGGGAAGTGAGTTAGGGGTGCGGCTGATAGTTTGGATAAGGCCCTGGGTTAACAGTTGGTTAAGGGACGGATGAGGGAAGCCGAAGAGTGATCAGCATTCTAAAATCTGCTTCTGGCTCTGTGGCTGAGTCATATTATAGCCCTGAAGGCCTTAAAACAATGATACATCATTCTCTCTCTCTCTCTCTCTCTCTCTCTCTCTCTCTCTCTCTCTCTCTCTCTCTCTCTCTCTCTCTCTCCTTCTCTCTTTCATATCCTATCCTTTCCTATCGCCCTTGTGTTTTTACCTCTAAATGAATGAACTTGGTCACAACCTTGAGGCTACCAAGGCCCATAACTGGCTTCTTTATTAAACACAAAGAGGAGAGAACAAAAGGTTATAAGACGCTCTTTTGGCCTTTGGGGTGAGAAGAGAGAGTGAAGGTAAAGGTCACTGCGCAATATGTAGCCACATTTAGCTTCAGGTCTATAATATTGTGGTAGTTCTACTTTGCGTGAGGGGTGAGTGAGACTGTATTTAATAATAACGCGATATTTTAATGTAGTCTACATGTAAATTATATTTTGCCTCGACACCTGCTTCAAAGGCAAAGTCCTGTTTTCTTATATTTCACACAAGTTGTTTGTGTTTCCAGTCTTATTTTTCATATTCGTTTTTTTTTTCATTTAGTTTCTTTTAATAAAGTGTAACTTACATCTCTCTTTCAACTATAAGCTTACTGTTTATTTTCATTTGAACAGACCTGATAGTGATCTAAAAGAGGTTTCCGCGGAACGTGCGACTATGTCACGTCTTGTGACAGACAT
Organism: Oncomelania hupensis; assembly: GCA_036898135.1. Lineage (NCBI taxonomy): Eukaryota > Metazoa > Mollusca > Gastropoda > Littorinimorpha > Pomatiopsidae > Oncomelania > Oncomelania hupensis. Next base: position 19,366,922 of record CM072516.1, read on the forward strand.
TTTGAAGTCCAATGAGTCTGATGACGTCCACAAATTCACAACTTGAACGGCGAAAATATATACACAGGAACAGTCAACGCTGCACCACTATTCCAAAACAAAGTATGGCGCCGCAAAACCGGAAGTGAGTAAAGCAACTTTCGTCTTCCGCTACAAAACAACAACAACAAAAAAACAAAAAAAAATTAAGTGTCCGCGGATTGTTTCGCATTAATTTCCTTTTCTTTTTTTTTTTGTTTCGTTTTCGTTTTCGCGGATTTCCGCGATTTCGCGGAGAACTATCAGGTCTGTTTGAATTGGGGAAAAAAACACAAAAACAGACAAATATTTCGTGCCGGTTCGTGGAAGAAAAATATTTGGATTGAAGAAAACAAACATTTCGTGTTATTTCAAGGAAGATAAATAAATAGATCAATGAATTTATAAATTATAAAAGAATATTTAAAAAAAATATTTCAAAAAATGTACCGATGCCTACCGAAAGAATTTAAAAAAAAAAAAAAAAAGATAAACCCATGGGTAAAGGGAAACAATCCGGGAAAACTCAGCACACACATGTTCCATCCAGAATTTATCTATTATCTCCCTTGAACTGCAATGCTGTTGACGGTGCTACTGATACATCCCACATTGACAAACCTGAAATAGTGAATAATTTTATAATTAAGCTCTCTATTTTACACGCTACTAGTTCCAGCTCCCACCATCACCAGTGCTAGTGAGTATTGTGCATTTCATGGGCAAGTTCTAATTAAACATGGACTTTAAAAACCCACGTATTTTTTTCAAGGTATTCTACAAAGAATCACTATGTTTTTCACTTCAGTTGAAGAAATCATCTTGAAATATGAACAGAGAAGGGTAAGAATAAGGGGTGGGGAGAAAAAAAACACGCATGTATACCAATCAAACACAAATTCATTAATACACAGTGTTACGTTGAAACGCGAATGGTAGTATGTCTGAAACGCGCACGATAGATCTAATCGTTTCGTTTTGCAAAGTATTCAATAATGGAGTTTATTTATCTTTGATTTGAGTTTGCATTGTTGTTAGGAGAGGCTTTGTATAACGTTGATAATTTTCGTTAGTCGATATTATTGGAGAATTCTCTGGATTTGCGTATTTACTGTCGATAGAATTTTCCCGATAAATGTCGAAGTTTGAGGAAACGTTCCTGGAATGTTTAGAAAGATGTATGACGTAAGTCAGTGATGACGATCTTTTATTTGATTGGCTGTAGTGCGTCATTCTAGTCTACCGTGTTCTAAATTGTTCGGGAAGAAAGAGAGAGGCTATATATTTATGTGCCGCACTGTTTTGGAAGATTGTTGATAGTGAGTTGGAAAGTAAAAAGTGGAGAGTGAAAAGGTGATTGTATGCAGTTGTTGATGTGTGCTGAATAAAAGTGGAAAACTTCATACGAAGACTTTGACTTGTTGCTGAGTGAGCAGGCTGCGTGGATAAACGAATCTGAGTTACACCTTATCAGGATTTCAGCATTGGGGCTGAATCAGATACTGATAGAAAAATACCAACATCAAACCGAGTGTAACACACAGCAATCCTCGAATAAACAGGTATCGCACACCCTCAGCATAACATGATTTTATAACACACACACTCTCCGACGCATCTAAGTGCATGCCACGCAGTGGACGCTGAGGCTATACTCTAATTTATCGAACCCCCGTTTACAAAAACAAAATAGAATACAAAGATCATTATAAATTATCAACAAAACACATACATCTAAATGCCTACATTGCCAAATAATAACATCATAGGAAGCTCCATTGACCATTTGGTAGAAAACGTGGATCTTGATGACGCTAGCAACTCTCTCCAATTGTTTACCCCTTTTGCAATAACTTCACTGAAATTGTTGGTTTGTATCGTTTATTATACTCTGTACGATTTCCTATAGCATGCTTACAAATTATCTGGTGAATCAGTGGTGGACATTATAACACATGTTATAGATTTACTTTTGGAACAAAGTGTGGAAAACTAACCACGAGTGACTCAACCAACCAATGACGATATACTAATATTCGACATCACTCACACACACAAACATTTCAACACATGCGCACACCTTAACAAAAATTAAAACTTCATAATTAGCAAATAACTTTCTCTCTCTCTCTCTCTCTCTCACTCTCTCTATGTATATATATGTATACACACACACACACAGGCACAAGAGGCTGAAATATAACCCTACACTGTGATGATTGTCTTACGCCACATGAGGGAGCCTAAGGATGAGCGATTTTAACATGACCTCTACACCCAGTACTCTCCCCCATGTGGGCTCCCTGCCTCTTTTTTTTTGTTTGTTTATAGTTCAACATATATGTACACAATTTTCATAATTATTAATCCCCTCCCACTGCCCTTTATAAAATATATATATATATACACACACACACATACACATACCTAGAAATATACTACATCACTCACACACACAAACATGTCAACACACGAGCACACCTGGTTTATATATATGTACAAAATTTTGATAATTATTAATCCCCTCCCACTGCTCTTTATATAATATATATACACACGCACACACACATACACATACCTAGAAATATACTACATCACTCACACACACACACAAACAGTTCAACACATGTGCACACCTGGTTTATAGTTCAACATATATGTACAAAGTGTTCATAATTATTAATCCCCTCCCTCTGCCCTTTATCTAATATATATATACACACGCACACACCCATACACATACATACAAATATACTACATCAGTCACACACACACAAACATTTCAACACATGCACACACCTAAACAAACATGAAAACTTCATAAACAATTCAAATTATTAGGACCAACAAGAAATGCATGAAACATATTTACATATAGTTTTTAGCTCCACATATTTCCTTTTAAAGTTCTTTCCCAAAGAAGAAAGCTAGCTGACAGTTCAAACACTCAAACTTGACTGTGACAATTTAAAGCAAAATGACAATAGAACGTAAGTAAAATGTGAATCACCATTAAATTTAAACACAGAATGGTGGAAATGTGTGCCATAGTGCCTGATCAGTCTGCTTTGAAACACCAATCTGTTTTCACTCAAGGTCATAATTCCAGAGATTTCAAGGCAACAAAAGTAGACAAAAGAAGGTGACCAATCATTAACAATCTTTCTTGATTGATGAACAAAACTTTCATTCCAAGTACAAATGCTTGTCTCCCACGCAGTCATGGCTGAATTGGACCTGTGGCTGAAGTGGGGCCTAAACTAACATCTCCCCCCTCCCCCCAAAAAAAATAAATTTAGTAGTATTTAAACCCCTCCAACCCCCTCTCCCCCCGGTATCTCCCAAAATATTTATGAATCAATTTGTGCTCCCCCCCTCCCCCACTTCAGCCGATCCCCTTTGGGTATCTGAAACAGAACATGTTGTTTGCTTATGACACTGAATATTGATCTGAAGTAATTTTTAAACATTTCTGTATGAATGTCTGTCTGAGTGCCTTCATATCCACAGTGTGTAATGAGAATTCCATAACCAAAAGGATGTTTGGACCATTGAAAGATTGCAATCTAATGAATAATAACAAGGAAAGAGTGAATGCGTTAAACAAGTATTACCCAAATAATCCAACATATATTATAGACATAGCTTCTAAAGCTGTAAACATCAATGTCACATGTGACTTACTTCTATTTCCTTCAATGGAGAGGTCTCTCTGTCGTAACTCTCCAATTTGGCTATATCTTGTTCTGTGAGAAGGACCATCGGCATTATTTCTGAAAGGTGACAAGGTATATTTGAGACTATTATAAGACAAGAAAAGGCAAAAGGCATGCATGTCACAACACCAACATGATAATAATTGGCATGTGCTGTAATAAAGTTAGTGCAATGACCAAAAATATGGGACGCAACTCCGTATTTGGTGACGTCACCTTCATAACTATGACTTGAAGGGGAGCAACTGTGGTAATTCTTCACTGGAGTAAAATCAACTGAAAGGGAAGTAAATCAACTTATTTTACCATGTCTTTAAGTATGCTTTGAACAAGAGGTTGAAGGTCTCTTAATGTTAGTTTGTGGAATAAGATGAAATTGTTATTGACTTACTGTCAGTGTCATCTGCTGCCGGTGAGGTGGCTTCCCTAGAATCTGTAAATAGATGGAAAACGTGGATCTTGATGATGCTAGCTACTCTCTGCAATGGTTTATCCCTTTTGCAATAAATGCACTTATTAAATACTCTGTATGATTTCCTGCATGATGAATAAAAATTACGTGGTGAATAAGTAGTGGACGTTATAGGACATGTTCTAGACTTACCGGTTATGTCTTCATCATGGCTTGAAGAACGGCCAGGCTTTTGTTTTTTATGTTGTGGGGCTGCCACAGTATCTGTAAATAGATTGAAAACGTGGATCTTTATGATGCTAGCCACTCTCTGCAATTATGTACCCCTTGTGCAAAAATTTCACTAATTATACTCGGTAGGATTTTTGGTATTATGATGAGAAATTATATGGTGAATAAGTGGTGGACATTATAGCACATGTTATAGACTTACCGGTTCTGTCCTTTTCTTCGTCACTCGAAGAAAGGCAGCGTGCCTTTCTTTTCTGTTTCCTGGGTGGGGCTGGCATGGTATCTATAAATAGATTGAAAACGTGGATCTTGATGATGCTAGCAACTGTCTGGAATTGTTTACCCCTTTAGCAATAAATGAACTAATTATACTGCTTACCATTTGGTTTATAATGATTACAAATTATCTGGTGAATAAGTGGTGGACATTATAGCACATGTTATAGACTTACCTGTTGAGTTGTCATCCATCCAGGAGGGGCCTGGCTGAGGACTGGGGATATGAGCCGCCACCACAGGAAGGGTATCTGTAAACAGAAGGAAGACGTGGATCTTGATGATGCTAGCAACTGTCTGCAATTGTTTAACTCTTTTGCCAGAAATTCACCGATTATAAACTCTGTATGATTTGCTGTTTGATGAATACAAATGATGTGGTGTATAAGTGGTGGACATTACAGCACATGTTAGAGACTTACCGGTGATGTCTGCCATTGGTGGGCCTGGCAGTGCCTCCGGTTGTTGCAGAGCAAGGTCATCTGCAAAGACATGAAACACAGGGCTGTTGATGATGCTATTAAGTACATGGTCAATTGTTCTCTTTGTGTCTTGTGTGTAAAATTTTGAAGTTAAGTCTCTGTCATTGTTGTATTGTATCTGTTATTATACTATTGGTGGTTTCCTGTAACATTGTACAGATAATGCTTTGAATTATAAAGAAAGTAATATTATACCACATGTACGTCAAAAAAATGCTGATAACTTCTCACACAGTGACTGAATTGTGTTTAGTGTTTCCAGTTTTTGAAAGAGTCCAGTTTAAGTTCTTATGAACACTTGATAAGCACAGAATCCAAGGTACTTATAATCACTGACTGACCTTGGAACACCTCTGCTCCCACGCGGACGAAGGCCTCCACCCAGTAATCCGTCTTTGCTTCGCCGGCGTAGTGCCGGGTTTGGATAGGGAGCGTGTGTTGGAGGAGATCTGCCGTTTTCCTCTGGGACACCTCGTCCTTGTTTCGGACCTGAAATATAAAACAGTAGATGAGTGTCAAGAACCACTGTACCAGAGAGGAGTGTTGTAATGTCTTGTTGTATAAATGTTGTTTTGATGTTTGATTGCCTTGTATGCAATGTGACACAAGAAATGTTTGCATATTTTTGTGGAATAAAGATTTCTTGACTTGACTTGACTTGACTGTAACTGCCCTTACCTGCCGTGACACCACCTTCCGCACCTCTGTGCAGGTGTTGCCTACAATTTGGGTATGTATGACATTAAACTGGCTTGCTGTCAAGGCCTTCCCCGTGCTCGTGATGAACACGGGGGCCCCACCATGGGTGGCTGCAGTGCCGCAAACGGCGAGTCGAGCGACTGTGATGTACCTAAAACAGAAGACAATGGCACGATTGTAGCCACACATGCTGCAATGTTTTGCAATCAACTACTCTGACCATGCATACTGTGTCTAACCCTAACCGTGGACATGTGACCAAAGTCCATCTTTTTGGACTATACTGACTAATGTTGGTGCAACAAATGGATCACTTTTCTGTGGAATGTAATGTGTTATTAACATCAACACAATAATATTACAGTGGGCCTTAGCAGACAAACAATGGTTTGGATTGCCACCGTCTTTTGACAGAAGAGGCTACAGCCTTAAGCAACTCTGTGGAAGCCCACAACTCTGTGCACTCACACAAACTTATGCTCAAACATGCATTAGGGCTGAAAATTGCAGCGATGTCTATCCTGTAAGACAACTACTTTTCATCTTCGTAACTATGACTTGAAGGGAAGCAACTGTGGCAATTCTTCACATGCCTCTTCTGTCTTCATATTCAATGTTAGTGTATTCATTCTCAGTGGACTCCAACAATGTAGTCTTTCTTTGTTAAGAATCAAAGTGTATGAAATGTTTCATACATATTCAGTTCTGTGCCCATTGCCTCAATCACTGTCCATCCCTAAGCAACATTTGCTCCTGATCCATGTTACCATAACAGGAAGGTTTAGTGACACAACAATATTAATATTACCTACCGTTGCAGCCGGACCCAATCCTCGTGGTGGAGTATTATTTCTCCTGAGCCTGCAGCGCTGGTTTTATGGTGTTTCACCTGCACACATATAGACATGCACATGAAAGAAAAAACCTATAATGAATGTTAATATTACACCTATATATTGCAAACAAGGATGTATAACCCAAGAAAGTACATTACTTACTCGGATGACCATCTTGCCCTGGACTGTGCGGGCCTCCAGGACCTCACCCAGGGTCATGCAGATGATCTCCCCTGGGCGCGACATGTTAGAGGTACTCAGAATGCACATCAACTGGTTCCTCGCTTGGAGGAACCAGTTGGTGGCATTCATGAGGAATGCGTCATCAAACGCTCTTCTGTAGGTGCCCAGGGGATGTGTCTGCTCAAAACGGATGTCTGTGGACAAAAAAGCCAAAGGTTCAGCTTGTTTTAAACAAGAACACATGAATTTATTGCTTCCATCATTATGACCAATGTACTTATTTCTGTATTTATTACTGTATTTGTTAAATTGCACTGTTGTATTCCTAGTTGAAGTGCTTCTAATGATAATCATCATCATAATCATCATTATATTTTTTTGAATAATTTAGCAATCATCGTTCACATGAATTCTACAAATGAAAAAAAAACAAACTTACCGGCCACCTTTTCACTGATTTCAACCGTGCGTTGCCTATTGAGTTTCAGCAGAGGTGCCCTGAAAATTTAGAAATTGACATTTGTACATTTTATGACATAATGTTTCTTGAGTTTCAGCAGAGGTGCCCTGAAAATTTAGAAATTGACATTTGTACATTTTATGACATTAATGTTTCTTGAGTTTCAGCAGAGGTGCCCTGAAAATTTAGAAATTAACATTTGTACATTTTATGACAATAATGTTTCTTGAGTTTCAGCAGAGGTGCCCTGAAAATTTAGAAATTGACATTTGTACATTTTATGACATTAATGTTTCTTGAGTTTCAGCAGAGGTGCCCTGAAAATTTAGAAATTGACATTTGTACATTTTATGACATTAATGTTTCTTGAGTTTCAGCAGAGGTGCCCTGAAAATTTAGAAATTAACATTTGTACATTTTATGACAATAATGTTTCTTGAGTTTCAGCAGAGGTGCCCTGAAAATTTAGAAATTGACATTTGTACATTTTATGACATTAATGTTTCTTGAGTTTCAGCAGAGGTGCCCTGAAAATTTAGAAATTGACATTTGTACATTTTATGACATTAATGCTTCTTGAGTTTCAGCAGAGGTGCCCTGAAAATTTAGAAATTGACATTTGTACATTTTATGACATTAATGTTTGAAATCCTCAGACACATTCTGTAGTTATGACAGTAAAATCCAAATGAGAAATTGCCACTGACTTAGGTAGATTGTGATTGTCCGTTAGGGTTAGGTGACCCAGAATATAACCATAATAAGGGACCATAGAGAGTGAAACCTCAATGGAAAAAATAATAACAATTTTTATGAAATAGTCACGGATGTTCTTCCAAGTACATGTACTGGTATTTGTTACTGTTAAAACACATTATAATTTTGCTTGGCAGTGTTAGATGTTCCTGCCTGCTACAGGTGCCGCAAAGCTATTTATGATAAGGGACAAAAACTCACTTGGCTAGTGTTAATCTTTTGTGAATGGATGTCAGCGTTTGGAGGTCAATGTCCTGGTCTCTCAGTAGTGCATGCTGGTACCCTTGTAGGTAGTCCAGGAAATCCTGGATAGGAAAAAGAACTCAGCCCATCATCATCATCATCATCATCATCATCATCATCATCATCATCATCATCATCATCATCATCATCATCATCATCATCATCATCCTCATCATCGAAAACACTATTTAACAGAGCACCACAACAATAGTTAGGTTTAGACATATTTGGTCTTTATTTCTTTGTCGCTGAACGTCTGGAAAATAATCATCATGCTATAAATATTCTACTACAACAAAATACGACTACTGCTGCTTATGCTGCAACTACTGGTACATACAATGCCGGCGTCCAATTTATTACTTGCATTCGAGGCCGTTTGTGGGTTGGCCTTCGCTTGGCTCATGAGTGGAGTCACGAGCCTGGCCTCCCACTGTTGAGCCGCATCATGGGAGGGGTTTCTCATTCTGAAAGCAAACAATTACACTGGGGTTAGATGTCAACAGACCCCCATTTTTATAACTTTTGTGATAATACCATATGACATTATAACAAACAAATTTTTAATGTTTATGAATACTTACATGGAATACGATGTGAAAGCTTCCCCGTCCTTCAGGTGCTACAGCTTTTAAGATATAGAGGACGGAGCTTTTCACTTGGTTTGGTGACTTCTCCCCCATGCTGCGGTATGTACTCAGGTGCCTGTCAAACGCTGAGTAGACGTTGTCTACACATAAGCAAAGACAATAATGATAATCAGATTTATTGTAGAACAGGTCAAAGCTGTTGTCTAAGCATCAAAATAGTACAGGTCATTAGTAAGGTAAACCAATAATATTTGCTTACGGTGTGCGAAGCCAACAATCCAAGGAATTTCAGTGTTCCTTTTCTCAGACGCCATTGGTTTGTATGCCATTGCTGTAATGATAGATACATATACAGAGAGAGAGAGAGAGAGAGAGAGAGAGAGAGAGAGAGAGAGAGAGAGAGAGAGAGAGAGAGAGAGAGAGAGAGAGAGAGACAGAGACAGAGACAGAGAGACAGAGACAGAGCGACAGATTAGTATATAGATATATAGAGGGACTTCCGGTTTTCAACATGGAAACAACGGATAAATCTCGGCAGTAGTGAAAAGTTTGTTTCTGGTGTACCCGGAAACTCTAAAATAGTACAGTAACAATTACGAGACGACGAACAACAAGAAGAAGGAGAAATTATTATTATTATTATTATTATGGCTATTGACGCCTAATCTAAACAAAGCCATAGGCATTTACAAAGTCAAAAATTTACAACTAATCAAAAAGAAAACATACAAAACAAGAAAAGAAGATAATTTTTTCACTGATAACCACCTTCTTCAAAACACACACACACAGAAACACACACGCACGCACACATAATCACTTCTATAATAAAGAAAACAAAAAATCAATTAAATTAGTCACTGCGAGAAGCTAAGCACACCAAACATTCTCAAAGACAATCAAAATTAAAGACTATGATGGAAATAAATACGTTTTTAGATGTTTTTTGAAGGTTGGCAGGGAGGGTGAATGACGGATGAAGTGGGGGAGCTGGTTCCAGGTAACAGGGGCTTGATAAGAGAAAGACCTTTGGCCAAAAGTTTTTGTCCTGACAGTGGGGATCGTAAAGATACGAGAATCTGCAGAAGAGTGAAGCTGACGGGATGGGGTGTAGAGATGGAGTAGGTCAGATATATATTGTGGGCCAGAAGCATCAAGGGACTTATAGCAGAGTGTGGCAGTCTTGTGAGAAATTCTCTGTTGAACAGGAAGCCAGTGGAGAGAGTGTAGGAGAGGGGAGATGTGGTCAAATTTAGAAGAGCGAAAGACAAGCCTAGCAGCATGGTTCTGGACCCTTTGGAGCTTAGAAATAAGATAGTTAGGGCAGCCTGAAAGAATAGCATTGCAGTAATCTAAACGAGACAGTACGAAGGCACAGAGAAGAGTCTTAGTTGAATCTTCAGTAAGTAAATGACGGATGGATGAGATTCTACGAATTTCGTAGAAGCAGGTTTTACAAATATTAGCTACATGCGTCTGAAAAGAGAGGGTTTGATCAATGGTGACACCGAGATTGCGGCCAGAGGTTGATAGAGAAATGTCGGTGTCGGCGAGTGAAACAGAACAAGGTAAAGAAGAAGATGAAAAGATTTTTTGTGGAGCAATGATGATAAGTTCAGTTTTATCCTCGTTAAGTTTGAGCTTGTTCTGCATCATCCAAACCTTAAGCTCAGAGACGCAGGCCTGAGTGGAAGAAATAAGAACACTAAGATTGGTGAGGGGTCCAGAAGCATACAGCTGGTTGTCATCCGAGAAACTGTGATGGGAGAGAGAATGACGTTGTACAATAGAAGCAATGGGTTGAGTATAGAGAACGAAAAGGATCGGCCCCAGGACAGAGCCTTGGGGCACACCAAAACGTAGTGGAGAAGGATCGGAAGACAGGCCACAGACCGAAACGGAGCAAGAGCGATCAAAGAGGTAGGAGTGAAACCACGAGAGGGCAGAGTCAGAGATACCAAAAGGAATTTTAAGTCTGTTCAAAAGAATTTCGTGATCGATGGTATCATAAGCGGCCGAAAGATCCAAAAGAGAAATAAGAGAAATGTCATTATTGTCCAGAGTAAGGAGAAGGTCATTAATGATTTTGAGTAGAGCCGTTCAGTGCTGTGACCAGACTTATAGGCAGACTGAAAAATGTAAGTAAGGTTGTTGGCTGAAAGGTGGTCAAGAAGCTGAGAGAGCACAACTTTTTCAATTATTTTAGAAAAGAAGGAGAGATTGGAAACAGGTCTGTAGTTTTTTAGCAGTTCAGGATCAAGCGTTGGTTTTTTTAACAGAGGACGGACTATGGCAGACTTGCAAACAGAAGGAAAAGAACCAGAGAGAAGAGAGTTGTTGATGACAGACGAGAGGTAAGGAAGAAGGGTGTCGAGACAGTGGACAAAGAAGGATGATGGAAGTGGATCGAGTTCACAGGTTTTAATAGGGGATTTTCCAATGATTTTCTTGAGATCAGCAGCAGAGATAGGTTGAAAGGAGGTGAAGGGAAGTCCAGAGAAAGGGGGGGGGGGTCTGGAAACTGGGGCGGGGTGGTGGACTGGGCATCAAGCGTCTGGCGGAGGTCACAAATCTTATTTGAAAAAAGTAAGAAAACGCTTGGGGAAGGCGGGAGGGAGGAATGATGGAGGGGAGTGGAGATGGGTAAGATTTTCCAAGAAGTGTGTTAGTCACATCATACAGTTGTTTGGTGGTGGCGCATGCAACGATTTTAGCATTGTAATAAGCAGTCTTGGCAGCGTGTACTAAATTGTTAACAACTTTGTTGGCGGCCTGAAATATTTGTTTGTGTACGGTGAGGCCACCTCACCACTGAAGCTGCCACCAAACTTGCTGTCTCCCTCATCCTGTCTCGCATCGACTATTGCAACTCCCTTCTTTCCGGCCTTCCCCGCTCCACCACTCTCCCTCTCCAAAGCGTTCAAAACAATACTGCCCGCCTCGTCCTCAGAAAGAAGAAATCTGACCACGTCACTCCCTTGCTCAAAGCCCTACACTGGCTTCCCATCTCCCAACGCATTCAATACAAGACCTTGTCTCTCTGCTACAAGTCCCTCAACAACTCCGCTCCTCTCTATCTCTCTGACTTACTTCACCCATACATTCCCTCTCGCTCTCTTCGCTCTGCCTCCGACCCTCTCCGCCTCCGCATTCCTCGCTCCAAACTCAGCACGTTCGGGTCCCGCTCCTTCTCTGTCTACGGCCCATCCATCTGGAATACTCTTCCACTCTCTCTCCGTCAGAAACCCTCTCCCACCTCCTTCCAGTCTGCCCTCAAAACTTACCTTTTCAAGCAGTTCTAACACTATGACCTCACTACGCACCCCACCGCCAGCTGTCTCTTACATATAGTGTCTGGTCTGTTTGTGGTATGAGTATATTTGAGTGAATGTATTTTTTGCGTAATTGTTACATGTGTCATTGTCTAAAGCGTGCACATGCGTGCGTGAGTTGTGAGTGCGCGCTTAGAGTTATAATTATTATAAGATAAGCGCATTATAAATACAGTAATTATTATTTATTATTATTATGAGGCTAGACTTAAGCCACTGTCTCTTGGCTCTGCGGCGCTCGCGCTTAGCCTCCAATAGCTGGGGGCCAATATCGGAGTACCAGGGTGATGACGGGCGCTGAGTATCCCTACGTCTGGTGGCGGGGGCGTGAGTGTCCAGCAAGTTAACCAGGAGCTGGTTGAGGTCCTCAACAGAAGAAGGAGAACAAGCAGCAAGACTGTCGCTCAGCTGGGAGTCAAAGGCGGCCATGTCGACGTCGGCAAAATTTCTTGCTTCAACGAAGACTTGGCGTGGTGGGGGCCTCGACAGGTGCAAACTGCACATGAGGCACAAGTGGTCAGAGGGAAGGGTGTGATCAACAGTCCAGGACTTAAGGATGGTCTGGTCAGCCCTATGCACGAGTCAGTCTAACGTATGGCCATGCCGGTGTGTGGGGAAACTGACAGGCTGCACCAGGCCAAACGAATCAAGAAGGTCGATCAGCTTGGCGGTATAAGTGTTAGTTGGCACATCAAAATGGAAATTGAAGTCACCCACCAAGAGGTAAGCGCCCTTAAGGGAGTTGCAGTAGGCCAGTAGCTCAGGGACTTCATCAATAAATGTTGGGTCTTTCAGTTTATTTTTAGGACTAGGAGGAGGGCGGTAGAGGGTAAGGAGATGGAATGTTTGATGGGGGAGGGCAGCAGTAAGCTGAACGAGCTCGAAGGAAGTATGGGGGAAAGGGAAGGTGGTAGTGGTAGAGACATGAGGAATGAGGGACTCGATAATAACGACAGCAATGCCGCCACCACGAGTAGGACGGGGGAAGGAGAGGGTGCGGTAGCCGGGAGGTGCAAGATCCCTGCATTTCGCTTCATCTCCGACAGGGAGAAACCAAGTCTCGCAGACGGCGAAGATGTCAACGTCATGATCGTAGATGAAGTAGTTGATGGCGGAACGCTTCTCCCTCTGGGTGCCAAGGGCCTGGGCGTTGAAGACAGCAAGATTAAGGGAGGTGGAGCGGGAGCAAAATTGTTTGCCAGCAACAGTAGATATATGCACCAGGTTGTCTGGGTTGACCCCCAACTGTGAGGGGTCAAAGGTCAGTGGGTAGTCAGTACACACAGGAGGTGATGTAGGAGCTCTCACATGCTGACGCAGACTAATGATAGCGCTAATGGTACGTCTTTTGCGCGTACCCCCACGACAGGATCGATTACGGGGGAGACCACAGCCTATTTTCAGTGATTTCAGTTGCGCGATCAAGTCGGGATCAAGAGGCGATGTGCATTGGCGACGCGCTAACAGCAGATCGCGAGTATACATGAACCCGCGGCGGCATTTCACTGTAGGCCTATTAGTTCAGTAGCGTACAGTGAGCGGTGCGCGGTGATAGGTGTGTAACAGTGGCCTAGGGTGCGGGTGCACCGCTGGCGGCGACAACAACAGTTCAGTTCTTTCGGTTCAGTTCTTTTATTTAACTTCTATTCATTTCATACAATGATTTTAGACGATCATAAACACACACACACACACACACACACACACACACACACACACACACACACACACACACACACTCACACACACACACACGCGCGCGCGCGTATCTATACAATCAAAACATATCTTTTAAATCGGTATTTAAAATAATACTTGCTATAGTTTCTATTATTGCTTGATAATACAATATATTACTAATATCATCAGTGTTTTTTAGCATTACATTCTTTGCTGTGTACAATGGTAACAAAGATGTACACTCAAATAATACATGTTTTATAGAAACTGGCTGTTGACATATACATTTAATATCTTTTACATATTTTGTTAACCACGAATCCAAGCGCATTTTATAAATACCTTTTGCAATATTTCGTGAACATGATAAAATAATTTGTTTATTTACTAATTTGTGAAAATGTTTTTCCAGTAATGAAACGAGTTCATGACTTGATAATTTCAGATTACAATTACTTATCGACTTTACATTTGTAGCTCCTCTTTTTGCAAGCGTGTCTGCATATTCATTCCAACACACGCCGGAGTGAGATGGAACCCAACAAAAGTTAACACCAATCCCCCTACTAATAATTACATGTATCAAATATCTTATCTCAAATAATAAATCTGATCTAGTCTTAGTCTCCCAATTTTGTATAGATTGTAGAACTGATTTTGAATCAACACAAATTAATATATTAAATATATCTAAGTATGATTCAACAATATATTGTAATGCCATTAGAATGGCATATAACTCGCAGGTAAATATCGAAAATCCTTTTCCAATATAATACGATTTTTCTATTTTTAGAGTTGGTATAACAAATCCTGAACCGCTATCAAGTGAATCCAATACTGAACCATCTGTAAATATTTTTAAGTGAAAAGAATATTTTTGCTCCAAGTGTTCTTTTACTTCACTTACAAGAACATTAATATTTTCACCTTTAGTAACTGTAGAATAATCTACATCAAAATTTGCATTTAAGTGTTCCCAAAATGGCATCTGAGGTATTAATGGTAAAATGTGTATATTTAATAAATTAATATTACATTCAGTCATTGTTTGATTTACGTAATTTTTTATTGGTTGAAGATATGGAATTTTTTCTGATCGTTTTGGATATTCTTTGCAATCAAAATAAATATCATTTGATACTGAATTGTTTACTGACAAACTTCGAATTACATATTTAGAACATGATAATTGTCTTTGCTCATCTAAAGATAATATCCCTGCTTCTTTATAAGTTTTATTTATACTTGTACAAATTGGAACCCCAAGAGCCAATTTCACTGCTCTACAATCAGTGCTTTGAAATTTCTTAAGATACGTTTTTGAAGCAGCAAAGTAAACTTCTTGACCGTAGGTTAATGAAGATCTAACAAGGGAAATAGCTAAATGAAATAATGTTTTTGTATTATTTCCCCATGGCTGTGCACTTACAATTTTCACAAAATTTAGTCCTTTTCTTGCTTTTGTAATTAAATATTCAATGTGAGTTCGCTAGTTTAGTTTGGAAGGAAGTCAAATATACTCCTAAAAACTTGATACTTTATATTTAATTCGAATTTTGGTAACCATTTTGGATGTTGTCCATTATTAAATAACATTAAATAAGTATTTTCTCCTGATAATTCTAATCCATTCTCTTTCATATATTTAGAAAGCAGATTTAATTCATTTTGATATAATTTTTGAATAACGTTGTTTTAATCCACATATCAATATCATCTGCATATTGTACAATATGCAGCAATGGCCGCCAGTTTGAGTTCAACAGTAGTCGAAACCAAGACAGAAAAATTATCAGAAACAGAAATGTGGAAAAGGTGGATGAGGAGACAGAGGGAGAAGAAGATGCCAGAGGTGGAGAACCGATTTCGGTGAAGACGACCGCGTATGTTGAGGTCAACACAGTCAGTGATCCAGAGAAGGAGTTCACTAATCAAGCAGCGATAGTGACTGACCTTAAATTTTGCGTACGTAGCCTCCGAGAAGAGATCAACGCGCTGCGTTTGATGATTCTAGAGCAGACCGATATGATAAAACAACTGCGTGAAGAGCGAATCGGAATTGCGGACCGAAGAAATATAGAAAGTGAGCAGACGACGCGACTTCAACTAGGTTGTCTTCCACTTCCTATGCTGCGGCAGTCAAATCTCTACCTGCACCAGCAAATTCTGATCGGTCACTAAACACTGTGCAGCAGAAGAAAAACAGCACAACAAATAAAGACGACAAAAAATACAAAAGAACAAACATGACGTCAAAGGGAAAAATGACGTCAAGACACAGACAAAACAGGAATGCGGAAGAAACAAAGGCGGAAGTAAACAAGAGTTTGAGGACACTGTTGTTATTCTGCATGATTCAGTTCTCAATGGAGTTCAAGCTTCTAGACTGGGTCAGTCATATATGGTTTTGAAGCTGTGAAATGCCAAGCATCAACCGTTGGTGACATCCTTTGTTCTTTTGAACAGGTTGAACAGCGCAGAGAAAAAAATGTGAAAGCAGTTGTTGTGCATGTTGAAGTAAACGACATTAAAAAGGACCCAAAATCTGTAAGCAGAGATTTTGTCGAAGTGATGAAGACCATGGCTTCTCGGAATCCCGGAGAGCACATCGTTGTGTTACGCCCTTACCCCACTGCGCAACATCTAAAAGTCCCTACAAATTAGACAATCAAGGGTTCCTACCGTATTTCTTAGCACTCGTCTTGGTCAGAACGTCCTCTCACCACCGTATCCACAAAGCAACGCTCTTCTTCTCACGTGACTTCTCTCTCGTTGTCCTCCGGAGCGCTCCGAAGCGATGACGTCAAGTTCGTCGTTCGTCAATCGTTCCCCACCCAATTATTCCCCTTACCTCCTAGGCCTGCATTACACTCTCCCCCCTTTTAATGATTAGGAGTCGCTTTCCCCATCATTAAACACCATACTCTACCCAGACTAGCATTAAAATATTTTAGCTAAGAAGTTGAATATATATTATAATTGAAAACCCCTCTCTTGGGTTATCTGTAAACTACAGCGTTTTTCAACAATTTCAAATAATAATAATAACGGATTTTTATATAGGGATACTCCAGCCTATGACCAGACTCACCACGCTTTACATAGTCATTACATATAAGTACATGCACTCGATAAACCTCGCTTTCGCTACAATACACCAAAAGACAGAACAGGGTACAAATTATTTACACTTATGTACACAAATTACAATTTACAACTATGTACACAAATGACAGAAAAGACAAATAGAATAGCAAAAACATATTCACAGCTATTTATATGCCCGGTTAGGCCCAGGAGGAAAAACAATATAAATATGTACAGCCGTGTATACACTTACGGATCAGACAGAGACAAAGAGGAGAGAATGGCAGCGGGATACAGATCATTCTGAATAGTGAAGTTTGAAGAGGTGGGTTTTGAGGGCCTTTTTGAATGCTTGTGTTGATTGTATGTTGCGGATATGGGAGGGAAGGGAGTTCCACTGCTTAGGTGCGGAGTAAGCGAATGCACGTTGGCCGTATGTCTTAGTGCGGGTGACGGGAACCTTGAGTGTGCGAGTGTCAGCAGAAGATCTTAAAGTGCGTGAAGGGAAGTAGACAGACAGTAGATCAGCAAGGTAGGAGGGACAAGAATCTGTGAAGAAGTTGTGACAGAGAACAGAGAGTTTGTACTCTATGCGTGCTTGCACAGGAAGCCAGTGAAGGGAATGTAGTAGAGGTGTGATGTGATCGCGTTTCTTAGCTCGGAATACTAGTCTAGCTGCTGAGTTCTGAACCTTTTGTAGCTTGTCAATGATGTGTGGGGAGCCAGCGAGGAGAGAGTTGCAATAGTCAAGACGAGAAAGGACGAGAGCGCAGACTAGGGTTTTGGTGGCAGTGAGCGTAAGATAGTGGCGAAAGGAGCTGATTTGGCGTATGGCCGTGTATGCAGAGCGACAGATGTTGGAGATGTGGTTGTTGAGGGACAGGTCATCGGAGAGAATGTAGCCGAGATTTCTTGCTGAGGATGAGAACTGAATGTTTGTGGTCCCTACCGTAAGCGATGTTGGGAGAGGCGGGAGTGAGGAGGAGGTGTTGTGCTTGTGAATGAGGAGGGCTTCGGTTTTATCGTCATTAAGCTTAAGCTTGTTGCGTGTCATCCATGACTTAATGTCTGTGATGCAGTTCTCCAAAGTCTGAACAGTGGAATTAATGAGAGAGGGGGCTGTGGATTTATAAAGTTGTGTGTCGTCTGCAAATGACTGACTCTCAGCAGCATGCCTTCTAAGCAGGAGAAGCAGTGGCTTGGTGTACAGAGTGAATAACACCGGCCCTAAAACGGAACCCTGAGGCACGCCGCACACCAAGTCTGCTGTGCTGGAGAAACAGCCATCGACAGTGACTGCTTGTGATCTGTCGGAAAGATATGAGTGGAACCAAACCAGGACCGAGCCGGAGATTCCAAAGTAGTGTTGAATAGTGTTAAAGAGAATGTGGTGGTCGACTGTGTCAAAAGCGGCTGAGAGGTCTAGTAAGGTGAGAACGGAGACGTTACCATTATCTAAGGCCAGCAACAGATCGTTGGTTACCTTTAGGAGGGCTGTCTCAGTGCTGTGGAAGGGTCGGTAGGCAGACTGGTTGGGGCAAAGTAAAGCGTTATCATATAGGTAGGCAAACAGTTGTTTGAGAACAATTTTTTCTATGACTTTGGACAGGAAGGAGAGGTTTGAAACAGGTCTATAGTTCTTTAGATTATTTTTGTCTAAACTTGGCTTTTTTAGGAGGGGTTTGATGACAGCCGTTTTGAGCACAGACGGAACAACACCAGAGGACAGACTCTCGTTGTTAATGTGGGTAATGGTCGGGAGTAGAGGGTAAAGATTCTCTATCAACATGGGGGTAGGAATGGGGTCAAGAGAGCAAGATGTTGGTTTTGAGCTTAAGATGACTTTCTTGACTTCCTGCTCTGTTACTGGTTGAAAAACTTCCATTTTTGCGGTAGTGAGGGAAGGTGAGAATGGGTTAATGAGTGGGATCTCATGGCTGTCAAGAGCGTCCCTTATGTCAGCCACTTTCTGTGTGAAATAATTACAAAATACATCTGGTAGCTGACATGGTGGATGCGTGGATGGGAGTGATGTTGCATTGCTCTTACCCCTTAGCTGATTGCAAATGTTGAACAACTGTTTACAAGTTTCGCTGCTGCTAATTCTGTCGCTAAAGTACCGGGTTTTGGCAGTCTGGACTATTTTAGTGACCCGTTTTTTTGCAGCGGTGAAAATCTGCTTGCTGACTTCTAAACCCGATTTAAGCCACTTTTTCTCTGCTTTGCGTCGGTGTTTCTTCGCCTCGGAGAGCTCGTCCTTGATAGACTCGTACCAGGGTGCTGAGCGTGTTGCCTTGACCTTCTTCTGGGCCACGGGGGCGTGCCGATCAAGCACCGCATGAAGTGTACTATTCAGCTGATCCACAGTGGGGCAGAGTTCTGGGGTCACTTTAGCGGTAAGCTCTTGCTTGAAAGCATCCCTATCCATGGTACGCAGGCTGCGAGCCTCCCTGAACATGGGGGGAGGAGGGGGGGCTGCGACGTTTAGTTCGCACACGACACAGAAATGGTCAGATGTTAATTCCTGGGTGACTGAAGTTGATCTAACCACATTATCCTGAGGCCTATGCATAACCCAATCTATGATGTGACCACGGCTGTGGGTTGGATCTGCGACTGACTGAGAAAGACTAAACTGATCTAAAAGTTCAATCATTTTTGCGGTGGAAGGTTGCTGGGGTTGGTCAAAGTGAAAGTTAATGTCTCCTAAAACTATGTATGTTCATGACAGTGTGTTGCAATAATCGAGCAGGACTGGAAATTCTTGGTGAAAAATTGCATCAGTTAATTTATTCTTCTTGCTTGGAAAGGTGCGATATATGCATATGAAGTGAATGTTCTGCTGTGGGACGGACAAACTGAGGTGAACAACTTCAAAGGACGAGTGAGTGAATGCGAAGTCTGTGATGAAGCCAAGGTGACGGGACAGACTGTTTCTGTAAATGATAGCGAGGCCTCCACCACGATTTGAGCGAGGTAACGAACATACAGAATAGCCAGAAGGGGTTAAATCAGAGCATTTACCCTCGTCACCAGTCTGCCGAAACCACGTTTCTTGTATGAACATGATGTCAGTCTGCGTGTCTGAGATGAATTCAAACCAACCGCCATCGTCCCAAAACCAAAACTTTCCGTGTTATTGTTAAGCTATTACATTTTTACTAGTGTTAAAGAAATAAAAAACTCTTTTTGAGAGTATCTTTTCCCATTCACCACTCTTCCATTAAAAGCCCAACATGTTTTATTTGAACTTCTATTTCAATAAATTAAGGTTATAATTTGACGAAATAATTCCTAACAATTTTACATAACACTATCCTACTTTAGAGAAACTTTCCTATAATTAGAATATGTACTAAAAATTTGCTTTTATTAAAATGGAACCCCCATTGGGTTATCATTTCCCATTATTCCTTTTTCCTCCAAAAATTCCTATTGCTGGTGCATGAGATGGGTGCAAAGACTGTTTCCTATCCTATCCTATCCTATCCTGTCCCGTAACCCGAAGGTCGTAGGGGCACCACAGATGATCGTTTAACCAGCATACTCCATCTTTCTCTGTCCTCAGCAGCCCTGATGGCTTCGCTCAGTGTCAAACCAGTCCATTCTCGAATGTTGTCCTCCCACCTCTTTTTCGGTCTCCCTTTTCTTCTACCTCCTTGCACTGTGCCTTGCAGAATAGTCTTTGCAAGGCCTGATGATCTGGTGACGTGGCCATACCACCGAAGTTTCCGTTTCTTCACCACTGTTAGCAGGTCATCATGTTGTCCAATAGCTTGTGTGATGGTCTGTCGGACTTCGTCGTTGGTGATGTGTTGGGTATAGGAAATGCCCAGAAGTCTTCTGTAGCACCTCATCTCCATGCTTTGTATTCTTCGTTGGAGATCTGCTGTGAGGGTCCATGCTTCGCAAGCATATAGGAAGATGGAGATGACAAGGGAGCGCAGCAGTCTTACTTTGGAATGTAGACTGATGGTCCTGTCTTTCCAAATGGGCTTCAACCTTGTCAGGGCAGCAGTTGTTTGTGCGATCCTGGAGAGGACTTCCTGTCGGGACCCATTGTCTGATACAATGGCTCCTAAATATTTGAAGCTATGCACTGTGTCGAGGGATTGGCCTTGGACTTTGATGTCAGTAATGATGCCATTGGTGTTGTTGGTCATCATTTTGGTCTTCTCTGCACTTATTTCCATTCCATAGGCTTTGGAGGTGGTGTCAAGCCTCTGTACCAGCTGTTCAAGTTCTTGTTCCTCTCCAGCCAATCCATCAATGTCATCTGCAAAACGAAGATTGGAGATTGCTCTACCCCCTATGCTGACTGTGCCTTCATGGTCTGCAAGAGCATCCGACATGATGCGCTCTAGGATGATGTTGAAGAGTGTTGGAGAGAGTAGGCATCCTTGACGCACACCGATTGTTGTTCTGAACCAATTCCCGATGGCTCTGTTGTGGAGGACTGCACTGGTAGCCTTGTCATACAGGCTTTTGATGACTTCAATAATTTTTGGGCTGATGTTGTACACTTTCATTGTTGCCCATAGAGCTGCATGCCAGACTCGGTCAAACGCCTTCTTGAAGTCTATGAACACATGATATAGATGTTGTTGGTGCTGTAGGTATTTCTCACAGATTATTCTGAGGTTGAAAATCTGCTCAGTGGTACTTCGCCCTGCCCTGAATCCTGCTTGTTCTTCAGCTATGATTTGTTCAGCTTGGGGTTTCAACCTGTTGAGTATTATTTTCAGGAGGACCTTGCTGGGATGGCTGATGAGGCTGATGGTGCGGTAATTTTCACACTCCTGAAGGTTACCTTTTTTGGGAAGAGTGATGACAAGCGACTGGGTCCATGGTATAGGCCACTCCCCACTCTGCCAGATCTTGTTACAGATAATGGTGAGGGCATCAATCATCGCTTCTCCTCCTGCTTGTAGCAGTTCCGCGGGTATGTTGTCCACTCCTGCTGACTTCCCTTTCTTTAGCGCTTGCACTGCTGCCTCAACTTCTTCCCGGAGAATTGGGAGGATTTCTTCTTCTTCTCTGTTCTCTGGACATGCTAGAACTGATGGGTCTCCATTTGGTGTATGGTTGTAAAGGTCAGAGCAGTACTCTGTCCATCTGTCCAAGACTTCTTGTTCTTCTGTAAGGCATATGCCAGACTTGCTTTGGATAGTGGAGACTTTGGGCTGTTTGACACTTGTCAGTCGCTTCACAGTCTGGTAGGCCTTCTTGCTGTTGTTCTTGTTCAGACTGTTCTCTATTTCCTGGCATTGATCTTCTATCCAGTTCTCCTTTGCTGTGAGCATGCCTTTTCGGATGTCATTGTTGATTTTTCGGTAGACATCAGCTCCCTGTGAGGTGTTCTTTTTCTTTTTCATCTCTCTTCGTTTATCACACAGATCCAAAAGTTCAGGTGTGATCCACAGCTTCTTCTTTGGTCGGTGCTTGCCAAGGATCTCAGTGGCGGCATCTGTCACAGCTGAGTTGAAGGTGGTGGTCATGGTGTTGACATCTACTTCACCAGCCCCCAAAATGAGCAGTGGTGCAAATTTCCCTCCAATTGTGGCCTGAAATAGTTCTGCCACCTCCGGGTCTTGCAGTTTGTCCAGGTCGAACTTCAATCTAGTGCACTTTGCTGTATTTACTCTCTTCAAGTGGAGCCGGAAAGACATCATCACGAGATCGTGGTCACTTCCAATGTCTGCTCCTGGAAAAGTACGTGTCCTGCCAATGTTGATGCTTGATCTGAAGCGTTTCTTGACCATGATGTAGTCTATTTGGTTGTGATGCTCCCCGCCAGGACTGTGCCATGTCCATCGTCTGGAGTTTTTGTGGAGACCAAGCGTGTTTGCCAGTACCAGATTGTTGTATCTGGCAAACTCCAAGAGTCTCAGACCCCTGTCATTTGTCTCGTTGTTGCAGTGGGGTCCACATGTGTCTCCCCAGTTGCGGTGCGCATCTTGGCCAACCTTGGCATTCCAGTCGCCTTGCACTATGGCTATGTCCTTCTTCGGCACTTGGTCAAGGACCGCCTGTAGATTTTCATAAAAATCCTCCACTTCGCTGTCGTCATAGTCTGATGTTGGGGCGTAGGCCTGGATGATGGTGATGTTGAAAGGGGCTGCTCTCAGGCGGATGGTAATGAGTCTACTGGAGACTGGGCGGCAACCCATGACAGTCGCTAGAATGTTCTTGTGGACCAAGAATCCAACGCCGTGTTCGTGCCTGTCATCCCTACCGCTGAAATAGAGCTTGTGGCCTTTGTCGGTCGTTGTTTCACCTAGGCCTTTCCATCGCAGTTCGCTGATACCTAGAACGTTCCATCGGTAGTGGTCCAACTCGTGGGCCAGTTCTTCTAATTTTCCTTCCGCAGTTAGGGTCCTGACGTTCCAGGTTCCTATGACGATGTTGTTTCTCGTGCGGATCTTGCTAAATTGTCCATCAGTAGCATACTTAACACCTCCGTCCTGGTGGCCAACGGAAGGCGCGGTCCTTGTGCCGGGTGACGGCCCGGGCGACGACCGATCCGGTATGGAATTAGTGGATTGTGTCATCATGTAGTGTGTCTTGGGCAAAAAAGACCTGGCGGTGCCCAATCCTCTCCAGGCTGTTGGCCACAGCCGAAATCCACGAATACAGTGTGGCTCGCCTTGGCCCTGAGCACATGGTCGTTGAACCTGTAGTAACGTGAGGTTCCTCCGCCCTGGCCGGTGACTTCTGTGTAGAAGACTTTCGCCCAGTGATGCCGTGCTAACATCACCCCTGTTAGTCGCCTCTTACGACACGCCGGGAAACGTTGGGTCTATTCTATTTAATGCCCGAACCCACAGTCCAGTCCAGTCCAAAAGATATGGATAGCCAACAGATTCCTACAGAAAATGCCCCAACAATGTTATGACGATTACAAAAGAATAATGCACTATGTAGCTAATCTAGTGCTAAAAACATGCATTCTGACTATAAATATTTAGGTTGATACTGAAATAACTAACAAAACATGCACTATATGTAGGTTAATACTGAAATAACTAACAAGACATGCACTATATGTAGGTTAATACTGAAATAACTAACAAAACATGCACTATATAATTAATCTAATGTATAAAGTGTACTTGTTCTTTGGAAAAACTATACCCCCCGTTTTCACCTCCCTCAAGTCAATTATCTTTTAAATCTCTCCCCCCCCCTTGTTTTCCAGAAATCCTATAGGCTCTCTATCTTCCCATCTCTACTCCCATCCTGAGGCTTCCTCACCCGACTCCTTTTTCTCCGAGTCCTCCAATAATTTATTTTCTAATTCCAGGGACAACTCTTCAATTTCCATACCCGCCTCCTCCATAGTCTCACCGCTGCCTAGAACTGCGACCTCAGTAGGTCTTTCAGATTCCGCTACAGGAACCTTCACTGTTGCCTCTGTAGGTCTTTCATCTTTTCCCTCCTGCCCTGCTGGCTATCTTCTACCACAGCTTTAACCTGTTTTTGTTCACCCTCCTCCCAATCATCAGACTCAGAGTCCGAATCTGTATAATAGGTTTTCCTCCTCGGAGGAATCCAGCCCTTCCTCATCTTTCTTTTCATGGTCTCGATGACCCTTCTTCTTTTTTGTGTCAACATCCCCCAATGCTGTGGCGAAAAATGGAGGTCATTTAAAGTAAGGGTACCCTGTTGGCTCCTTGTCCTTATTTCTTGTAGTTTATTTTTTAATTCAATGGATAGTCCCCCACGAATAACTCCTCACCTTCCTTGTTTACAACGAAAGCCCCCTCCCCTGGTTTCAGCCCATATTTGACTGCCATCTCCTGCGCTGTTCGAAGTCCACCTGGAACAGCCGATGACCTTCTCTGTTGAAAAGACCTTCTAGACCCTATTGGTCTCTCCCTCGACTCTGAAGATCTCCTCTCCATTGGTCCAATTGGCCTCTCTATTGACCTTGGTCTTCTTTCTTCTTTAAACCCTGATGGCCTTTCTCCCTGTTTTGAACCTCCCCCTTGTTTGTTCCCATCCCTTATCCCTACTGGTTTAACTGACTTCAATTCAGGTAAATGTTCCCTGTGATAGTTAACAAAACCCAAAAAAATTTTAACGTCCTTTGTACATTTGGGTGTGGGCCAATGTTCCACAACATTGAAACTTTCAGGGTCTACCTCCACTGTATTTTCACCCACGATTTTACCCAAAAATTTGGCTTTAGTTCTAAACAGAGCACACTTTTTCGGCTTCAGTTTCAAGTTGTAATCTCGAAACCTCTGTAAAACCTCTGAAAGATTTTGTAAATGATTTTCGAAATCAGTTCCCAGTACTAAAACATCATCCAGGAAAGCTAAAACGGACTTCCACGTAAGTCCTCTCATAACCAAGCCCATCGCTCGTTGAAACGTACTGGGTGCATTGGTCAACCCAAATGGCATTCTCACACATTCAAACAGCCCAAATCTAGTAATGAAAGCTGTTTTCTCTCTATCCTCCGGATGTACTTCAATTTGCCAATACACCGAAACCATATCCAAAGTACTCACATACTTGTTATCTGCCAAAGAATCAATACAATCTGAAATCAATGGTAGTGGAAAAGCATCTTTCTTGGTCAATGCGTTTAGTCTTCTGTAATAAAGACACCCACGAACACTTCCATCTTTTTTTTCTAATCAGCACTGGTGCTGATGCCCAAGGTGACTCTGACGGTTGAATTACCCCTGCAGCCAGCATCTGTTTAAATGTTTCTCCTCTTCATCCTCAAAACATTTAGGAGTTCGCCTTAATCTTTCCCTAAAAGGTTCATCTGTGTTCAAAGTAACATTATGTGGTGCTGCCGTAAAACACCCCTAGTCTAAATCATGTTTCGCAAACACGCCCTGAAATTCAATTAATAGTTTCTTTAAACTTTCTTTCTGGGCTTCACTCAAACCTTCAGATGATCGTTCGAATAAATCGACTAAATGCTTTGGAATGTCCCCATTTGGTGCTGTAACTGAGGCTTTACTGATCTTTAATGTGTTCTTAAATTCTTTTGGTTGGGACTTAATTCAACAGCTTCCATGGCCGTACCTATTATTGTACCAAATTCCAGATACATAGCAGACGATGTATCGTTTACACATTGTATCATTGCCATGTCTCCTTCCGAATGAAATGAAGGTATCAAACATGGAACTGAGTCTCTGATAGGGGCAAACACAAAATCTTTCAATTAATGTGATAATTTGCCCACAGTGTACGTAACAGAATGTGACGGAATCTTGGTACGTCCCACCAATTGCACACGACAGACTTGAATATCTTCAGCCTGTCAGACTACTCTTGCTTTTATTATCTGGTTCTTCATTTTCACCTCAAAGCGACCAAAATCGATGGACATACCATATTTTGTCAGAAAATCCATGCCCCAAAGCATATCATCATCTATGTCCGCGGCAATGACACTTTCCCTTACTATTTCATCGCCTACGCGAATCTTCACATTTTCTATTATTTCCCCCAATAGGTAATCTTTCCCTATTCCTTTAATTCGAATGGTTTTCCTAGGCTTGTTGCTGACAACGTTTTCCAACAATTTCCTTTTTACTATAGTCGCCTCAGCAGCTGAATCTATTTCCGCTTGTATCGGTACATCTTCTAAATGGATAGTCACTATGAGACTTCTTCCTGCTATCGGGCTGGTAGCATATACAGTTTTAGTCTCTATTTCCTGCTCCCCTATTTGTATGCTGTTAGGATTTTCTACTGCATTTTCTTGCTTCGTCCCATCGTTTGGAGAGGACTTGTGCCCGTTTTTCAAATCCTCTCCTGACGGTTTAAAGCAAAAGAGACTTGCTTATGACGGTCCTTTGGAGACCTTGATCTTGATTTATCCTGACATTCCTTTTTTTAAATGCCCTTCCTTTCCACATTCGAAACAAACCCTACTGGTCTGCTTGCAATCTCTGGCTAAATGTCCTTGCTTTCCGCAATAATAACAGTTCGATGATGCCGATCTGGAACGATATCTCCCCTTCTCACTTCTATACCTACTTCGACCCTTTTCATCTTGAGTCAGTCTCAATAGAGTCTTCAACTCTTCCTCAATCCTTTGTAATCGATCATCTACTGAATGAGGCCTGTTACGTTGAAACGAACGAAAGTATGTCTAAAACGCGCACGATAGATCAAATAGTTTCGTTTTGCAAAGTATTCAATAATGGAGTTTATTTACCTTTGATTTGAGTTTGCATTGTTGTTAGGAGAGGCTTTGTATAACGTTGATAATTTTCGTTAGTCGATATTGTTGGAGAATTTTCTGGATCCGTTTGTTTACTATCGATCGAAGTTTCTTGATGGACGTAGATAATGGAGAACATTCTTTTGACAGGAAGAGAGATGTATGACGTAAGTCAGTGATGACGATCTTTAATTCTGATTGGTTGGTTGTAATGCGTCATTTCTAGAACGACCTGTCGTCATCTCGAATGAGAGAAAAAATTATAAAATGGATGCCCTGTGTGTGGTTAGAGAGATAGGAGAGAAGTTGTTGATAGTGAAGTTGGAAAGTAAATTTGAGAGTGGAAAGGCGATTGAGCGATTGTATGCAGTTGTTGATGTGTGCTGAATAAAAGTGGAAAACTTCATACGTCGACTCCGTGTCTTGTATGCTGAATGAGCAGGCTGCGTGGATACACGAATCTGAGTTACACCTTATCAGGAATTCAGCATTGGGGCTGAATCAAATACTGATAGAAAACACCAACATCAAACGGAGTGTAACATTTTGGGGGTCAAGCCGCGATTCACGCCATAGCCAAGGGTTCAACTGCTACAACATGCGAGTCAACGTTACGAGAGGCAGTCATCGAGGGTAGCCGCCAACAAGTTGCGTTGAGAGGGGCCAACATACTGGGACTACATCACCGATAGGTTCGGGTTGACTGCAAGGGCGTGTAGTCGCTGAAGAGTTGCTTCGTGAGCGAACAACAGATCGGGACTACGTGGCTGCCGTAAGACTACGTCGAGGGACAGTCTCGGAGCTACATCGCCAGTTTCACAGAGAGCGACGAGCGGACGTCGCGTCTACTTCAGCACAGGAGCGTGCACATCAACACCAGCGTGGTGCAGCGTCGCATACGACGAGGACAGCGGGGCCTGCGTCAGCGAATGCGACTAGTGGCAAGCATCAGCGCTACTGCAGAAAGCGTGCTGTTCTAGAACAGTCTAGAAAGGTACAGCACAGTCAAGAACTTTCCAGAAAAGAACTTTCCAGAAAAGAACTTTCTAGAAAAGAACTTTCCAGAAGCATCAAGATGGCTGACTTCTGGCAGAGAGGGATTGAATTGAATCTGAAAGGCAAACAGCTGACGGAGTACGTCAAATGCCAGGAGAGAATATTGCGTGAAGAAAGAGAAGAACAGCGACGGCGCGAAGAACGAGAATTAGAAGAGCAACGTCGCCGTGAAGAAAGAGAATTAGAAGAGAAGCGTCTAGAAAAGGAAGAGCAGCCTCGCCGTGAAGAAAGAGAATTAGAAGAGAAGCGTCTAGAAATAGAGGAGCAACGTCGCCGTGAAGAAAGAGAAGAGCAGCGGCAAGAAAGAGAAGCTGAGCGTCAGCACCAGCTAGAGTTGGCGCGTATCCAAAACAATCAGCATGCGCCACAAGTCATCAGCGACCACATGGCTCCAAAATTGCCAGCGTTTGTCGACGGGAAGGACCAGATCGACAGTTATTTGGCGAGATTTGAAAGGTTTGCCAAAAGCTCTAACTGGCAACCTCAAGACTGGGCGGTTCGACTAAGTGCACTTCTGACGGGGCAAGCACTCGACGTCTACACCAGATTGTCGGACGATGACGCTAAAGACTACGACGTCTTGAAAGAGGCCCTATTGCAGTGCTACAACTTTACAGAGAAGGGCTACCGTAAACGCTTCCGTGAATGCCGGCCTAAGTCAGACGAGACGCCAAAGCAGTTTGTGGAGCGCCTGTCGTCATATCTACACAAGTGGGTGGAGTTATCAGGCGAAAGGAAGTCTTACGACAGTCTCCATGACCTGATCGTGAAGGAACAATTTCTCAATGCCTGTCACAAGGACCTAGCGACCCACTTAGAAGAACAAAAGCTGCAGACGCTTAAAGATGTGACTGAGGCTGCTGAAAGATATCTCATCGCTCATGGGAAGACCCTGGGGCCACCCAGCGCGACGAAACATTTTCAGAAGACTGGAAACCATGTGAACCAGATCCAGGGGAGCCAGACGAACCAGAAACAGACGGACTCCACGCCTCCTCCCAGGGAAGGGCATTCAAGAGGCTGTTTCACCTGCAACGCTTCAGACCACAGAGCGGCTAACTGTCCTCAAAACAAAAGTAGCGGACAGCGGAGTAGTACGGACAACGCAGCGGCGTGCAACCGGCAGAGGCGGTTCTCCAATCAACGGCAAACCAGTAGATCTGACCATCAGGTGTGCGGCGGGAGCGTCATTCTTCCGAGTGAGACCGAGCGCACAGCTATCCCTGCGGACGTGCAAGAGTGCATGACTGATGGCCAACTCCTCCTTGCCAACGGGAAATCCATCCCCGTCGTCGCCAGCGCAGCTGTGACCGTCCAGAACATGCCTGTTTCCAAGGGACGCGTCGGAAATCATGAAGTGACTGTTTTAAGAGACTCTGGCTGCAGTGGGGTCATCGTCAGAGAAGACCTAATCGCTAAAGAACAGTTCACTGGCGATTCAAAATGGACACTTATGGCCGACAGCAAATGTGTGAGAGCGCCAGTTGCGAAGATTTATGTCAACACCCCTTTCTACATAGGCGAAGTAGAAGCGGTTTGCCTGAAAAAGCCACTATTCGATGAGATGATCGGGAATATCGACGGCGCGAGACGACCCCGATCCAGAATGGAGTCCTGCCTCAACCCAACGCGTCGAAGTTGTGGAGGAGGATCCATTGCCATTTCCCGATGGAGACCTTACAGAGCTGCTACGGGATAATGTGGCTACTCCGGCTCAGCCCTGCCGACCAGAGATCGTCGGTGCTGTCACTACCAGGGCCCAGGCCAAGAGAGACAAGACGTCTACGCCACTGAAGGTCGCCGACAACTCCAAAGCTGCCATCGTGGACAGAGATAAACTGATTCAGCTCCAGGAAGCTGATAGCACTTTAAACAAGTACAGGAACCGCCAAGACCACGTGACCAAAGGCAGTGGTACAGTCTATTTTGAGGTGAAGGCTAAGATCCTGTACCGAATCTTCCAGCACCCGAGGGTCAACGGAGGGAAACCACTACGTCATATATTGGTACCGTTACCCCTAAGGCGCCAGGTAATGGAAGTAGCGCATGACTCAATCATGGGAGGTCACCTAGGTATCAAGAAGACGTCGGATAGAATCCAGGCGGTGTTCTTCTGGCCAGGACTTCATGCGGACGTCAGCCGTTTCTGCCGATCATGTGACATTTGCCAGAAGACCATACCTCGAGGAAGGGTCCCGAAAGTGCCTATACAGAGGATGCCTCTGATCGACCGACCTTTCAAGAGGGTGCATGGCCTTAGACTTAATCGGCGAAATAAGACCTCCGAGTGAAGAAGGCCATCGGTGGGTACTGACTTTAGTGGACTATGCGACTCGGTACCCAGAAACAGTGCCTCTGAAGAAGATTGACACTGAAACGGTAGCAGAGGCACTGGTGGACATGTTCAGTAGACTTGGAGTGCCTAAAGAAATTCTGACAGACCTCGGGACGCAGTTCGTCTCTGACTGCATGAAGGAGGTCAACAGACTGCTGAGCATCCGGCATTTGACTACGACACCCTACCATCCGATGTGCAACGGGCTTGTCGAAAAGTTCAATGCTACGCTGAAGTCTACCCTGAAGAAACTGTGCAGCGAGCAGCCCAGACAATGGCATCGCTACATCAACGCCTTACTTTTCGCCTACAGAGAAGTGCCGCAGGAGTCCACCGGCTTTTCTCCGTTCGAGCTGTTGTACGGAAGAACCATCCGAGGGCCGATGCACACCCTGAAAGAACTGTGGACGAAAGAAGTAGACACCCCAGAGGTGAACAACAGCTACCAGTACGTGTTTGAGCTACGGGAGAAGCTGGAGCAGACTCTCGAGATAGCCAGAGAAAACCTGAAGAAGTCCCAGGACTGTGGAAAGCACTACTATGACCGTAGGGCTGTGAACAGGAAGTTTAAACCTGGCAACAAAGTGCTGGTGCTGCTATCTACTGATCATAATAAGTTGCTGATGCAGTGGAAAGGCCCGTACAAAGTGGAGACCGTGGTGGGAATCAACGACTACAAGGTGAAGGTCGGCCAGCATTCCAAGATATACCACGCCAACCTCCTTAAGCTGTACGTGGAAAGGCCATCAGAGACTGTGCACGCAGCCACAGCAGCTGTGACCGACGACAGCTTTGACAGCGAAGAACTGTTGGAACTGGGAGACTTCCACAGCAAAGAAGGCATCGATGATGTTAAGCTAGGACCAAGCTTGACGGAAGGTCAAAAGATGGAGCTCAAGGACCTTATGGGCGAGTTTCCCCATAACTTCAATGATGTCCCAGGCTCTACAACTTTGGTCGAACATGAAGTCCACACCCAGACCTGGAAGGAGCATCTGCAGACCTTGAGGGAGCTGTTCCACCGTCCCGCAGAAGCAAACCTGACCGTAAGACCCAGCAAATGCATTCTGGGAGCTGACAACGTCGACTTCATCGGATGTTCGATGGAAGAGGGAGACAACGGAGGATGCACTGACTCCAGGAAAGCCCACGAGATCACCGTCTTTGACCCTGGGCCGATGACAACTGCAACGGACGAGGGCGTCGTTTCCTTGCGGTTTGAAGAATATTGACTGTGTGGATGAACTAAGAATATTGGTAATGACAGACTTGAAAATGAGAAACATTGACTCTGTGTGAATGAACTGTGAACATTGACAGTACCCAGAAAGGCTTGCAGATGAGAGACTTTGACTCTGTGTGAATGAACTGTGAACATTGACAGTATCCAGACAGTCTGAAATAAGTTTTAATTCCGCACTTTGCTTGTGCATTACGTTTCAACGTTGTTGAAAGAAATTAAGTAAATTTCTTCTTGAGTGGGGGGTTATGTTACGTTGAAACGAACGAAAGTATGTCTAAAACGCGCACGATAGATCTAATCGTTTCGTTTTGCAAAGTATTCAATAATGGAGTTTATTTACCTTTGATTTGAGTTTGCATTGTTGTTAGGAGAGGCTTTGTATAACGTTGATAATTTTCGTTAGTCGATATTGTTGGAGAATTTTCTGGATCCGTTTGTTTACTATCGATCGAAGTTTCTTGATGGACGTAGATAATGGAGAACATTCTTTTGACAGGAAGAGAGATGTATGACGTAAGTCAGTGATGACGATCTTTAATTCTGATTGGTTGGTTGTAATGCGTCATTTCTAGAACGACCTGTCGTCATCTCGAATGAGAGAAAAAATTATAAAATGGATGCCCTGTGTGTGGTTAGAGAGATAGGAGAGAAGTTGTTGATAGTGAAGTTGGAAAGTAAATTTGAGAGTGGAAAGGCGATTGAGCGATTGTATGCAGTTGTTGATGTGTGCTGAATAAAAGTGGAAAACTTCATACGTCGACTCCGTGTCTTGTATGCTGAATGAGCAGGCTGCGTGGATACACGAATCTGAGTTACACCTTATCAGGAATTCAGCATTGGGGCTGAATCAAATACTGATAGAAAACACCAACATCAAACGGAGGTGTAACAAGGCCCCTTGTCCAACCTTTCTTTTTTCTTAATCCCTTGAATCTGTCCGTCCAGTCGCTCTAATTGTTGTTGGACATTCAGCACCTCTTCCTTTCTTTCCCGGTCTTGACTGACCAGTCTCACTTTTTTGACCGGCCCCCCAATGGCCTTCTGTATTTTCAGAAATACCTGGACTGCTTGGACCACATCCCCTAGTGAGGTGTAATTCATGTTTATGCAAAATGCACCAGCCTCCCTAGCAGTAGTTCCCACTAGAAACCTTCGAACCATTTCCTGTTCCTTGAAATCTTCCGGAAGCCCTTCAAAAGCATCTATTGCTAGACTTCGTACCCTATCAGCATATTGTTGAATGGACTCATCTCCCTCCTGTGTGAGATTAGCGAATTGTGCTCTCAAAGCTTCTGGGGTCAGCAGTCTACCAAATCGTTTATTCAGAGCCTCTGTGGCCCTTTCGTAATTCTCCTTGGTCAACTCAGGAAGTTGTTCAAAAAAATGTGTAATGCATCTCCTGTTAGATGCACACCCAGGTATAAAGCAGACTCTCTTTCTGTCCAACCCCGCATATAGCGATGTCGATCAAACTGTCCCTTAAAATCCCTCCACCGAGTTTTCCCATTGTATGGCTCCAATTTAGGCAATGCCTTGGCCATTCTTTCCCTCCTATCTTCAGAAGGAAATCTATGTCTTCGTCCTTCATATCCCTGCTGATAATAACCCCTTCTCGGTTCATCGTCATATTCAGGTCTCCATCTTTCATTATCTCCACCTCCTTGAACCCATCTAGGCTCTCCCCCCTGATACATCGGTTCTCTCCTAGACCCCTCATACTTTTGATCTCCCCTATCAAATTCTCTATGATCTACAACTCTATCGTCCACTCGCCCTTTACTTCGAACTATGTGGATCTCTTCATTATCTGCCGTATTTTGAGATCTTCCCCTTTTCGAGTTCCATTCCTCGTCTTCTTCCCGTCTTGCAAAGTCTCTACTTTTGGCAGACATTCTTGTCGGTGAGTCCGTCATTCCACTGCACCTACCTTTTTCAGTCGGGTACGACCAACGTCGAACGTCTTCATCCAGATCAAGACTCCTTTCTCTCAATCTATTTGACCTTTGTACCTGTGGACCCTGATAAATGTTCCCATAGTCCATTTTCCATTGTTCAAGATTGTCACCGCCACGACTCTCTCCGGGCAGACGCCACAAACAGACAACTTCCACACGCAGACAACCCAGAAAGAATGACGATTACCCGCAGACGGAAGTGATGAAAAACACAACGAATATATATACAACTTTCAAGCTATTTATTCATTCATACCACACTCTCATACACATACAACATTTACACATGAAACAAGAAAAATGGTGATGGAACAATCAATGGGTCGATGAACAATGAAATGGAATGTCAGATGAACGAGGGTTGCTAATCAACCACGTCTAAGTATCGACTGTGCACTGCAAATGTCCGAACACAGGGGGGGTCGAGTATCAAGAGGGGGACAACAAGGAAAAAGCCGACCTGATAGTAGGGCGTCCCCGTTGATGTCTCCGAAAAGTATCTGCCCCTCCTTGTGGCTGTCACCGGACTGTCGCTATGGAATCCGTGCGTAGTGGTGTCGCCACTCCCTCCTGCCGCTGACGATGATGATGATGATGATGACGCTGTAGTTGCGGCAGCCCTGCCACCGTCGACGCCTCCCACCCTGACTCCTCCAGTCGGCTAACACTGCGACGTCGAGGCCAGGTTCCGTACACAGACGTCACAACCACCGCGGGAAAGGTGGGGTTGTGGAACAATGAGGATGTACACGAACACGGACGTGGACGAACGGGTGGTGATGATAATGCTGGGTCCACACGACCAAATGTCGTCGTTGTCGCGCGACGCTGGTCAACGTTGATCCGCGTTACTCAGTGACGAGCTGATGAATACGACGAACTTTCGAACCTGCAACATGCTTGTCGTATTGTTAATGTCATGTCCACCCGATTCTGTCCCCCTCCCTCCTCACACTCTCCCCCCCCTACTACACTAACTAATTCCTGTATCTTGAGGAAGCGCCACTGCTGTCCACTTCACTTCCCTTGACTACTATTACTGTCACTTGTAATCAAACACATAATTCAAAAACTAAATGACATTATGAATGCATGAAATGAACAATGCTGCAAATGAATACATGTAATCATCAACACATTATCCATCTTGAGCAACCGCAACCTCGACAACAGCAACCACCTCCATCCTACCTTCATCACACTTCACCCCCATTCTCCTCCCTCATTCTCCCTCCTTCAGTCACACTCTTCCTTCCGTCTTCCTCTCCTCAGTGCAACCATCCTTCTCCCCCCCCCCCAGCCTCACGCACAGCTATCGTTCAACACCCCAACAGCCGGCCATCGGTCATTAGCACAGTAAAGGAAGATAACACCATCACACTTACCCACATGGCTCGAATGTAATAGTACCTGTAGCTAGCCCTTTCCACTGCCTACACAGTACTCCAAGTAAGGTATCCAGTGCGTAGTAATTCCCGTTAGTGGACAAAACCTCTACACTAACTTACCACAACACAAAACTTAGTTATTTGCTCACACTCTTACTCGAGCTTGCTACCACACTGTAACATTTCCCACTAGGTTTTCTTTCAGAACCAGTTATCATTTACGTTAACAACTGTCCCACTCTTACTTCCAGAACAAAATACCCAGAGAAACAAGACCGCACGTCTTCTCTGTTACTCTGCAAAACGTGTTCTGACTACAGTGAACAAATTCCCAAAACTGGCTGGCCGAGCTCTGCTGTTCTAAATCACGCTTTCCACGCATAACCTAACATACGACAGCGCGCAGTTACTACCCCAACTCATTAACTCTCCACCCACACTTTCTACCCGGTTTCATCACAGGCTGCCCTGTGACAAACCCCCCTCCCAAGACGAACCTACGGAGAGTTCAAAACTTAATCTTCCACAGGGTCAGATCTGCTGAGGAAATCCGCTTCGATGTTGTCTCTTCCTGGAATCGGTCGAACTGTGAAGACGTAGGCCTGCAGCTGCATAGCCCATCGGGTGAGTCTGGCACTGTTGAGGTGCGTCCTCTGTAGGTACTGCAGCGGTCGATGGTCTGTCTCCAGCCAAAAGTGCCGTCCAAACAAGTACGGTTCAAACCGTTGTACCGCCCACACGACTGCCAAACACTCCTTCTCGATGGTGGAGTAATTCCGCTCCGCTGGCAACAGCTTCTTGCTGGCAAACCCCACTGGTTGCACACCCTCACCGGTTTCTTGCATCAGGGCAGCTCCCAGCCCTTGCTCAGATGCATCTGTCCTCAGGATGAACTCCTTGTCCAGGTTCGGTAACTTGACTACTGGCTCACTAGTCAGCGCTCTCTTCAAGTCGTCGAAAGCTTCCTGGCAGTCATCCGTCCAGTTGACCTCCCCCTTCTTCCCTCCTTTCGTCAAGTTGGTCAGTGGTAACGCTCTCCCATGTGGCGCAGATAGCTCCGTGTCTATCTGTATGTCCATTGGCCCTTCGCCCGCTCGTAGCGGTATCAGTGGTACGGTGCCCTGGTAGCTGATATCTGTCGTTCCCTCTGTTCCAGCTTGGTCCAACACGACGGCCACCGTCGGTTCTGGTTCTGCCCCGCGTACTATGTAACGCTTCACCTTCCTGTTCTTGCCGGCTCTCTGCACTGGTACCTTCCTGGCTCTCCCCTTCGGCGTTGTTCGCTGGCACACGTCGCATGAAGCACAGTACCTCCTGACATCGCGGCACATCCCCGGCCAGTAGTGCTCGGCCCACACTTGATCTAGGGTCCGCTTGGCTCCCAGATGTCCAGCCGTAGGTGTGTCGTGTCCCATGCGCAGTACCTCTGGTCGAAGCTTGGCTGGTACCACCAACTGGCTGTGATCAACTTTGTCCTGTCCTATATACTCGCGGTACAACAGGCCCCGCTTCCAGACAAATGCCACTTGCCCTTTGCCTCGTTGCTCCTTTCCTGCCTTCCGGTCTGCTAGCTGCCGTACCTTCGCAAGCTCGCCGTCTTCCAACTGCAGTTGGCGCATCTCCTTCGGCGTCGCGACGACGTTCCTGCTTGGTCCGACCACCAACGGTTCCGTAGCGACTTGATCTTTGGCTGCTTGGGCTCTGGTCTGCACCGCGCAACACTCTGCGGTTCCCTCGACGAATACCGGCAGTGCTGTGTCTGGCTGCCGTTCCGTTCTCGCCCAGTTGCCGATCACCACTGGGTAGGTCAAGTCTGGTACCACTACTACCTCCACTCTCCCGGTGTAGAATGGCGACTCAAACTGCACCCACGCTGTCGGCAGTGACTTGGACAGCTGTCGAATGGCGAATCCTACGCGCCGCGTGCGTCCCGTGTACTTGAGGTTGGCAACCTCCCCTTCCCGCAAGCATATCAGGTCGGCTCCCGTGTCCCTCATGGCCGTCAGCGGAAAACCTTCCACTATCACTTGGCTCTGGAACCGAGGATCTCCCCTCTTGCCTGCCTCCTTCAAGATGCGCAACGCTGCTCCACTCCGCTCGCTGCGTTTCGGACAATTCCGCTTAAGGTGCCCCTTCTGCCCACAGCTGTAGCACTCCCGCTTGTCCGGCGAGTTGGGTCGCGGTCCTGCTGGCTTGCGGCCCTCGCTCTTATCCCTGGGTGTAAAGGGTTGACGTGGTGGGAAACGTAGGTTTGTCCCTGCCCTGGCGTCGACATACTGCTGTGCCAACGTCGCGGCTTCCTCCACCGTTGCTGGGTTGCGCTCGCGCACGAACGTGACCAGTTCTGGTGTCAAACCGTTAACCATCTGCTCCATCAGCACTAGGTCCAGTAAATCCCCATACGTGGCCTTCTTGTTCGCTAGTCCCATCCAGCGCTCCAGGAACAACTCTGACTTCCGTAGGTACTGTTTGAAAGTCTCTGGTGGCTCCCTTCGTAGCTGGCGAAACTTCTTCCGATACGTCTCGGCCGTCAGGTTGAAACGCACCAACAACGCTGCCTTCAGGATCTCGTAGTCGGCAGAGTCGTCCTCGTTCAAGCCAACGTAAACTTCCCTCGCCTTCCCCTTCAGCAAGGTCCCCAAGCGAATAGCCCATGTGTCCTTCTTCCAGTCTTGAGCCTTGGCGAATCGCTCAAACTGACACAAGTAGGTCTCCAGGTCGTCCTTGTCTTCGAAGAACGGTAACCTGAGCTTAACCGTCTCGAACTCGGGTTGATGATTCCTGCGGTTCCCGGCGCCGCCCTGCAAACTCAGCTGCGCCATCGCTAGTTCGTGTTCCATCTCTCTATCTCTGGCCCTCTGGTGCGCGTCTTCCTGCCTCGCCGCTTGGTCCATCGCGTAGTCTAACGCTGCCTGACCCTTCAGTCCTTCGCGCTTGGCGAGCCTCAAGATCCTCTCGACCGGTGTCTCGTCCGCGAACGGTCCTGTCCTCGGCGTCGGTGCCGCCTCGATCTTGTAGATCGAACGGTAGGGATTGGTCTCGAACCTCTTCGGCCTCGTTGCATCACCCAGGCGATCTTGGTCTCCATAGAGATCGGTGCCTGTTGACATCCCGCCAGTCGCGCCAAATCCCGTCACAAAAGGATCACTCACTGTCTCTCTGGCTTCCATCGTTGTCAACTCGTCGTCTGCTGACCCACGACGCGATGACCTGACCGGCGATCTCTGTTGCTCGATCGCGGAGGGTAAGTCGGTGACTCCCGTATCAGCTGCTCCCGTCGTGCGCTCGTCCATCGTGACACCCACGCGAGAACGCGTACGAGCCGCGATCGGTGACACTCCTTCAGCCTCCTCGATCGATGCCATCCTGCTTACAAGGAAAGCAACAACAACCAACAACAACAAGTCAACAATCCTACGAACCTTACCTAACCCTAGCCTAGCCTGAGATACTAACTACCTACCTAAGCTATCTCCCTACCTATCACCCACCTCCTCCCACTCAAACAGTGGAAACTGGCCCGCGAGGTAGCGAACCGGATGGAGAGTGCAATGGCCCCTTCCCTCACGTGTGGTCGAACCCAGGCCGGCTGTGAGCCTCCGCTAAACAGCGACCTGACTCCCTCCAACCACCCGCTGGGGTGCACACTCTCACCGAATCACGCCTCACACACTCGGATACCACAAGACAATTACGAGACAACTTCACGTCTGGGCACACTCACACATACCCTGCATCTCCACCATAAGTCACCGCCACGACTCTCTCCGGGCAGACGCCACAAACAGACAACTTCCACACGCAGACAACCCAGAAAGAATGATGATTACCCGCAGACGGAAGTGATGAAAAACACAACGAATATATATACAACTTTCAAGCTATTTATTCATTCATACCACACTCTCATACACATACAACATTTACACATGAAACGAGAAAAATGGTGATGGAACAATCAATGGGTCGATGAACAATGAAAGGGAATGTCAGATGAACGAGGGTTGCTAATCAACCACGTCTAAGTATCGACTGTGCACTGCAAATCCGAACACAGGGGGGGGGGGGGGGGGGGGTCGAGTATCAAGAGGGGGACAACAAGGAAAAAGCCGACCTGATAGTAGGGCGTCCCCGTTGATGTCTCCGAAAAGTATCTGCCCCTCCTTGTGGCTGTCACCGGACTGTCGCTATGGAATCCGTGCGTAGTGGTGTCGCCACTCCCTCCTGCCGCTGACGATGATGATGATGATGATGACGCTGTAGTTGCGGCAGCCCTGCCACCGTCGACGCCTCCCAGCCTGACTCCTCCAGTCGGTTAACACTGCGACGTCGAGGCCAGGTTCCGTACACAGACGTCACAACCACCGCGGGAAAGGTGGGGTTGTGGAACAATGAGGATGTACACGAACACGGACGTGGACGAACGGGTGGTGATGATGATGCTGGGTCCACACGACCAAATGTCGTCGTCGTTGTCGCGCGACGCTGGTCAACGTTGATCCGCGTTACTCAGTGACGAGCTGATGAATACGACGAACTTTCGAACCTGCAACATGCTTGTCGTATTGTTAATGTCATGTCCACCCGATTCTGTCCCCCTCCCTCCTCACACTCTCCCCCCCTACTACACTAACTAATTCCTGTATCTTGAGGAAGCGCCACTGCTGTCCACTTCACTTCCCTTGACTACTATTACTGTCACTTGTAATCAAACACATAATTCAAAAACTAAATGACATTATGAATGCATTAAATGAACAATGCTGCAAATGAATACATGTAATCATCAACACATTATCCATCTTGAGCAACCGCAACCTCGACAACAGCAACCACCTCCATCCTACCTTCATCACACTTCACCCCCATTCTCCTCCCTCATTCTCCCTCCTTCAGTCACACTCTTCCTTCCGTCTTCCTCTCCTCAGTGCAACCATCCTTCCCCCCCCCCCAGCCTCACGCACAGCTATCGTTCAACATCCCAACAGCCGGCCATCGGTCATTAGCACAGTAAAGGAAGATAACACCATCACACTTACCCACACGGCTCGAATGTAATAGTACCTGTAGCTAGCCCTTTCCACTGCTTGCCTACACAGTACTCCAAGTAAGGTATCCAGTGCGTAGTAATTCCCGTTAGTGGACAAAACCTCTACACTAACTTACCACAACACAAAACTTAGTTATTTGCTCACACTCTTACTCGAGCTTGCTACCACACTGTAACATTTCCCACTAGGTTTTCTTTCAGAACCAGTTATCATTTACGTTAACAACTGTCCCACTCTTACTTCCAGAACAAAATACCCAGAGAAACAAGACCGCACGTCTTCTCTGTTACTCTGCAAAATGTGTTCTGACTACAGTGAACAAATTCCCAAAACTGGCTGGCCGAGCTCTGCTGTTCTAAATCACGCTTTCCATGCATAACCTAACATACGACAGCGCGCAGTTACTACCCCAACTCATTAACTCTCCACCCACACTTTCTACCCGGTTTCATCACAGGCTGCCCTGTGACAAAGATCCCTGAGCACTTGATCCTGTTCTATTGATCTCAGGGGCAGACGAGGGGGGGGGGGTTCCGGGTTTCCGGAACCCCCCCCAGCCCAAAAAAAAAAAAAAAAAAAAAAAGGAAAAGAAAGAAGAAGAAGGAGAAAAAGAGAGAGAAAGAGAATACAATTATAAAAATAAAAATAAATAAAAATAAACATAAAATAAATAAATAAATTATATATATATATATTTATTTATTTTATTTTTTATACGGGTATTTGACCACTCGGAGGTCGTAGGGGCACCACAGATGATCGTTTAACCAACGTACTCCATCTTTCCCTGTCCTCAGCAACCTTGATTGTTTCGCTCAGTGTCAAAACAGTCCAGTCTCGAATATTGTCATCCCATCTCATTTTCGGTCTCCCTCTTCTTCTACCTTCTTGCACTGTGCCTTGCAGGATGGTCTTTGCAAGACCTGATGATCTGGTGACGTTGCCATACCCTCGGAGTTTCCGTTTTTTCACCACTGTGAGCAGGTCATCGTGTTGTCCAATGGCTTGTGTGATGGTCTGTCGGACTTCGTCGTTGGTGATGTGCTGGGTATATAGGAAATGCACAGAAGTCTTCTGTAGCACCTCATCTCCATGCTTTGTATTCTTCGTTGGAGATCTGCTGTGAGGGTCCATGTTTCGCAAGCATATAGGAAGATGGAGATGACAAGGGAGCGCAGCAACCTTACCTTAGAATGTAGACTGATGGTCCTGTCTTTCCAAATTGGCTTCAACCTCGCCAGGGCAGCAGTTGTTTGTGCGATCCTGGAGAGGACTTCCTGTCGGGACCCATTGTCTGATACAATGGCTCCAAAATATTTGAAGCTATGCACTGTGTTGAGGGATTGGCCTTGGACTTTGATGTCCGTGTTGATGCCATGGATGTTGTTGGTCATCATTTTGGTATTCTCTGCATTTATTTCCATTCAATAGGCTCTGGAGGTGGTGTCAAGTCTCTGTACCAGCCATTCAAGTTCTTGTTCCTCTCCAGCCAATCCATCAATGTCATCCGCAAAATGAAGGTTGGAGATTGCTCTTCCCCCTATGCTGACTGTGCCTTCGTGGTCTGCAAGGGCATCTGACATGATGCGCTCTAGGAAGATGTTGAAGAGTGTTGGAGAGAGTAGGCATCCCTGACGCACACAGATTGTTGTTCTGAACCAGTTTTCGATGGCGCTGTTGTGGAGGACTGCACTGGTAGCCTTGTCAAACAGGCTTTTGATGACTTCAACAATTTTTAGGGCTGATGTTGTACACTCTCATGGTTGCCCACAGAGCTGCATGCCAGACTCGGTCAAACGCCTTTTTGATGTCTACGAACACATGATATAGATGTTGTTGGTGCTGTAGGTATTTCTCACAGATTATTCTGAGGTTGAAAGTCTGTTCAGTGGTACTTCGCCCTGCCCTAAATCCTGCTTGCTCTTCGGCTATGATTTGTTCAGCTTGGGGTTTCAACCTGTTGAGTATTATTTTCAGGTTCGTGAAGGTTATTTTTTTGGGGGAAGAGTGATGACAAGCGACTGGTTCCATGGTGTAGGCCACTCCCCACTCTGCCA
Source organism: Oncomelania hupensis (assembly GCA_036898135.1). Taxonomy (NCBI): domain Eukaryota; kingdom Metazoa; phylum Mollusca; class Gastropoda; order Littorinimorpha; family Pomatiopsidae; genus Oncomelania; species Oncomelania hupensis. The sequence continues at coordinate 19,409,206 of CM072516.1, forward strand.
CATCTTTTTACACATAATGGTGAGTGCGTTGATCATCGCCTCTCCTCCTGCTTGAAGCAGTTCCGCGGGTATGTTGTCCACTCCCGCTGACTTCCCCTTCTTCAGCGATTGCACTGCTGCCTCAACTTCTTCTCGGAGAATTGGGAGGATTTCTTCTTCTTCTCTGTTCTCTGGACATACTAGAACTGATGGGTCTCCGTTTTGGTTTGTGGTTGTACTCTGTCCATCTGTCCAAGACTTCTTGTTCTTCTGTAAGACATAAGCCACTTGCTTTGGATCGTGGAGACCTTGGGCTGTTTAACACTTGTCACGGCTTCACAGTCTGGTAGGCCTTCTTGCTGTTGTTCTTGTTCAGACTGTTCTCTATTTCCTGGCATTGAGCTTCTATCCAGTTCTCCTTTGCTGTGTGCATGCCTTTTCGGATGTCATTGTTGATTTTTCGGTAGGCATCAGCTCCCTGTCAGGTGTTCCTTTTCTTTTTCATCTCTCTTCGTTTATCGCACAGGTCCAAAAGTTCAGGTGTGGTCCACAGCTTCTTCTTTGACCGGTGCTTTCCAAGGATCTCCGTGGCGGCATCTGTCACAGCTAAGTTGAAGGTAGTGGTCATGGTGTTGACATCTACTTCACTAGCTCCCAAAATGAGCAGTGGTGCAAATTGCCCTCCAATTTTGGCCTGCAATATTTATGTCACCTCCGGGTCTTGCAGTTTGTCCAGGTCGAACTTCAGACTAGTGCACTTTGCTGTGTTTACTCTCTTCAAGTGAAGCCGAAAAGACATCATCACAAGATTGTGGTCACTTTCGATGTCTGCTCCTGGAAAAGTGCGTGTCCTGCTTGATCTGAGGCGTTTCTTGACCATCATTAACATTTACCGAGTAAGTCCCTTTAATAGAATTTTGGACCCCCCCCCCCCAAAAAAAAAAAAAAAAAAAAAAAACTGATCCGCCCCTGGATCTACTTATCTGTTGGGGTTTAGTCTCCCTTGGACTGTCAACTGTACCTAGGAAATCTTCATCTTCTCTATTTTCCTCATTAGTTCTTGGTTATGGAGGCACGGTGGTCTAATGGTAGTGCTTTGGCTTGCGGATCTGAAGGTCCTGGGTTCGAGCTATGTCCGGGCCATTGTGTTGTGTCCTTGGGAAAGACACTTTACTCCTGTTTCCTACTCCTTCGGATGAGAGTATAAACCGAGGTCTAGTCTGTGTGTCGCATACATTCCATCATAACGGACTTTAAAGATCCTGACGCTCATGCCCTAGACGGGTGAGTGCCGGTAACAAGAACACACCCAGCATGCACTAGGTCATTCTCCCCCATCCCTGGCTGGCCAAGATAGTGCTCAATTGTCCGGGCGTCAGACCATGCGCCCAAAGGCAGCGGGTGGGCGTCTCGGGCGGTTTGAGTTAGATCCTGTATCGGCCAGCGCCTAGAGTCTGGTCTAGTACCGCGAGATAAGTGCGCTATAAAAATCCTCAATAATAATAATAATAATAATAATAATAATAATAATAATAATAATAATAATAATAATAATAATAAGAAGAAGAAGAAGAAGAAGAAGAAGAAGAAGAAGAAGAATAGGAATAAGAAGACTAATAAATGAGCAAGTAGGCGTCCTAGGGCTCGAGTTTAATCCTCTATCACCCAATGCCGTGAGAAGTTCTTGAGCTCCAAAAAGGACAATTAGTATAACTGCAATAAATATAAACATATATGCTAACACAGTGAGATTTAAAAAAAGAACATTATACTATAATATTTACCTGCGCAGTAAAAATTCACATCATGATGCATTGATGGAACTCCAGTCTGGAATGTTGTAGAGGTGAAAACATGGGAGCCCTCATCATTATAAAGGCAGTTGGTGACTGGAGGCAGCTGTAGAAAATCCCCTAGGACAATAACCTGCAGACCACCACAAAATGGTTTTCCTCCCGTGATACCATGATGATCCGTACATGTTCAATCTGAAAAATAGTAGTCAAAAGGGTCAAAAAGCTAGCGACTAGCTAACTGCAAAGCTGGCTGTAAGCTCGGTGACAGCTTGGGTGGCCACATGACAAGCTGTTGCAGCTAGCTGCCTGCGAGCGTGATGCTAGCTGTCGTTCAGAAGTTTATTATCTCTGATTTTGCAAGGCATCGCAGACCCGCAACTAAAATTTATTTCTGTTGAAGTTGGAGCCTACGGGACAGAGAGTGATGAAATATTTTCCAGGTCTCAGATGAAACTCTGCCTTGAAGAAAATACAGTAAATATGCCCCATTACTAAATTCCAACATTCACCTTTCCTATTGTTTTGGTAGGTAACCCAGCCTATCCCCCACGCCTATACCTAATAACACATATCAACACAGTCGATATCATCTTCAATTATCGCCATTCTATGTCAAGCCGTTGTGTAGAATGCTGGTTTGGAGTGCTTGCTGGAAAATGGCGAGTGCTGAAAACAGCAATCTGCACAACGTGACCACTGCTGAAAACCTTGTGCTAGCACTGTTGCATTGTACAATGCAGTCATCCATCATGAGGGCGCTGATATGACAAGTGACACGGAGATCTGGGATGATTCTAAAGTCCGTGGCGAACAGGAAAGGCGGATGGGGTGTTACTCAGGTCGTCCTGGACAATACTTAGCATGGGTGAGAAAACAACTGGTTGAGTATTTTGTCAGGGTTGGTGCAGTGAACTGGCAGGAAAGCTACAGTTAATATAACTTTGCTGGCCTAACTGACGGCAGTGATAATGAAGGATGACACTCTCGTGAATTTAGTTTTCCACATTGTTCATATACGTCACAAAGCATTGTGATTTTAAACCGAAAGTTAGTCACTATTCTTTTAAGATCAACATGGAATGTACTATTTAAAAAAAAACAAAAAAAACATCAACAACAAAGGGTGAATATTTAAAAAAGATGGACCTGCAATCATGTACTCCACCCAATTGTTAGTCATTTACTGTTCACCCCCTCCCCCAATTCTTTATCTTGTTCCCCTCTCTCTCTCTCTTCCCCCTCTCCATCCGCGCTCTCTTTCCTGTGTCTGTCCTCCATCTATCTTTCCTCTCCTCTTTCTCTCTCCCTCCCACTCCGGCTTTGCTTTTTTTCCCACAGGACTGATTGTAAGACTAGACCTGGCCTAAAATTATGGTCCATTTGTTGTCATAAATGTTCAATCAACCCCACCTCTCTTTCTATTGTCCTTCTCTTTCCCCATTCTATATATACATCATTTCTCCCCCTTCCTCCCCTTTCCTATCTCCTTCTTCCCTACTGATCTTTGAACAACCTTGACGTCGATGCCATACTATGGATGGCAGTGACTACATTCCGATCCGTGGCTCCATCAATGGATTCCGATTACCCTCTCCCTTCCCTTCCCCGTCCTATTTCTCTCCCCAGGTGTAAATCGTAGCTACACACAAATAAACCCAAGTTAAATCGTTAACTCTCTCTCTCTCTCTCTCTCTCGCTCTCTCTCTCTCTCTCTCTCTCTCTCTCGCTAGATATATATTATATATATTAGAAAAAATCCAGGGTTAGGGAGACTTCTGTAGTTTTGGTGGTTTGGGCGACCTCTATTATAGCAGTTAAAATTCTTTAGAGAGATTCACTGTGAAATTTAGGAAGACTTGCCTACATCAACAATACATTTCCTTTATTGCAACTGCAGTGTGTGTAATTTTGACAGATATAGCAAACCTATGAGGTCTCCCTATTGTTTACTAAGTTAATGGACATCATTAGGGCACCTACTGTATAGGGCATCCTTAGGGGACATAATTGATTCTTTCCATCGAGATGCAATTTTTCAGCCCTTCCCAAGAACCCTCCTTTGCGAAAAACGATTATTTTAGTCTTATGTATGTTTATGTTCAGATACAGTGTTTTCTGTCCCACAAATACCTTTTCTTTGCTTTTATCCCAAAGTGTTTTTGTAATCCATTTATTTTTTCTTCTCCTACTAACCCTCTCGCCATTAAATTCTTTGGATATGAAAGGTCATAACTACTGGGAAATGAGGAGAGTCTATATATGATTCCAAACAGAAAATTGAGTGATAAAATCTTTTGTACACAAATATTTAAATACAACAAAATAGTCAACTACACTTCCACCATTTGCACCCACAAAGGACAAGGCATCATCAAAATCAAACTTACATAACCCATTCACAATCACACAATCAATCATAGAACATAAATCCAGCAAATTTATTCCAAAAGCATTCACAACATCATCATCAGAATTCCTCATCCACACATTCCTTTCATTTTCATCATCATCCATTACATTATCTCCATCTAGCCACAGATTGTCAACATCAAAATATACAACATTTTCACTTCTATTCAAATCCCCACAGATAATCAAGGAGAAGTCATCAAATCTTTCATATAAATCTGTCACGAACTGGCTAGTCTTAACTCTGCTTATTGACTATTTAGCCATGTGTAGTATTTGTAACAGTAGAGAAGTTAGACTATTACACAGCAGCAAGTAAATTACACAGCAGACCACACACCGCGAGCCCGACCCACGCTATTGCAGTGAGTCAGCACTTGAGTTTTGAATCGGACCGTTTTAACCAATCAGAGCAGGCTCAGTGGGTAGAGCAGTTTGAATGTGTCAGAACCTAACACAGTTTGAATCAGTCGTGTGTGAGACGAGGAAGAAGTAACATCTACTTAGCTAGCAGAGTGTCACGAGTCGTGACATTGGTATTAGTAGGTAGAGTGGGGTGAAAGGGAAATTAGAGATAGTGAGAGAGTGAGAGAATATATAGGCATTATGGAATGGTTTTTTTCATAGTTATTGTTGCACGACTTCTTGATCCTTTCTTTCTTTCTTGGTTTGTTTCTCACGAGCACTGTGGTAGTTCAACATAAATTTATAATTGTTTTCCTGGGTGTAAGTTTTGCACGTGCGAACACTGCTAGAACCTTTTGCTCGTTCTGTTGGATGAGTGTGGATGTGTGGTACAGGATGAATACTGTTTCTTTCTCCCTCTTCCTTTCCCGTATCCAGTTGTGATTCTGCTTTAGCCAATCAGCTTTAAAATATTTCGGCCGAGTTCACATCGTCGGTAATTTGTTAGGTGGTGGGAGGGCAGACCGTGTCGAGATGTAGTGCAGTAAGGTTCTCTAATAGCTTGCTCTGTTACCGCTTTCGCCATGACGGGTGCGGGTTTACCCCGTGTTATCTTGAAGCTACGGTTTGCCCGACGTCCGGCTCTTCTCAGTGCTACGGTGGTTGCAGCGGTTCCTGCTGTGTTCAAGGAGAGATGCGGTCGTCATCGCTGTCGGTTGCGTTGGTTGTGGCCGTCGTGGTTATTCGCGTCTCGAGCGGTGTCCTTCGGCCGGTTGCGTGTGGCTGTTGATGCCAGGGCCGTCGTACGATAAAGAGGCTCTTTATAGAGTAAGTGAATAGGTTTTTAATATTTTTACCTGATGACAGCCGTTTATTGTAGTACTGAGAGATCTGCTGGTCATTGCTGCTGTCGTTTAGCTCATGTGTGTCACGTGTAATCTTCACAGGTTACTTTTCTAATTTTGTTATTTATGTTATACTAGTGACAATGAATGTTATGAAGAGTGTGCATTGATCTTTACGATAAATAATTTAGAATACTGTATTTATAGTAATAAGTATTGGGTGTTAATAATCAGTATTCTTTAAGGGCTACAAATAATGCATAAAATAATGCATATGCATGTCATGTAAGTGGGTTAACTGGTTGCACTTAGTAGTGTTTTGATCATTAGTATAGTGTGATTGTGAACCTCCTTTCTGCCCGTATAGCAGAGAGAGAGAAAAGGGAGGTCCACTGACGTTGATCCTAAAACCAAGTGTCTTACTTGGGCCTTTAGGCCTCTTTGGTTTTTCTGAGCTTCAGGTCTTTTGCTGTGGGAAGTGGCGGTTGCTGTTGCTATGACTTGGGCCGGCGTTCTGAGTTAGTCTCGCCGTGCAGCTGGAGCGACTCCTCTTCATCCTTCTGTCGTCATTAGCGGCAACGTCGTCGTCATCGTTCACCTGTGTTGGGGTAGATTGAACTACTCCTTCTCTCGCGTTGTTGTTGGAGTCTCCATTGGTGTGAGAGGAGTTTTTCTCCCCGTCGACGTCGTCGTACTCGCTGCTCGTATTCAGTCCTTAGTCTTCAGTCTTTGGTCTCCTCCGAGGTCGCTGGACATAACCTTTCCTTGGAACTCTGAGCTAAGTAGTAAAGCTATTATGTTTCGGGTCAGAAGGGAGGTTAGATTAGGCCCTATGTATTATGTTACAGTTTAGTGCAACTGAGGGAAAAAGGTTATTATGGGGAACAGTAACAGTTTAAGACTTCTTTTAGGTAACGTTTTTTTTTTATTCAGTTTAAGAGACGTTATACAAAGTATCTAAGGAAAGAAGAAGAAACTTTTACTTTTATTTAATTGACGGTACATCGTTTCCATCGGTCATGCTCACCTTCACTCACTTTCATGACTTCATCTAACCTTCATCTCCATCTTCAGTCGCCTCCATCCTATTCATCTATGTAAAATATGTAATAAATGTACATAATCATCCATTTGTACTTGGAGTTCCTGGCTGTGGTGTGGTCACATCTTTTGTTGAAAAGAATGGGCAGGGGTTTTCTCTTTATTTCTGTCTTTTCTCACTTTTCCTCTATCTTTTCTATTTAGTTCTCTCCCCCTGACCGTGACAATTGGGGGCTCGTCCGGGATCACGCATAACGAGTTTATTTGCAATTTAGTCACTGACCGCATCACCCGGGTTCTCATCATCTTCATTGCCGTTGTCGTTGTGGGTGTTTGCGTTGTATTGTTGTATTGTGTTGTATTGTCGCATTGTGTTGTATTGTTGTATTGTATTGTGTTGTATTGTGTTTGTGTTGTATTGTCCGACGTTTCTTACAGTGTAGGCTGTGAGCATCATTTGATGGTTCATTCTCAGTGGTTGACTGAGATGGTGACGATTCAGCACAGTGGCGGGCAGTTCTCTCAGTAATCGAGTGTAGCCTTGAGGACTTAGTGTTAGACAGTGTAGGCTGTTGTACTCGGGGGACTCGTTGGGAGCTTCCTCGTCATTTGAGCTCCGTCTTGCTAGTCACGGGTATGATTAGTTGTCTGTTGAGTAGATTCATACTGCATAGCATCAGAAGTTAACGTTACTGTATCACATATTTTACATGTCGGTGGGATACAGTCCATGGAATCCCAAATTGCTCCGGACGTATCGCGCTGTCGGTATTAAGGTTGCGGGTCTGAAAACTTTTGGAAGCCGGTGGTACTGTTGCGCGGTAATGTGGTTGTCCTGAACGTTGTCCGGTTGTCACGTGGGGTTTATGGGCTCTGCACAATGGAATTATGGACCCTCACGTTTATTCGGTGGGAACTGCTAGTAAGTCACCCTATGAATTACTTTAATAAATTTATTTGTTTAGCTCGTTCTGTGTTAAGGTTGGGGTACAGAAATAGATAGAAAAATGGTAAAAGATTACTGTCACACTAGCTTTCACACGGCTATGAATCATATGTAGTCCAGCCACTTGATAACAGTTAAAATCACACATTTATTTCTTCAACTCTATACAAGATTCTCTAAGTACTAATCTAACTTAAAAAGTCTCTTTCAATGCTAATAGTTCGATCGCTGATAGTCTAGGCAGCTGTTATATCTTCCTCGGGCACTTTCTATTATATCTCATGTAGATTTGGACTACTGTGGTCCGTTTTACAGTTTCTGAAGAGTTGGACTACTGTGGTCCTGCTATGATCAGTTTAAGTGCACCTTCGTGTTATGCACTTAACTCATGAGTGGGGGTTCGAAGTCCTTCTGTGAGGTAGCTTCTGGTCCACCTTTGTCTTTGTGTAGTTGGGTTCCCTTGCCACGCTGTGGGGTCTGACAGGGAGTTTTCCGGGTAACTCTTTCCGTCTTGTGCGGTAGAGGATACTCCGCCAACTAGTCGTTTCTGTGGAGTGGGGCACACAGGATAGCTCGGGATAGCTCGGGATAGCTCGCCTGCTCGTCTGGAATATAAGAGACGAAATTCTGCACAACCCTGAATAATCGGTTTGTGCAGAGCGTCTCACTGAAAGCCAAGTAGCCCTCAGTGATAGCTCCACATCCCTATACATAAGCGACGAACATTCTGCTACTTCCGGGTTCCACTGGAATCTCACTCTAAATTCCTATACATACATAAATATCAATCGTGGCTAACTATACACATACAGAATTAATAATAATATAAACATTCAGTGGTACAGGCACTGGTCTGCAAACATACATATAAGTTAAACAACAGTGGTTCCGTACGGGATACAACATGGCGGCGCAACCGGTCGTGTTTCGCATCGTGCTCGGCTCTTCCACGTGGTACGGCAAATTCGGATTAATAATTCACATTTATGCATAGCAAATTCCACAAACATAATTTCAACAATAATATAAATATATCACGATGAAACAGAAGGGTGTTCATTTACCTGTTTGACAAGTTCAGGCCCGTGATGACTTGATAGAATTCTAAGATTCTAACGTCCTGCTTCCTGGTCTATGAGTGAAGAGATTTCTCTGTCAGCTTTCTAGCTGTTAACACTTCGGTGTATTCCTCCCAACTGACCAAAGATAAGCTAGGTTTGGACCCAGTCAAACTGGCTCGAACCGCTTTGCGTAAGCTCCCATTGGTTAAAATGTTTACGACTCTCGTAATTACGATGATGTCATGGCCTCAGCCAGCGTCAACTATCACTGTGTGTATGATCGGCAGTATGCTACCGCTACGCTTGATTACTTTCATCGTCTGCTCCTAACTTTGAAATTCTAATATTATATATACTAACCAAGCTAAATATTAAAATAAGCAGAGTTAATACTAGCCAGTTCGTGACAGGCTCCCTCAACTGAAAAAAGGCGATGACTACTGGATTCGACCTTTTTCTACTACAGTGCCTAGTTTAACGCTGCACTATCCTAGGGTCCTATTTACAAACTAAGTAAGTTGCTCTACCTGAGCTGCAATGCTGTGCCAGGTAGCTATGGACACTAGTGACAGGGTATTACTGGGCGGGGACGAATTCTGGTGCTGTGGCCCTTAGTTGTGTTGGGTGGGCGACAGCTGCTGTGTCCTCCACGAGATGGCGACTGAGGTAGTCGGCTCCGTGGTTCTCTTTGCCGGGGATGTACTCGATTTGGAATGAGTATGCCTGAAGGGTGAGTGCCCATCTCATCAGGCGAGAGTTCAAAGACTTGGAGGCTGCCAGGAACGATAGTGGTTGGTGGTCCACCTGAACTGTGAAGTGGGTCCCATACAGGTAGAGTTGGAATTTCTGTATGGCCCAGACTAGTCCAAGGCATTCCTTCTCCGACGTGGCGTAGTGGGTCTCGGCGGGTCTCAATTTTCTGCTGGCGTAGGCGACAGGGAATAGCGTCTCCGCATTCTTGGGGTCGCGCTGTAGCAGTACTGCTCCGAGGCCTAAGTCGCTTGCGTCGGTGCGAAGAACGAATGGCTGAGTCAAATCGGGTAGATGGAGTACTGGCGCCGATGTCATTCTGTCCTTGAGTGTTTGGAAGGCTGTCTCGCATTTTGCTGTCCATACGACTTTGTCCGGGGCGATTTTCCGGGTTCCATTTGTCAGTGGTACGGCGATGCTGTTGTAGTTGGGGATGAACTTCTGGTAGAAGCCGCAGAGTCCTAGAAACGACTGCACTTCCTTCTTGGTCTTGGGCCTAGGAGCGTCGAGTAGGCGTTTCACTGTCTTTTCTACCGGTCGCAGGCTTCCTTGACTGATGGTGTGTCCCAGAAATTCTAGTTCCGTGAATCCAATCTGACATTTGGTGGGTCTTGCCGTCAATCCCGTGTCTCTGAGGCGGGCGAGTAGTTGCTGTAGGAGCGTGACATGTTCCTCCCACGTAGGTGTTGCGATGAGGATGTCGTCCATAAACGAATGTAGGTGCTCGCTGCTCAGGGGTGCCAGGAGTTTTCGCATCATGGCGCTGAAGATGCTGGGTGCGTTGTGGAGTCCGAATGGAAGCACGTTGAATTCGAAGTGTCCTTCCATAGTGCTGAAAGCTAGGTACTTTCGGACTTGTGGTTGTACTGGTATCTGATAGTATCCTTTGCTGAGGTCGATGCGTGAGAAGTACTTCGCTCGCTGTAGCTTGGCAAATAGGTCTGTCTGGTCCGGGAGTGGCTCTGGCTGGAACTGCGTTACGGCATTCAACAGTCTGAAGTCGATGCACAGTCGATGCTCTCCGTTGGGTTTTCGCAACAATACCGTGCCTGCGCTGTAGGGTGAAGTAGACTCTGAGATGATTCCGGCTGCCAGTAAAGTGTCTATCTCTTCCTTGATGGCTCGCTGCTGAGACAGTGGCATCGGGTAGAGCTTCTGGCGGACGGGTGTTGGGTCGGTCACCGTTAAGGTGACTTCGACGAGGTCTGTCCTCCCTGGTCGGTCTGTTAGCACAGTCTGATGTTGTCGAATGACCTGTCGTACTTGCTGTTGCTGTTTAGCGGCTAGGTCTCCGTTGAGTACCACGTCTTTGTAGGTTTCTTTGGAATGCAGGGGATACTCTACTGCATTCGTCTCCATGCTTTCTCCTTCTTCCGCGATGGCGATGGCTAACAAGTTGTGAGTGCTGGGGGTCGCTGGTCTGTCCGTATACTTCTTGAGGAGATTAATGTGGTGGTATCGGGCTCTCCCGTTCACCTCTACTTGGTAGACTGTCTTGGATTTCTTGGCAGTCACCCGGTACGGTCCTCTCCAAGCGATGTCCAGCTTGTTGGTTCCACTTGGAAGTAAGAGTAGCACTTGATCGCCGACTTGCAGTTCTCTGTCCTTAGCGTGGCGGTTGTAGTACTTCGCCTGACGGGCTCTGGCCTTCTTCAGTGCTTCACCAGCTTTCTTCCACGTTGCTTTGAGGGTTTCCTGCAGGTCTGCGACGTACTTGGTGGCACCTCTTGGTGTGTCGTCTATCTTGGCTTCCGTCCAACTTCTGCGTAGGGCTTCTAGCGGTCCTGCTAGAGGTCTGCCGAATAGCAATGTTGACGGGGTGTAGCCTGTGGCTGCATGGGGCGTTTCTCGGTATGCGAACAGTGCCGCATTCACGTAGGTGTCCCACGCTTCTGGATTGTCGTCGGCGACTTTCCTGAGTATGGTGAGAAGGGTTCCATTCAGTCTTTCTACTTGTCCGTTGCTGGCGGGGTGGTATGGTGGTGTGCGAATGTGATGAACTTGTATCAACTCGAACACGTCTTGCATCAGGCGGCCGGTGAACTGAGATCCGTTGTCCGTTCTAATGCTGTCCGGGAATCCGACTCTGGTAAAGATGGCGATGAGTGCATCTGCAATCTTCTTGGTGTCGATCGCTGGCAACGGGACTGCTTCGCACCACATCGTACATGCGTCGACGAGTGTGAGTAGAAATCTGTTCCGCTTCTTGGTCATGGGCAGTGGTCCTACTATGTCTACTGAGACTTGCTGGAATGGCACGCCGACTACTACCGATGGTCCTAAGGTAACTGGTACGGTGTGATGTCGCGGGGAATATCGTTGACATTGGTGGCAAGATTTCACGTAGCGCTTGACCTCCTCCGTGAATCCTGGCCAATAGTAGTGTGCGCTGATTCTCTGCACTGTGGCTCCAATTCCCATGTGTCCGCTGAGTGGCATGCTGTGGCCTAATTCTAGTACTTGGGCTCGAAGGGTGGCTGGTAGTACTAGTTGGGTGTGATCTCCATCTCCTTGTCGATGTAGAACTCCCTCTTCCATGTAGAAGTCTCCCTTGTGCGGGGGTGTGTGCGCCTTGGGTAGCTTCTGGAAGCACTTCGCTATCGAGGTGTCTTCTTTCTGTGCTGTTTTGATCTCTTCGAGTCCTGGATTCGGAGCGAACTCGGGCTGGGGTGGTTGGGTTTTAGCTTGGGCCCTGGTTTGCACTGCAGCTATCTCTACAGTTTTGGGGGGCGTGCCTAAGAACACATACCTACAACCTAGCACTAGATCATACAGGGGTTTCTGTAAAACAGCTGCTTGGATTCGTCCTGTGACGTACCTACTCTCTACTTCTATCCATGCTATTGGGCAAGTAGTCGTCGGTTTCGTCAAGTCTGCTCCTTGTAAGTCGACTGTCTTGTCTGTCAAGTCCGCGCGCGATACAAGAGATTCGCTAACTATCGCGTCGTATGATAGACCTGTGTCATACAGACAGTTCGCTTCTTTTCCGTTGACCTTGACCGTGTCTGTCACCGATGGGTGATCTCCGATTGTGTGTGGCTTGTTACCGCTGCTTTGAGTTAGAACTCTGTGCGCTGGCCGGCTTTCGCGCTCTTCCCTACGTTGTGCGGCCAACTTGAAACATTCTGCGGTGGAGTGATTGTTTCTGTTGCAGAACGAACAATACCGTCTCTGTTCTGCGGACCTCTTTTCCCGAATTCCGTGTTGGGTCCTTTATTCTGCCCAGGTCTGGGGTTATTCGGCTTATTCGCGGTGCGCTCTTCCCGGTTAGGGCTTCGTTTCTGTGCCTCTTTCCCGTTAGGCTTTAGGTCTCGCCTGAAGCTCTTGGCTTCTCCGTGTGCGGCCACGTACCTATCTGCGACCTTGACCAGATCTTCCAGTCTTTCCGCGCCCTGCTCTACTGAGAATGTCCTCAGCTCGGGGGTCATGGTTTCCCGTAGCTGTTCCCATACTAACAGTTCTGTCAGTCCATCATACGTCTTAGCCGTGGCTGACTGGCTAATCCACTTATCCAGCATTGTGGACAACCGATCCGCGAACTGCGCATAGCTCTCTCCTTTCACTCTCCGGTTGGTGCGGAATTTTTGCCGATAGCATTCTCCTGTCAGTTCGAATCCCGTTAGGAGTGCCTCTTTTACTTTGTGATAGTCAGTCACTCTGTCAGTCGGTAGCTTGCTGTAGATGTCATAAGCCTTTCCTCTAAGCCCTTGACTAAGCTTAAAAGACCAATGAGTGGGATCTAGTTTGTACTCTGTTGCTAGACGCTCAAACCTAGTCAGATAGAGATCTAGACCTTCTTCTCTCTCATTGAATGTCCCCAGTGGAAATGACATTCCTTGTACGGGGTTGGGGGCTACCTCTAGCTGATCTGAGTGGGAAGGGGTTGAGGAAGAACTTGAAGCTCCTGATCCCAATCTTCTTAGCTCTAACTCATGCTGTCTTTCTTTTTCCTTTTCTTCCCTCTCTTTTTCTTTTTCTGCCCGCTCTTTTTCTTTTTCTGCCCGCTCTTTTTCTTTTTCTGCCCGCTCATAATCCCACCTCCTAATTTCTGCTTCTCTCTCTGCTGCTACCTTCTTCTGCTCTGCTTCTAATGCCAGTTTCTTCTGTTCTGCTTCTAATTCTAATTTCTTTTGCTCTGCTTCTAAGGCTAGTTTCTTCGCCTCCCTCTCTGCTGCTCTCTCTGCCTTAGCCTCCTGTTTCTCTACCTCTGCATTGATATACGCAATTAGGTCTCCCCCTGCTAAGTGTAAAGCTTCCCCTAATTCCTTGAAGCGCAATCTCAAGGCCACTGGGTCCGACATTGTCAAAAGTGTCTATGAACAACCTCTGAATCACGTGGAATACCAAAACACTAGCAATATTGCAATTCAATAAAAACAATGCAAAGACAATCAAATTCGTAATCAATAATAGAATAAAACAAAAGTCAAATGGCATACAACAGTTACTTAAGCAAAACCTGCAAAAGAACAATGCAACCTACAGACACAAAAATATTTGAAGCAAAAAAGTTTTTAACTAAAGAATAGTGCACCCAACTGATCAGTGTTATACCCTTACACTATTCTAAGTTATTCTACTTCTACTGTTATCTAATTTTATTGTACTTAGGTCCGGTTATACCCAATTCCTATTATACACAGATCCTGGCTAGGCTCGCCAATTAAAGTGTCACGTGGGGTTTATGGGCTCTGCACAATGGAATTATGGACCCTCACGTTTATTCGGTGGGAACTGCTAGTAAGTCACCCTATGAATTACTTTAATAAATTTATTTGTTTAGCTCGTTCTGTGTTAAGGTTGGGGTACAGAAATAGATAGAAAAATGGTAAAAGATTACTGTCACACTAGCTTTCACACGGCTATGAATCATATGTAGTCCAGCCACTTGATAACAGTTAAAATCACACATTTATTTCTTCTACTCTATACAAGATTCTCTAAGTACTAATCTAACTTAAAAAGTCTCTTTCAATGCTAATAGTTCGATCGCTGATAGTCTAGGCAGCTGTTATATCTTCCTCGGGCACTTTCTATTATATCTCATGTAGATTTGGACTACTGTGGTCCGTTTTACAGTTTCTGAAGAGTTGGACTACTGTGGTCCTGCTATGATCAGTTTAAGTGCACCTTCGTGTTATGCACTTAACTCATGAGTGGGGGTTCGAAGTCCTTCTGTGAGGTAGCTTCTGGTCCACCTTTGTCTTTGTGTAGTTGGGTTCCCTTGCCACGCTGTGGGGTCTGACAGGGAGTTTTCCGGGTAACTCTTTCCGTCTTGTGCGGTAGAGGATACTCCGCCAACTAGTCGTTTCTGTGGAGTGGGGCACACAGGATAGCTCGGGATAGCTCGGGATAGCTCGCCTGCTCGTCTGGAATATAAGAGACGAAATTCTGCACAACCCTGAATAATCGGTTTGTGCAGAGCGTCTCACTGAAAGCCAAGTAGCCCTCAGTGATAGCTCCACATCCCTATACATAAGCGACGAACATTCTGCTACTTCCGGGTTCCACTGGAATCTCACTCTAAATTCCTATACATACATAAATATCAATCGTGGCTAACTATACACATACAGAATTAATAATAATATAAACATTCAGTGGTACAGGCACTGGTCTGCAAACATACATATAAGTTAAACAACAGTGGTTCCGTACGGGATACAACATGGCGGCGCAACCGGTCGTGTTTCGCCTCGTGCTCGGCTCTTCCACGTGGTACGGCAAATTCGGATTAATAATTCACATTTATGCATAGCAAATTCCACAAACATAATTTCAACAATAATATAAATATATCACGATGAAACAGAAGGGTGTTCATTTACCTGTTTGACAAGTTCAGGCCCGTGATGACTTGATAGAATTCTAAGATTCTAACGTCCTGCTTCCTGGTCTATGAGTGAAGAGATTTCTCTGTCAGCTTTCTAGCTGTTAACACTTCGGTGTATTCCTCCCAACTGACCAAAGATAAGCTAGGTTTGGACCCAGTCAAACTGGCTCGAACCGCTTTGCGTAAGCTCCCATTGGTTAAAATGTTTACGACTCTCGTAATTACGATGATGTCATGGCCTCAGCCAGCGTCAACTATCACTGTGTGTATGATCGGCAGTATGCTACCGCTACGCTTGATTACTTTCATCGTCTGCTCCTAACTTTGAAATTCTAATATTATATATACTAACCAAGCTAAATATTAAAATAAGCAGAGTTAATAGGGGTCTTTCGGAACGGGTAAAAGTGAAAGTGATTGTGTGTTCGTTTCGTCCAACGAGAGGCACGCCGGGAGATTCTTACGCCGCGTTACGAAACGAAACGAACGTGTTTCTGTGCGCTTTCGATTCCAGCACCTAGTTTCGTTGTGATTTTATTGAGCACACACAGGGCAGGCCCAGAGGCAGAGCACTATTATGCCTACGTAAGGCTTCTTCTAACAAATCATGATTTGACACGAATGTAACGATTAGGTTGAACTTTAAAGATGGATTAGTGCTCTAGCATTGAAGATATTTTACATTCTAGCTTCGAGTTTCATTTTTGTCACATAAAACAGTTTTTGGACTGCTGATTGGTGATACAGAATAGATAGATTCTAGACAGCCATGACGGCTTTTCAGTAACTCGTTTGAAAATACGTTTTAAGTCTGAGACCGAGTTTAGATCCCCATTATTCCTTCTAAAATGGTTGAGTAATGTACCATATACAAATTCAAATCATTTTTGGACATTTTACAAACGATTTAATAACCAAAATGTACTCACTAACATTAGTTCGTGGAAATCAGGTTTTCCACGAAGTTTTATTCCTTGTGGTAGGCAGACTTCGTGACCTTTCACCACGGGAAGTTAAAGCGTCACATAAATTGCTGACGTCACAACAATAAGTAGTCCCGATTCACATTCACTTTCACTTTCACCCGCTTTCGAAAGATCCCTAATACTAGCCAGTTCGTGACACCGGTCGGTGCTTAGTGTGAGTCAAGTTTGCGGTTACCGTTGTATTTTTTGTTGTTGTTTTTTTTAACAACGCAATTGTACGCCTCTGTAAGTTAAGTTGAGCCTCTAGATAGGTCGCGCAGGGATGTGTTGATGCTGTTGCTAACGCGCGAGCGGCAGTGTTGACACAGATCTTTAGTAACTCTTATTTTAATACACCCCTTAGTCAATTCTTAAGTTCCTGGATTCAGTAAGCTTGCAAATCATCAGGAATGTACTGTGAGTTAGTTGTACTTGTTTTGCTTTTCTTACCCTGTTTAGGTTAGTCCGGTATCTGGGTCGTTGGCTGACGCCCTCTTCACCGCTGGCCACGGTGGAGTGGCTGACATCAATGACATGATTTATTCCTGTTGCTTTCTTGTGTCGAGAGTTTCTCTTAGTTATAGGAGGTTATGTTGATTATTAAGTTGGACCGCCTAGAGCTTGTATTTTGCCTTACTCGGTGGTTTAATAGTAAAAGTGCACTTAGGTGTATATTTTTCTTTACCCGGAGAATTTCTTGCCACTGGTTATTCACATCTTTTGTTGTTGTTATTGCTGTAACCAGTGCATGTCACGTCGTTTGTTTTTCCCAAGGCTTTCTTCTAAATTCGTAGTAAATTTCGTCACGAAGATGCTGGCGGTTAGTCCTTGCTGGTATGTGGCGTTCTAAATCCTTTGGGGCTTGTCCATTTCATTTCAGGATTGCTGTGTAGCCAATTTGTGGTTTTTTTAATAGTCAGTTGCTGAAACCAGTTTTTTGCATTACAGGTTAGTTGGGGGCGATGCCGCAGGGATTGTTAGGTGAGGGAACTGTTAAACTGGGGATCCATAAGTCTTCGTGTAGTAGCAGGACAAGGTGGGTGTTCGTGTTATCTCTCCGATGTGTCGGCGCCGTCGTCGATGGTGCAGCGTGTTTGTAGTGTTGTGTTGCGTAGCAAGTTTGCTGGCTCTCTGCTGAGGTTCAGTTCTTGGAACTGGTTGCTACGTGGTCTATGGTGTAGTGCAGTGTCCGGTCAACGCTTGGACAGGTCAGTCCTTGGTTGCAGTATTGGTTTATTCTTTGGTCTGTTGGTAGACTGCAGCGCTGGTATGTGTTTAGCCTTTCGGTAGGCTGGTATGTGTTTAGCCTTTCGGTAGGCTGGTATGTGTTTAGCCTTTCGGTAGGCTGGTATGTGTTTAGCCTTTCGGTAGGCTGGTATGTGTTTAGCCTTTCGGTAGGCTGGTACGTGTATAGCCTTTCGGTAGGCTGGTATGTGTTTAGCCTTTCGGTAGGCTGGAAATGGGTTTGGCCTGGTTATAGGCTGTTGTCTGGCTACCGTGGTCGCAGTTGGTGCACGGGGCGGCGAGTGACTCGGTAATGTTTCACTGGTAACGTCGGTACTCCGTACGGTAGCAGGCGGTTCAGAGTTCTGTAGGCTGGCGGGTGAGACCTGATCAACCTCATGGCTGCGGCTGCAGTTTCTGGCAGTCAGTGGTGTAGCTGGCTGATTGGGCAGTGGGCAGCGGTCCGAGTTCTACTTATTGGCGTTAGGCTGATGGTTTTGGCAGGTAACCGGAAGTGTCTTGGTTTCGTCCCGTCTTGTAGTCGTAGGTCCGGTCTCATTAGCACTTGTACAGTGGTGTATATTTTTGCACATAGCTGTTGTAGGTTTTGAGGTTGTCGGTGTGCAGTACTCAATTACAAGGTTTATAATTGGTGATCTCTCATCCATTTGGGAATGGTGTAGCTGTATGCGAGAGGGTACGACACCGAGGATTGGTTGCTGTGTTCAGATTGGGATCTGCTAGGGTAAGAGACTTCCCTTCAGGACCGGTTGTGTCTCCAAGATCTAAATAGCAGTATTTATTTTTTATATCATGGGTAGTTGCATCGTTGAGATTGCACTTGCGAACAGCTTGGCGGTGCTGCAATTTGGCGAGCAGAGAGGGTGAGTAGGTCGGCATTGGTGCTTTGGGTCGCGGGTACATGTAAGGACATGGTTTAGGAGTGCGTGCCTGGGTGTGAATGGCTGCTTGCGGATGTTGTGAGCATAGTGGCTGTAACGTGTTTAGTTTGCAGTTTTGTACTTGGTACATTTCGATCAGCTTAGTCGCTTGGTTAGTTTGCTAGACTTGTTGTTTGAAGTACCCTTAGATGTTCTTTTTTCTTTTCGCAGCTTTCTCTTGAGCAACAGACCCTTGGTCTGTGCTTAAGCAGGGGGGTATGTCACGAGTCGTGACATTGGTATTAGTAGGTAGAGTGGGGTGAAAGGGAAATTAGAGATAGTGAGAGAGTGAGAGAATATATAGGCATTATGGAATGGTTTTTTTCATAGTTATTGTTGCACGACTTCTTGATCCTTTCTTTCTTTCTTGGTTTGTTTCTCACGAGCACTGTGGTAGTTCAACATAAATTTATAATTGTTTTCCTGGGTGTAAGTTTTGCACGTGCGAACACTGCTAGAACCTTTTGCTCGTTCTGTTGGATGAGTGTGGATGTGTGGTACAGGATGAATACTGTTTCTTTCTCCCTCTTCCTTTCCCGTATCCAGTTGTGATTCTGCTTTAGCCAATCAGCTTTAAAATATTTCGGCCGAGTTCACATCGTCGGTAATTTGTTAGGTGGTGGGAGGGCAGACCGTGTCGAGATGTAGTGCAGTAAGGTTCTCTAATAGCTTGCTCTGTTACCGCTTTCGCCATGACGGGTGCGGGTTTACCCCGTGTTATCTTGAAGCTACGGTTTGCCCGACGTCCGGCTCTTCTCAGTGCTACGGTGGTTGCAGCGGTTCCTGCTGTGTTCAAGGAGAGATGCGGTCGTCATCTTCGCTGTCGGTTGCGTTGGTTGTGGCCGTCGTGGTTATTCGCGTCTCGAGCGGTGTCCTTCGGCCGGTTGCGTGTGGCTGTTGATGCCAGGGCCGTCGTACGATAAAGAGGCTCTTTATAGAGTAAGTGAATAGGTTTTTAATATTTTTACCTGATGACAACCGTTTATTGTAGTACTGAGAGATCTGCTGGTCATTGCTGCTGTCGTTTAGCTCATGTGTGTCACGTGTAATCTTCACAGGTTACTTTTCTAATTTTGTTATTTATGTTATACTAGTGACAATGAATGTTATGAAGAGTGTGCATTGATCTTTACGATAAATAATTTAGAATACTGTATTTATAGTAATAAGTATTGGGTGTTAATAATCAGTATTCTTTAAGGGCTACAAATAATGCATAAAATAATGCATATGCATGTCATGTAAGTGGGTTAACTGGTTGCACTTAGTAGTGTTTTGATCATTAGTATAGTGTGATTGTGAACCTCCTTTCTGCCCGTATAGCAGAGAGAGAGAAAAGGGAGGTCCACTGACGTTGATCCTAAAACCAAGTGTCTTACTTGGGCCTTTAGGCCTCTTTGGTTTTTCTGAGCTTCAGGTCTTTTGCTGTGGGAAGTGGCGGTTGCTGTTGCTATGACTTGGGCCGGCGTTCTGAGTTAGTCTCGCCGTGCAGCTGGAGCGACTCCTCTTCATCCTTCTGTCGTCATTAGCGGCAACGTCGTCGTCATCGTTCACCTGTGTTGGGGTAGATTGAACTACTCCTTCTCTCGCGTTGTTGTTGGAGTCTCCATTGGTGTGAGAGGAGTTTTTCTCCCCGTCGACGTCGTCGTACTCGCTGCTCGTATTCAGTCCTTAGTCTTCAGTCTTTGGTCTCCTCCGAGGTCGCTGGACATAACCTTTCCTTGGAACTCTGAGCTAAGTAGTAAAGCTATTATGTTTCGGGTCAGAAGGGAGGTTAGATTAGGCCCTATGTATTATGTTACAGTTTAGTGCAACTGAGGGAAAAAGGTTATTATGGGGAACAGTAACAGTTTAAGACTTCTTTTAGGTAACGTTTTTTTTTTATTCAGTTTAAGAGACGTTATACAAAGTATCTAAGGAAAGAAGAAGAAACTTTTACTTTTATTTAATTGACGGTACATCGTTTCCATCGGTCATGCTCACCTTCACTCACTTTCATGACTTCATCTAACCTTCATCTCCATCTTCAGTCGCCTCCATCCTATTCATCTATGTAAAATATGTAATAAATGTACATAATCATCCATTTGTACTTGGAGTTCCTGGCTGTGGTGTGGTCACATCTTTTGTTGAAAAGAATGGGCAGGGGTTTTCTCTTTATTTCTGTCTTTTCTCACTTTTCCTCTATCTTTTCTATTTAGTTCTCTCCCCCTGACCGTGACACAGAGAACTATCTTCACTCATAGACCAGGAAGCAGGACTTAGGAATCTTAGAATTCTCTCAAGTCATCACGGGCCTGAACTTGTCAAGCAGGTAAATGAACACCCTTCTGTTTCATCGTGATATATTTATATTATTGTTGAAATTATGTTTGTGGAATTTGCTATGCATAAATGTGAATTGTTAATCCGAATTTGCCGTACCACGTGGAAGAGCCGAGCACGAGGCGAAACACGACCGGTTGCGCCGCCATGTTGTATCCCGTACGGAACCACTGTTGTTTAACTTATATGTATGTTTGCAGACCAGTGGCTGTACCACTGAATGTTTACATTATTATTAATTCTGTATGTGTATAGTTAGACACGATTTATATTTATGTATGTATAGGAATTTAGAGTGAGATTCCAGTGGAACCCGGAAGTAGCAGAATGTTCGTCGCTTATGTATAGAGATGTGGAGCTATCACTGAGGGCTACTTTGGCTTTCAGTGGGACGCTCTGCACAAACCGATTATTCAGGGTTGTGCAGAATTTCGTCTCTTATATTACAGACGAGCAGGCGAGCTATCCCGAGCTATCCTGTGCACCCCACTCCACAGAAACGACTAGTTGGTCGAGGAGACTCAACCGCACAAGACGGAAGGAGCTACCCGAAGAAACACCCTGTCAGACCCCACAGCGTGGCAAGGGAACCCAACTACACAACGACAAAGGTGTACCAGAAGCTACCTCACAGAAGGACTTCGAACACCCCACACATGAGTTAAGTGCATAAGGCGAAGGTGCACTTAAACTGATCATAACAGGACCACAGTAGTCCAACTCTTCAGAAACTGTAAAACGGACCACAGTAGTCCAAATCTACATAAACATTATAGCAAAGTGCCCAAGGAAGATATAACAGCTGCCTAGACTATCAGCGATCGAACTATTAGCAGTAACTGAGACTTTTTAAGTTAGATTAGTACTTAGAGAATCTTGTATAGAGTAGAAGAAATAAATGTGTGATTTTAACTGTTATCAAGTGGCTGGACTACATATGATTCATAGCCGTGTGAAAGCTAGTGTGACAGTATTCTTTTACCATTTTTCTATCTATTTCTGTACCCCAACCTTAACACAGAACGAGCTAAACAAATAAATTTATTAAAGTAATTCATAGGGTGACTTACTAGCAGTTCCCACCGAATAAACGTGAGGGTCCATAATTCCATTGTGCAGAGCCCATAAACCCCACGTGACAAAATCAACCCAACATTATAAAACACCAATTCCATATTCTTGATTAGCGATATTCTAATAATTACTATCGTATGGATGCACATAAACACAAACCAAAAAGTATCTTTTATCAAGCCAAAGAAATCCTTTTTTAAACTTTAAAACACTCATATGATCATATTGTAGACTACTACTACTTCTTCAACAAACTTAGAAATATCTTTTCTTATGAATACTAGCACTCCTCCAGACCTCCTTCCAGTGTCACTTAATTTGACAGCTTTAGAACACAAAACATCATAGTCCTTAAAACATGCATAAGACATTTTTTCATAATCAACAAAAGTTTCATTTAGTGAGAAAATGTCAAAACAATTTAGTGCATGAACAACGTCTGAAATCTCCTGCTTATTCAACCATCCTTAACGATTCCAAGTGAACATTGAAATGTTATTTTCGCCTTGGCCACACCCCTATCTGTTCCTGTCACCCTTCCCTTCCCCTCTCTTCTCTTGTCCATTGCCCCACTATCCTCCCCTACCTTACCCACCACCCCCTCTACCAAGCTGCTGCGTCTTGTTGCTGGGCAGTGTCCACTGTTGCAGGCTTTTCTTTTCCTTGTCACCACCACGCACACTTAGGCCTTGTTTACTTTTAACACTGTTCTGTTCAGGCCTACTACTCAATGAAGCTGTGCGGGTCGTCGTACGAGTTATCACGGGGCTTTCCCTACTAGAGGGTGGAACCGGTACGATTTCTCAAACCGGTTTTTAACCGGTTTTTCCAATAGAAAACCGCGGTTTAAAACCGGTTAACCGGCTAGAAGTTACAACTGGTTACGCCGGGTAAAGGCGCATAGTAAGCAAGGGAAATAACCTCTGTATTGAATTTGGGGGGGGGGGGGGAATTTATGTCGCTAGCTACTTAACTCAGAGGCTATTTCCCTCCTCCACTGTGGGTAGATTTGGGAGTTTGCTTTTCAATTTTGAGTTTGTGAAACCGTTGGTGGAATCTGAAGGTGCGAATGTCATATTGGTTAGAAAAACAATGCGCATTGAAAGATTAAAAGCCTGTTCCAAGTTTGTGTTCTGTGAAATACCGACTCTCCACAATTCGGAACGGCTGAAGTTCTTTCACGATGAATTTTGTCACTTTTTCGTTGATTTCGGATGCTTTCTTGGAGTTAGCTGGATATACCTGCTTCTTTTTAAGTGCTTCACTGATTGTCATTTGTTTTGTGTCGCCTTTACTTGTACTGGCAACTCCTTCAGTCACAATGCTCACGTCAGCGTCAGCGCTGCTGGTACACGGACTAGATATAGCATGTAGGACTTGTGGGTTAGATCTATTGGGTGCAGGGCCCGCAGGCTTGGCTGGCTTCAGCAGCAGCAAAGGGTGGTGTCGGCGAATGTGTGCATTCAGATTTGAAGTGCCACCGCCAAGTTAGTCCAGTCCCAGTAATGAAATAAATAGCCAAATAAGCAACTAATTCCTATAAAAATGCTATGCAGTAAAAAATATTCTTTAAGCAATGAGGAAATACCTATAAAAAGTCCCAGTTAAAAAAAGGGGTCTGAAACATGATTTTTGATGCTTATGTTTTTTCACACTTCAAAACGTCAAAGGGAGATTACTTGAAATAAACATTTAAATCAAAACCATATCATGTTGCATGTCAAATGAAAGCTCTTAACATATACAATCCGAAAATCTGTTTCAACGCTTTCTGTGTCAGTTTTAGTTCTGACTGTGGATTAAAATTTAATTAACATAAGGGTATAAATGCGAGATTCCGATGATCTTAAAAATCTTGATCTCGATTGTAAAAGTCGACTTCTATTTAATTCACAAGAGAAAAAAGATTAGTTAAAAGGAAGACACACGAAATAAAGAAAAACAGAAAAACCCAGGAAATTGATTAGTTTTCCAGTAGAATATAGAAGTGGTCTACCTTAGTCGCTCTCAGAATCCGACTCGTCATCCAGCTGAACCACAGAGTTTGTGCAGCTGACTCCACGGCATCCTCCACAAGCTGTGGTGCACGTAAGTCCGTGCTTTCTGCATCTGCATCTGCCAGTGGAGCAGTCTTTCTAGCAGCAGCAGCGGATAACATTCAAAATATCCTATGGAGAAGCTGGCTTATTAGTTATGATTGGAAGTAGCCCACCCTCCTGTAACTTCCATTCCCAATCCATTAGTGATAGACCATGGTCTCTGTCTAGACTCAGCTACTCCTGGACTTGGTAGAATGTTCTGTAGGCATGGAATTCAGCTGCTGCTGCTGTTGGAGGAGCACTTTAGCTTGGATTTGTGTATGGCTTGCAGACACTTTTTACTCATATTTGACAAACCACAGTTTGGTCAAGGTATCAGAACGATTTTCACTGTACAGGTGAACAAATACCCTCTCACCAGCCGCTGCAACAGCATCATGACTTGACATCTTATCATTGAATACTCTAGCCTCATCCAGGAGCTCTCCTGAATCAAGCTTCTTGACTGTGAGTGATTTTGAGATGTTGAAGGGATGAGATGTCGTGTCGTATCCACAGAATGCATGGGCAAAAAAAATGTTATTACAGACTGTTGTTCCGGTTTGTTTTCGCAGTTGGCCAAGAATATTTCCTTCGTCTCGCAGAGGATCGTGTTAGGATCAAAGGCTACATGTCCCCCAACCATGCCTTTGCTTCTTCGAAGATGGGCAACATCTTTGGTACTTGGGCCATCAACATAGCCATCGAAAATAATTGTAGCTAGTGTATGTTTCCTAGCAACAAAGCTGACATACATCTCTGCTAGATCTTTTAGGACGACCCTCTGGGCCATGGAAGGCGATGCAAAAGGGATCCACCATCGAGAATGTATTTCACATTTTCTCTTGGCAAGGATGCAGTTTCATTGACAGCAGACCAAAGAAATCCTGCAAGAGTATGTTTGTTGGCTTTTCTGGGGAATCCTGTCGCATCAAACAAGGAGGCAGGTACATTGGCCAGTCCATAGTAAAACATTTCTTCGAGCCTGTTGGTATCATTCCCAGTGACTTGCACCAACCTTTGAAACAATAACTGCGGATCCACTTGCACCATTTCCTGGAAAAAATAGTCACTCCAGTTTTTGTCGCCATTGTGACTGCTTGATTGCTTTTCTTGAACGTCACGTCAGCTGGAGATTGACCCGTCATCACTTGGAGAATGCGCTGACCAATTTCAACAGCTTGGTCAGCATTGACAGATGCGTCAGCTGCTTGGCCAGTAGCAATAGACCTAAGACTCATGTCAGCGCAAAACGGAGTTTTTGATGAAACATAGTTGATGACTGTCAAAGTTTCTTTGTGGTCTTTCTCTTGCCTTATTTCAGAAGAATCTTTGTGCTGTTCACTTGTTGTGAACTCTGTTTGCGTCAAGGATTGCATCCATTGGTTTGCTGTTGCACAAGCAGGCATAGAGGGAAGCCAAACAAGCCTTTGTCGTTCGCCCATTCCGCGCCCTTTAGTTAGGCCACCATTTGACGTCAGCGTCCTCATCAAAGTTTGCTCAATCACCAGATCACACGACAGACCAGCCCTATAGCGATCGCTTCTCCTTTTCACGTAGTGGCCTGCCATGAAATCGTGATAGACTTCTGGGTAGGTTTTGTTCAACTCCATCATTTGCTGTAAGTACAGCCTGGCCGACTTGGTGTAGAGATTGTGCCCTGAAGCAGCAAAATAGGGCAACATTTTGGCAACAGCAGATAGATGGAGCTTGAAGTCTCCAGTTCTCTCAGCCTATATTGCTGTGTGAAGGAGGTGTACCATGTCTTGAATCCATAGCTTGCTCGTTCTACTTGAACATTGTCGTTTGAAATCTTCCAACGTTGCTTTAATGCGCCCTAATACAGGATGTATTGCAGCATCTCTTGCTGTTGTTTTGCCCTGCATCAGTGATTCAAAAAGAGCCTAATCAAAGTCATCATTGCCAACAGACTCTGTTATGTCAAGATCTGCAGGATTATGTAGAAGTGACTCTTCTTCTTGACAATCACCGTTTTCCTTCCTCGGATTGTAATCATTGGACAAAGTGTCAGGATGGAGCAACAGCCATGACATGTTGAAGGAAGTGCTTACAAATATTGCACTCAATGCTGCTTCGACAAGAAAATGTGCTCTAATTGCCCTAGAATAAGCCTTTCCAGCAATGATATGAACTGCCGAATTTGATGCACAAACTGCCTCTATTGCCTTGTCTTGTCTTGCAGTATATGCCCACAATCAATCGTGTTGATCATTACGGCACTTTTTTTTTTACCAAGGTGCATGCTGGGTGTGTTCTTGTTACCGGCGCTCACCCGTCTAGGACATGAGCGTCAGGATCTTTAAAGTCCGTTATGATGTAATGTATGCGACACAGACTAGACCTCGGTTTATACTCTCATCCGAAGGAGTAGGAAACGAGAGTAAAGTGTCTTTCCCAGGGACACAACACAATGCCCGGCCTGGTCTCAAACCCGGGACCTTCCGATCTGCAAGCCAACGCTCTAACCATTCGGCTACCATGCCACATGCAAGCCTGCATCAGCCATAAGACGACCAAATACTACATGCATTTATCAACCACAGGCTCTGAAGTCTTTTCTTTCCCCTCCTACATACGTACGTGGTATAGTATGTATAGTAGGTAAATGAGGCCTACGAGAGACGAGACTTCCAAGCCTGTGTATCAACAATGCCATTGACATTGTCACCTGCACATTTCATCACTTGGCTGTAGATTCCTGACGTCATGCGGAACAATATCTGGGCGGTAAAAATGGGGGTTCCCCAATGCATTCGCATCAAAAAATAGTTCGCTTTAAAAGTATAAAATAAACATATTCATACCCCTTCGATTCCGTGGGACTTTTTTTCAGTTGTAAACACAACTGTAAAGAGTAAATTAGAATATATATCATTTTTATAGGATTTACTTACTTTCAAAAAGCCTGTTGGATTGGACTAAGTTTAATACTTGCCTTACACTCTTTACAGTAACCGGTATTATGGTCAACCTTTCCTGCTTCTGTCTCTCGCAGGAGAAAGACTCTCCAAATGTCAGCTTTCCCACGCGTGTTCGCTACGAATTTCTCCGTTTCTGCCATTTTGCTAGTGCTTTACGGGACGAGTGATGTCCCTTAGAAAAACCGCGGTTTTCCGGTTTTTTAAGGCCAAACCGGTTTACCGAACCGTGAGAAAGTCGAACCGATTTTAACCGGAAAACCGGTAAAACCGAACACCCCTATTCCCTACTGTAGCTTTTGTTGACACCACGTGCTGTGACGTCTGTTTAGCCTACTTCACTGCGCTGCCTGGCCGTGTCAAGTTCGGGTCGCGCAACACCCAAGTCATCCGCTCGCCTCGCGGCTGCTGGCACTGCCAAAACGACGTCTCTCGCTTTGTCTGCTTGACTGTCGATTTCCGTGGATTCGGTTTTGTAGTAGTCACTGCAGTCAGTCCTGTCTCCTGACAGGGGTGGAAAGTCTGACACCGGCATTGCAGAGGGGTTAAAGTGCTAATCGTCTGGGTCACTCTCCCGTCTGTCGAAGTTCCCATAGGCCCCCTCTGTGTGTTGTTGTTGTTGTTGTTGTTGTTGTTGTTGTTGTTGTTGTTGTTTTTTGTTGTTGTTGTTGCCCCTCGTCATCGTAGTAATAGCTTTGGTTGCATGATCGTGTGTGCCCCTCCCATTACTTCTTCTCTGCAGCTTTCGTAATCAGTTTATCGGCTTTGCCATTTCCCCACTGGTGTGTAAAGCCTTTGCTATCTCACGTAGGACCCTGCGTTCCTCGCGTAGGCTACAGCTACAGAGAAATCTTCATTTATGAATGCTTTCTGGAATTGTTAAAAATCGGGCTTTTGATGAAATTAGCATTTTGTGTTTGTATTACAAGAGCTTAGCAACAATAGTGTCTTCTTTTCCAGTTCTGTGTGCTCTTTTCGATGACAATATCTTCTGAGATACCTAGGCCTTTCTCAATCACCTCCATCACTTTTCTTTCACGTCAGTCCCAACTCTCACTGCCAGAGTCTCTCTTAATGTCATAGAATACCAGATTGTTCATTCGACTGTGATTTTCTAAAGTGTCAATCTCTGCACGTAGGTTGGTATTTTTATTCATGTAGGTCACAGACTCTGGATTCTAGGTCAACTACTTTCCTTTCAAGTTTTCCTTGGTTTTCATTGATGTTTGTTAGTCTTTCAGAAAACGGTGTCTCTTATCTCCTGCATATTCGTTGTCATTGTCTGGAATTGTTGAATCTGGTTATTTTTTGAAACGCTTGCATTCTGTTGTTGAGTGCATCAATGACTTTCAGAATAGGATGGATATGTCTACTAGAATTTTCCTGGGTTATAATCTGAGGGGCTGGGTCTTTCTTGTCTTCATTTTCTTTTCTCGGCCTTGATGGGGAATTCGGTCCAGGGTTCAGTTCAATGTCAGACACACCACAAACACAGACACTCCACTGAGTGGGCTTAACGGTATGTCTGTGTGTGTGGCTAGGTAGAAAGGCCGTTATTCTGGCATACACTGGAACCTCTACACACTTTCTTTTGACGGACCCCGTCATTTTGACGTCAAAACAGTGTTCCGTTAGGGTTAGGGCTGTGTTAGGGTTAGGTTAGAGTTAGGGTTATGGTTAGGGTTAGCTTCAAAAAATGGACACATTTGTACAAATGTCAAAGTAGAGTTTTATGAAAGCTATCACAACGGCGTTTCTACACGGTTGTGTGTGTGTGTGTGTGTGTGTGCGTGTGTGCACGTTGCGAAAGTGTCTAGAGCAGACTACTTTTGTCTAGATTTCCTATACTATCCTATCGTATCCCGTAACTCGAAAGTCGTTCGGGCACCACAGATGATCGTTTAACCAGCGTACTCCACCTTTCTCTGTCCGCTGCAGTCCTCATGGCTTCACTCAGCGCCAAGCCAGTCCTACGACGGCCTATACTAGCGCCAAAACCGAGAGTTACCATTATCACGAAATACTTGAAATTAACACATGTTCTGTGTAACATACAGAGCGACCGGTAATCCACAGCGATAATTAATAATGATCAGTATTTGCCACGCCTTCCTAGTGCCCAAACCTGATAATTAAAAATGTCACGAGCAAGTCATCGTGATGTCCAATGGCTTGTGTGATGGTCTGTCGGACTTCGTCATTGGTGATTAGCTTGGTATAGGAAATGCACAGAAGTTTCCTGTAGCACCTCATCTCCATGCTTTGTATTCTTCGCTGTAGGTCTTCTATGAGGGTCCATGCTTCGCAAGAGTATAGGAAAATTGAAATGACAAGGGAGCGCAGCAATCTTACCTAAGAGTGTAAGCTGATGGTCCTGTCTTTTTAAATGGGCTTCAGTCTTCTAAGTACCGCAGTTGTTTGTGCTATCCTGGAGAGGACTACCTGTCAGGAACCACTGTCATAATGGCACAATAGCTCCTAAATGTTTGAAGCTGTGCACCGTGTTGAGGGTTTGGCCTTGTGACTTTGATGGCCGTGTTAATGCCATTGGTGTTGTTGATCATCATTGTGACTTTGATGTCCGTGTTAATGCCATTGGTGTTGTTGGTCATCATTTTGGTCTTCTTTGCGCTTATTTCTATTCCAAAAGCTCTGGAGGTGGTGTCAAGCCTCTGTACCAGCTTTTCAAGTTCTTGTTCCTCTCCAGCCAAGCCATCAATGTCACCCGCAAAACGGAGGTTGGAGATTGCTCTTCCCCCTATGCTGACTGTACCTTCGTGATCTGCAAGGGCATCTGTCATGAAGAGCTCTAGAAAAATGTTGACGAGTGTTGGAGAAAGTATGCATACTTGATGCACGCCGATGGTTGATCTGAACCAGTTCCCGATGGCGTTATTGTGGAGGACTGCACTAGTAGAATTGTCATACATGCTTTTAATAATGTTAATAATGTTGGAACTGATGTTGTACACTCTCATGGTTGCCCACAGAGCTGCATCCAGACGCGGTCAAGCGCTTTCTTGAAGTCCACAAACATAATGTACGCTACAGATGTTGTTGGTGCTTTGGCATTTCTCACAGATTATTGTAAGGCTAAAAATCTGCTCAGTGGTACTTTGTTCTGCCCTGAATTCAGCTTGTTCTTCAGCTATGATTTGTTCAGCTTTGGGTTTCAACCTACCGAAGACTTTTGGGCATTTCCTATATCCAGCACATTACCAACAACGAAATCCGACAGACCATCACACAAGGCATTGAACAACACGATGCCATGATCACAATGGTGAAGAAACGGAACTCCCGATGGTATGGCCACGCCACCAATGCATCAGGCCTTGCAAAGACCATCCTACATGGCACGGAGCAAGAAGGCAGAACAAGAGGGAAACAGAAAAAGAAGTGGGTGGACAACATTTGAGAGTGGACTGGCTTGACACTGAGCGAAGCCATTAGGTTTGCTGAGGACAAAGAAAGATGAAGTACGCTGGTTAAACGATCATCTGTGGTGCCCCAACCACCTTCGAGTTACATGATAGGATAGAATGGGATAGGATAGGGTTTTCGGATGAGGCTGATAATGCGTTAGTTTTGACATTCTTGAAGGTTACTCTTTTTGGGAAAAAGTTATAATAAGCGATTGGATCCATGTTTAGATTTGGCGGAATAGAAATATTCGTAGTAGTAGTAGTAGTAGTAGTAGTAGTAGTAGTAGTAGTAGTAGTAGTAGTAGTAGTAGTAGTAGTAGTAGTAGTAGTAGTAGTGGCATTTGGATCTGTATTCATGCTATCAAATGAACAATAATTTTAGCTAATTTTCGGATCAATTATTCTATCAAAGCATGACAACAAACAGTCTGTAAGGTGAAAAAAAGGTTTGTTTAAGGTATCCCGACCGACCCAATTTTTTGGGGAGCCCAACCCCTTATTTGGATCGTCTGAGAAAAAAAAGAAGAAAAATGCCAAAAAATTGCACCCAAGGTAAAAATAAACGTGTAGAAAAAAGCCTACTTATCGACCCTATTTTTTCCCCCTATGCAGTGTTTCCCACAGCTTTTTTTTCAGAGTCCTTGGGACTCTCTGGTGCAAAATTTCAAGAGTCCCCTTAAAAAATTTGAGAGTCCCCTTACAATTCCTACATTTACCTTGATTTTGATTATCAACATCACGGACACACAAATACGCCTCAAAGTCAAACAAAGCTTAGTTTTCAATGCAACTTTATTGAAAATTATGAATAGCCATAAAACAAGCAACACAACAAAAGGAATACTGTTCTGGTAAATGTTACAAAGGAATCCATCATTGACTAGAGGAACCTTAAAATCACATAAAATGACCATAAAACAAACATGAAATGGTCATACGACAATTTACACACATCAATCTGCATGTACTGACAAATTGTCTCTGTAAAAGCAGTTAGTGTTAGAGGGGACTAAGTCGATGACCAGAAGAAGAAAAAAAAAGAGACAAAAAAATCTGTTTAACTGCGTATTACGGACAAGATCATCATTGCCTAGTCTAGGTAGAACTGAAAATGATGATTCAACATTCAACGATTGCATCGTCTTCCGCATGTCTGCGGGTTATCGTTTTCCCTAGCCATGTGTCGAGCGACATGTTTCAGCTTTTCGGAAGCAAACAAAAAGGTTGCGCATGCGTGTCAGCGCGGTCAGTGGGTAGGGGAGATCACCGCGCTTACTCGGCTCGGGCGCACGATAGCTCAGAGGTGCCAGGATACATAACGGCAGTAAAAGAAAAACGTTGCGTCCCTTGTGACGCACCTTTTTTTTTTCATGCATCCTTTTTCAGTTTTTGTGCGTCTCTGACGCACACATGTGCGTTTTTGGAAACACTGCCCTATGTTACCTTAAAAAGTATTTTTACTTTTTGGGGGGCCTAAAATATTTTTGTACATGTCCGCTGGTGTAGTGTCTCCTCACAATAAAATGTTATTGAGTTTTCTAGTCCTGGATTTCGGTAGAAAGAGAGTAGACATTCGCGGAATGCAAAGGCTTCGCGGATTAGGCATTAACGGAGTAGGCTTTCGCGCATCTCCCCACTGTTGCCGCATGACAAAACCCGGCTAAAGACGCCAGGATTGATTCGCTGCTACAGCCGTAGAACACTAAAAATAGGCTACCCCATCAATTTTAAGATTGTTGCCTCTTTGTCTTTATTTAAGACTTTTCTTTAATATCCCAAATGGATTTTGTTCAAAAATTACTAAAACATTGTTTATTTTGTTGATTTTGATAAGGGTGTTGATCGCACCTTGCTAAAACAATGGCACTAATTGACCTCCGATACCCCAACTTTTCTTGTCCAACTATGAAGGGAAATCCCCAATGTGGATTGATATAATATATATAACGTCTAGAGAGTGAAAAGTCCCTATTGGTACTACGTTTTGGTACATAAAAGTGTGTGGCGTATGAAGTTTTCATGAAATTCCTTGTTCTGAAGCTTGCTTGTGACACAAGTTGTGTTCGAATGCGTCTCTAGACGGGTCGTGAAAAACTTAAGTGTTTCCTATAGATTTTCGACGATTTTTAGTTCAAAGTGAATTTTTTAATGTAGATAAACTCATCATACATCTATTTCAAGTGTTTTCTTGCAATATTTATGTTGCATTTGTTAGAAACAATTTGTCAAAGTAAGTGACCGATTCTTTTTGGAAACCGGAAATGATGGCTTCGTCTCCAGCGTCAGTAGATGTGTCGTCTGCTAGAGTAGCTAGGGCCTTGAATCGACCCGGTTTTGCTTCTGAAGAGCTCCAAGACCTGCTTTCAGACTATTTTTATGATGGTGCCAGTGGGAACTGTGATGAGGATTATGATTCTGACGAGCAGAAGCTTGATCCCGTTATTAAA
Source organism: Oncomelania hupensis (assembly GCA_036898135.1). Lineage (NCBI taxonomy): Eukaryota > Metazoa > Mollusca > Gastropoda > Littorinimorpha > Pomatiopsidae > Oncomelania > Oncomelania hupensis. The sequence goes on from CM072516.1 coordinate 19,441,689, forward strand.
CGATACTGTTTGTTTTCATTCAATGATTCATGTTTCGTAGGCCTCTTCGCTATTGGCGTGTCTTTAATAATCCGTCATTCTACTTGCATAGATTTAGGTAAAGGTTGAAAAGGTGATATCAGTGAAAGAATTACAGTAGGAGTGTGGAAAATATTTCAGTAGTATATTTTGTTGGGTGGGGGTGGGGTGGGGGGAGGTTGAAAAGGTAAGTAGTCTGGCCTGCATTCAATATTACTAGCATGACAAGTTGACTATGTTCTCAGTATTTATTATTGTTGGTTTGTGACTTTGTCTGTTTTAGGAAATGAACATGAGGACTATTTACCAAATTACTAGTAATTAGTATTTGCTTTGATATTTGTGTTTATTTAAACTTTATAGAGCAAAATGACATGTTATTTTGATTTACACCTGTGACACGACAGATTTATTCAACGTGCAGAAGGGAGTGGAGAATCGGGGAATTATTAAAGCTTGATTATTAGGAATGAAAACTACCTAATGAAACTTTTGTTTTAGGTTTGTAATCTTTGTTTGACTATTTGAACTGAGCTGATGTAGCTGCTTGCAATTAAACAAAAGATTACTTGACAAACGAGGGATTTAAGAGGGTGGAGGTCGGGGGAGGGGGCATTATGATAGGGTTTATTTTAGAAAAATGATTGATTCAGGCCATGTTCTTGATATATTATTATGTGTTTGAGTTATTATAGACTTGCTAAACACTTGTTTTATTTCTAATATGTTTAAAAACACTATGCATTATGGATGGGTACAGAATAAAATTGTGCGTACTGTTTTAATTTGTTTATGTTCAGTATTGTGTGGATGGTGTATAATGTGAATTTTCTCATCTTATCTCAACTCACTGCCATATTGCTGCCATCTTCCTGATTGTTTTGATACCAAATACATGCATGGGAAAATTCTGGTTGTGAAGTAATGATCATTTTACAATTCAAAACTTTGAAGGCAATTTCTGGAAATTAGCCCCCGAGAAAATAAAATATTAAAAACAATCATAAAACATCAACCAATAAAGATAAAACAATTCTGTTTTTTGCATTTTGAAGATTATTTTTAGTATTTTGTTAATAAATAAATAAGTAATTTTTCATATTTTGACACTTTATATATATATAGATAGATAGATAGATAGATAGATAGATATATGGGTGTAGATATAGCAATGTAAAACCCAATGTGGAGGCCTTTAAAATGAAATTAAAATGGAGATAAAACATTGAAAGTTATAACGCTAAATTGAATCAGAAGGAATCTGAATTGGATGATGAATGGTTTTATTATAAGGAGTTGATGTAATAATGTTGTATAGTATACGATTCTCGCTTTCTATCTATTTCTTCTTTTTTCTACTTCGATCTTTTTTTTTCTTTCCCCCATAAAATTGTTTATATTTAATTCATTGCTTTGTTTGTTTATTGGTTGAGTCTGTTTGCTTTTATACACTGACCGATGTTATGCTGTTGTTAAAAGAAAAATAAATGGAAATGCAAAAAAAAAGAATACAATTGAATAAATACACCTACTGGCCATTTACAATTTGGATTGTGACGACACGAGTTTTCAGCACGTAGTAGAGATGCTATATATTTTGTGCAGAGTTGCACATCTCTACTATGCAGTGTATATAGATAGGTCGGCAGTTTTCTTTTATTGCGCATGGAAGGTTAGATTGCGTATGTCTCGTGTTAAACGTGGAAGGAGCTTATGCAAAAACGAGGTTAAAGGGGCTGAACTCGACTCGATCGGTTTTCCTGTGTACTGGTATGTGATGTAGCTGGTAGAGTCATCTTGGTTGTTTTTGCGAGCAGACAGCTTTTCGACAGAGTAACGTTTGTGACTGTGTGTCAGGCTAGATTACGTATTCTGTATGTCACGCTACGCAGTGTGCAGTCGTGCGCCTATGTACATAGTTTAAGCATCAGCCTGTACATAGAGGTTAAAAGTTACCGTAGTAAGGGGAGAGTATTGGGATAAATTAATTAAGTTTATAATTAATAAAAGTAGCGAGTGAATCACGCCCATGCAGAACGTACTAGTGTTAGAAAACAGTAGTTGGCTATTTTTGTTATGAGAAGATTGATTGCTGCCATGTGATTTGCTGTGTGTGAAAGGGGTGCTCTAATCGCGAATGTTTCTAGGAACGAATTATAATTGAAATGAGTATATTCAAGAACATTCTTAGTTAACAGTATAAAACCTCTTGCACTGCATATTTTGATAGGGAAGAGAGCTTTTTCACATCACTTGTGTAGTGAGATCGGCGTACAGTAAAGTTCGGTGGATCTGTGTTTTTTCAAGGTGACAGATAGTGGCAGTATCTGTGAGACGTTTTCTAAACAGACTGTCAACGAAAAAAGAGCCTAGGCAGGCAGAGGAGGTTTATTTAAGGAACACTTTGGAAGTGTTTGTTGAACTTTTATATTCCTAAGCCGATCTAATACCTGCTGTGTGTTTACAGCGAAATTCGAGTTGCGTACGTGTAACGTCGAGTGCCCTGTGACGCTGCCTGGGACTTCCATGTGCCTGTGTATCACCTTGAATGTCATCCGTGCCTGTGTGTTTGTTACATCGTTTGTCTGTCCTTGTCTCCAACAGGCCGGAGGATTCCCACTGGTATCGTAAGTCGCCTGTTTCAATTTCTCAGTTGGCCATATCGTTCGGGGGGCTGGGTTATGAGTGTGAGCGTGGATGGTTAATTGATTATATTTTCTTTGGTTCAATTTTATGTTTCATATTATTTGTTACATAAATACCAAAGAGAGAGTGAAAGGATTTTCTAAACTGAATTATAAATTAAATGATTATAAGTTAATATAAGAGAATTCGCTGTTATGTAGCGAAGGAATGACAGGGAGGAGGTGAATGGAAGTGCGCAATGACAGAAGTTATGACAGGGAGAATGATTAAGAATGATGTAAGGGAGACAATCATATCGTCAGAGGGATGATTGTGCTATATAATTATTTATGGTTATGCATTTTGTATGTATTGCTGCAGATGTACCAAAACCAAAACCAGATTCAGTGTTGACTGTTCCACATCCTAGCTGGGCCGTGTGTTGTGAAGCGTTCTGAGTCAACGCCCTTTCCTCTGGTCGACCTTGGGTTAAGGTTCTTGTTATCGAGGAAAAAGCTGTATTTATGTAAAACTGTTTATAATTGTTTACATAACACACACACGCACCCCGCATTTACACAACAAATAACTATAACTATCAAGGAACATTTTTGAAAAAGAAATATTTATTTACATGTGATAACTTGTAAATTACAGTAGATTGGAATATATTTAATTAGTATTGAATAATAATCTTTGACTGTGAAATATTACGTACCTGGTAGAGTAGCTTTTGTGATGTATAGTTTGTCTGGGGGAATTAATTCGCCAGACCATTATTAGTTATCAATTTGAACCATTTTTATTACAAATTTTATTTGTATAAAATATAAATTTTCTTTATTGTTTTATATAATAGAAAAGAGTTGTTAACAGCTGTTTAAAGTTTAAGTGAAACAAGGTTCGAATATACATAAAGATTTAAAGCAATTGCTTACGTTCTTTGTAAGCTGATCCAGACATAATTATTATAAATCTTTTGTACAATCTGTAGTTAGTCATCTATTTTCATTTTGATTTAATGATCATTATTATTTTGAGTGAATAATTGTTTTATGTATAGTTTTGGGTGGTATTAGTGGGGTTGAGGGTTGCAAGGTTTGGGAAGGGGGGAGAAGAGGAGTTAATTTTGAGTGTGAATGTGTGAGAGAAATAAAAGAAATTGTCTTGTCACTTCTGGTCTTGTCTTTTAGATTATATTTAGGTGTTGGGTTTTACTCGTGTGGAAGTTGCACGCATTGTCGAACTGCTGTTCAGGCAGTCGGGACGTGACACTGTAAGGGTTGTTATTTCGAAGTGTTTCGAACCACCCAAGGTCTTGCTGCCCTTGTCGGGGCAAGAATGCTGAAAAGTCTGTAGTGGGAGAACTGTGACTGCCATCTATTGTGGAATATAGTTGTAGAGTCCTGTTTCTAAAACTGTGTGACCCTCCTTTGGGTACCTGTTAATGCTCTAGCACTACTCCAGTGTAGAGATGCCCCAGCCATAGCCAGCATTAGCCATTAACAGATTTGAACTCTCAGACTAACCAGTGTGCCGTACTGTGTGGTTGTAAAGTGTTGTATTGTGCAGTGTACGTGCATCTGTATTTCACAAGCCGGGGACCTAAGGTGAGTCGAAACCTGTAATCCATTTTCTTAGTGGCATTTGCGCTCTGAGTCTGCGTACGTGAATGAATGATGGTGAATGAGAGGGAGAGGGGTGTATTTTGGTAAATAGTTGTTTATCGATTTTATATGATTTTTATGATTTTCTTGTTGTATATGTATAAACGGGAAATGTCATTGCTGTTGTTGCCAAGTGGGTCAAAAGGCAGTGCATGTTAGAGAGAGAGAGAGAGAAAGAGAGAGAGAGAGAGAGAGAGAGGTGATAGATGTGATGAAAGGGAGACAATTTACTACGTTTAAGAGGGGTGATGTAGGAGATGAATATGAGGGAAGCGTGTTTGCAGTATAGTGTGATAGAAATAATTGTGAATGGAACAAAAAGAATGACCATGTATTGTAGCGTGATGTGTGGTGATGTAGATGGAGGGGTGATTGAGGTGAATCGCTATGGTGTGAATGGGAGTACAGTTATAATAATTATGTATATTATATAAACAATCGTGTGTCCTGGAAGTGATGAATTTCAGTGTGAGGAAATGCATTATGTTTTGAGATGCATGTATAAACAGGTCAAGATGGCGGACGGCGGAAGGCGTATCTATTATTTATTGTATAGGTTTTTGTGGGCAAGCTAGTGAGACATTGTTATCTGTCCACAGAGATCTGGGCTTCTTCGTTTTTCACCTTATTCAGCATTTCCTTACTGCTGCAATTACGCCTTTGTCGACGTGGGTGTGGACGTTTACCAGGCCACCACCACGACTGCCGCGTTCTGGTATTGTGATCGGCGCCATTGTTGGGTGTCGGTCTCCGTCCTAGCTGGGACATACCTACTACTTCCAACCACCAGCAGTTTCCACCAGGGTCTTAGGATCCCATACGCATCACACCGACGCACATATAGATTCGCATACACACGCCTAAAAACCTACTAGTATAGATTACTTCTTTAAACCGAGTAATTACTGCAGAACGATTTTTTAGCTCAGTGAACATTGACTGTTATCTATAAGATAACTAATTCATTATTATTGAATTTCAAGATTTTTTTTTGCTGATGGTGAATCTAATGTGAATTGTATTATTTAGTATAACCTGATTGACTGTCACCGTGGTTGCATATTGTTGTGGATATTCTGTTGTGCATAATTCTGGGGTTTTCAGTTAGACAAGGGGGGTAACCATTCAGTAAGTACAGGGTTGGGGGTCTTGATAGGGGTGGAGGGTGGTTTAGTGTCCCATGTCCTGTGAGTGTGTGTGATATTGTTGAATAAAAGTGTGTGACTGTTCATCTGGCATTTTGTGTTAGTTTTTTTTGTTTGAGTTTCTATCCTCCCACTCGCTGTTTTGAGCTGACGTCGCGGAACCCACTAGGGTGACGTGACATGGATAATAATCAAAATTTTAATTCGTTTTACTAAATGACAATAAAATGAACAACACATGAAATCAGGAAGAGAAAAATATGAAAAGGCTCTGGAAAAGCTATATAAAATGTGATAAGTGTGCAATCTTCATTTGGACTTTGAGTTTGTCCAACAGCTGTATCATTGCAACAAATTTAAAAACTTAATTCTTTACAAAGTGGAAGAAGACAAAACCATGCACATTTTCTTTGAGATTTATGCAGCTTTAGGAGTTTATTTACAGACACATCAGTTACCATTATTAACATTCAACAAATCTAAAATGTGATTTTCTACACATGAAAAAAGGATACAAAGCCTTCCCAAGAGACAATTGGGTGGAGGGAAGAGGAGAATGCAGTAGCATTATGGAAAACAAAATAGAACCCTTGACCACATTTTTAGTAAGCACCCAGTGTATTGCTTAACTTACTTGTGTATATACAAATCTAATAATAGAATCACCCATTTTTTAATGAACAACTCATATTTATCTATTTTTAATAAACAACCCAAATTTTGAAAAGTCTATAACTCTGAGTAAGGAAATTTATAATTTCTATAATTCTTGGTCACCAGGACAATTCTAGCTCTTGATTATTCAATGTCTTTTCTGTTTAAAACAATTATGTTTTAAGTAAAGAACCCATTTCCCCATAACATGGCAAGTAACCCTTTTTAATGCTTTCACCTCTATGTGTGTGTAATTTTTTTTATACTAAAGTCATTATTTTGGTTCCAAAACCAAGTTAACACGTTCTAAAGGCAATCAAGACATGTGTAACTGATATCTCCCGAGCGCGAGTTTTATTCTGCAGCCGGTGGAAGGCACGTACTCCTGAAATTCCTGGTCAGTATGAAATAATCAAACACACAAACGCGCGCGTGGGGAACCCCGCCACCGCCGCGGTGAACAAGAAACCCAAGTTTATAATGTTTTCATTAACCACAGCATAACCCACTTATGGGTTGGACGTTTCTCCAGGGGCTAAAACGCCTAATGTAAATCATTGCACGAGAAATGCTCTGTGTGTCGTGTCTTAATATGATGATGTAATCTTTCAATAATTTTGGATTGTATTTTCAAACGTCGTTTCTCCATTAACAAGTTGTAGGTATAGAGGAAGGGATTTAAGGCCGAGTTGAGAGGCAGAACGAAAATGACGATGGCTACGTTGACCTCTCCAGGTACAGCTGTACCAGAAAATGCAGCCAGGCCCAGCACTCCTATAGGAAACCAACAACAAAAGTTAGACACCGCTACAGTGATCAGACGACGGGCAATGGTGGCATTGTGAGACTTGCTGGCAGAGTCAGACAGTGTTAAAGAGTTAGACCGAATGGACCAGTAGATAAACCATTGACCCATTGCTATCACCAGGAAAATAACAAAATTGAAGATGATCATAATGCTGAAGGTGTAATTCTTTCCAGGAAAGTCAATCCTGGTCACTGGAAGCGGGATACAAATGCCAGTCTGGCTGTAGAAATTCCAGTGTGACAGTCCCGGTAACAGCGGCACAACAGCAAGACCAACACCCAGAACACAGGCTAGTGTTGATGCTGACACAGCTGACATACCGTTAAAACGCATTGTGCTGAAAGGGAACCGTAGCACGATGAAGCGGTCCAGAGTTATGAGAGAGATCATGAAGGTTGACACTTCATTGGAAAGTAGAGACAGGAATCCCGCCACGTGACAGGCCACACTGGTTTTCCACATTGTCTCATGCCACAGGTAGTTACCACGATACAGCTCATCTGCTGCTCCAACGATGACAAGATACACTCCCATCAATACATCAGACATACACAATGTTGTCACGAATACATTGTATCCTGATTTCAACAGTTTATCTCGTTGGAATATGATTTTAACCATTATGCTTCCAATATTGCCAACAACTGACAAGACTGCAAACAGCCACAAGCATAATCGATAAAAGTTTGATTGCATCAAGTCTTCACAAGATGAAATCTCGTCTCGTGGAGCGACGCAGGAGTCAGGGTTGAAATCTTCAGGCAACGTTACCTTGCAGCAAAACTTATAATTCTGGGCATAAATGTATCTCATTTGGCTTAGTCCACTAAACACATTATAGGGGAACTCCTTTATATCACATCCACTCAAATCTATCACAGACAGTTCAGGCAGATTGGTAAATCCAGTATCGCTTATCTTGTTCAAGGAACTGAAGGACATATTTAGATTTTGAATGGAAGTAAACATGGAAATGCTAACACTGTCAAAATATGAAATTGCTGTCTGGGACAGATCAAGCGTTGTCAATGACGTATGACTTCTATTGAAATGTCCTCCATAAATCGATGTTAGAGGATTTTCTCGCAAACGCAAAATTTTAAGGTTTTGGAGAAAGTGCACATTCTGTAGTAAAAACACCGACAATTGATTGTTACTCAAGTCAAGTATTTGCAAATTGTCCAACGTGATTTCAGGCCATTTTATCAGACCACAAGCACAAAGACGAAGATGTACGAGGTAAGAGTTGTCTGCAACATCTTCAGGGACCATGCCAGACCCTGTAGCGTCCAGATATCGAAGGTCAGGATAGTGACTGGCAGAAAAGGGCTGGTGACACACGAAGGCCAGACCTTGACAGCGACAGGCAGAAGGACAGGTGGCGTTACACAAGAACTCATCATCCCGCTCTGGACACTGAGGCCAGCCATCACACAGATGTATAACATGGAGACACACGCTGGATGACATACATCTGTAGTATCCAGGGCATGTGACGTCATCGCAGTTGATTTCGTCTTCACCACCCAGACAGTCGGTAATTCCGTTACACCTGAGGTAGACAGGCATGCAGTACACGTCTGTACCAGGACAGCAGAAGTGTGTGTCTGGACATGTGAGGTCAGCAGGATCCATGCCTTCCAACGTGTAGCTGCCACGTCCGTCCATGTGAATGATGACGGGTGCACGAGGCCTGTTATGGAAGTCAGTCTTTTTCATCCGAAAATTGTCACACAGCAGTTCATCACTGCCATCCAGACAATCATCTCGCATGTCACACACCTTGCTGTCAGCAATCCACTGTCCATAGCTACACCTAAATCCTGACCCGTTCTCCCTGTGTTTGCAGCGTGCTTCATCAGAGCCGTCGGTACAGTCACGTCTAAAGTCGCACACCAACGTGTAATGGACGGATTCGTCATACTTTTCACACTCAAACATTTCTACTGACAAGAGGAGTTTGAAGTAGACTGGCGTTCTGCTTGAGTTTTCCTGAGAAGAATAGAGATTACAAGTAGACAGAAATATGCTTGTTTGGCAATGGCTTCTTGGTTCACAGGACAAGAACTGAAATGTAAAGTGATTTCCTTCACAGTCAATAAACAAGTTTCTAAGTCTGAAGTCTATCTCGCTGAAAGACACGTTAGGTAGCTGTACAATTTGCTTGGGTACACTGTTGTTGTAAGTTAAGCGTTGTTCACAAATAAACGCTGTCAGCCATGGCCGTGAACAAGGAACCATGTACATGTACACAGGAGGATAAATTGAAAGGTAAGCACACAGGTCTGTGTACAGGCTGAAGTCACTGTAGATAAGGTTACCATTGTAGAAATCAGGTGTCCCATCTGACCACAACCACATCTGTCTGTAACGAAATAGCAAAAACAATGGATACAGCGGTAGACAAAGTGGCTTAGTGTCTATAATTGTAATATTTGGCTGTTGATCACGGGAGTGCTGAGCTGAGCAGTGCTTGACTACGTTAGTATTGGCAGAGAGATAATAGAATGTTTAAGTAGGCCTAAAGCTGTATAAATTTGGGGTAAAGTCCCCTATACGCTAATGTGTCCGGGGACGGTAATCTACCTACCTACCTACCTAAATTTGGGGAGGTCAAAAGGCTATGCCAGACATGTTTACTGCAAGCTGAAGCGGATGGTGTCATGAATGAACATTGAGGTTTAACGTCTACACCCACCATTGGCGATATGGCAGACAGGGATAACCATCCCAGGGAAATAGGGGTAGGGACCTGAATCAACACTGAACCATCAGAGCAATCATACTGCTAAAATGGACAGTAAAAATGGCCACATTTTATATCACCCACCACGGGATTCGAACTTGGGTCATCGGCCAGGCGAAGGCTCTACTACTTAAGCTATGGCGGTGGGACCAAAAAGGATGGTATCAGTAAAATAAAATGCGGTAAGCGGTACTTAAGGTCCAGCAAAGGGATGGTATCGGTAAACTAAAATGCGGTAAGCGGTACCTAGGGTCCACCAAGGCTTGCCCTTGAGCCTTCAGCGTGCAGGTAGGGGTTGGGTGCAAACTGTCAGACAAGGAAACTGGTCGGTGACGTAGACTCAGTGGATTGCCTTTTGTGGAGAGGGCAGTGACCACTGATAACATGTGATTGGACCACTGAGCACAGTAGGTTAGGGTTATAAAAGAACCATGAAAACTGTCAACAAAAAAAGAGTCCTGCCAGGGGCCAGTCCTGCTGGGATCAGGCTGCCAGAATCCAATCCTACTGGGGTCCCAGCCTACCACGTCCCATCCTGCCGAGTTCAACTGAAGGTATGCAGAGGTCTAATGCTAATTCCTAAGTTTTATTTTAACACGTTAGTGTAAAGGTAGATCCTTCAAAAAGTGAAATGCACATAGGCTTCGAAGATGAGGTAAGAACAAAACCTTATTGAAACTTTTTTTCTTTTTTTGATTATATGTGCCTGCAGATTTTATGTCTGATGATTGTAGTGTATTGAGTATAGGTTACTAACAAACAGTCAAGATGAGTGCATGATGGAAATGAATTGTCTTTCTTTGTTTAAATGGTAGTGTCTTTGGATGGCAGTGAGACCTGTTCTGTTTTGTGAGTTTTATAGACTATGATTGTTTTTAGTTAAGGCCCAATCCCTGTACAGATAGGAAAATAGTTTAGTTAGTCTAGCTCTCAAAAGTTAACGCTCTGTGGAAAATAATAAGGAACACCCATCCACAGCGCGCGTTACACAAGTCTGGGTCATTACATTACTTGTATCACTGTTATGGATTATTGGTGATGAGGTAGATAACTATGCACTAAGAAAATACAGAATGAAGTCTATTCCATAGCCTGCTTTGTTCGTACAACTAAAAGGGCAAAACCCATTTGACTCACATGCTCCTTATTCAACTTGCAATACTTAACGTTAAAATGAGTGCCCAGGAAAAAAATAAAAAAGGGTGACATACTAATACAAAGTAATACAAATTTTTGATCTTTCTATGCTCGTGACCTTGAGATGGCCTTGATCTCCGGCTCCAAATGCACTCATTTAATATCAAATAAAGTACAGCAAAAGTGGCATTATTCCGCAAATGGTGACCTTTATAATATATGCCATTTTTGGACTATTTAAGATTCGTCTTGTATAAATCTGCAAAAATGTGGATTAAAAAAATATTTATTTATTTATTTATTTATTACTTATTTATACATTTCTTTTTTATTTTATGTATTTATTTTTGTGTGAATAAAATTTTTTTAAATTGTTTTGGAAGAGGTTTTGGTATGAAGTTTGGAACAGAAGGTGTTCCAGGATATGCAACTTTTTTGTTTAAAGAGATACCTAGTTTTGGCACGCAGCTTCTGGTGATTAAATTTATTTTCAGCAGTTGGAAAGTAGATGCACTTCTTTTCTTTGGTGATGAAGAGCTTGCATTATTCATCAAATCAAGACGTCTTCGGAGAACTGCTTTTAATATTATGTATTGGGAATAATTCCGAAAGAGCATTTTATTAGGATATTAGAAAACTCCAAAGCTGGATCTCCTGACTTCAAAGTGTCAGAGGTATTTCGGGCACTGATTAGAATAGACCATACGTTTCTGTTACACTCCGTTTGATGTTGGTGTTTTCTATCAGTAGTGGATTCAGCCCCAATGCTGAAGTACTGATGAGTGTAGCTCAGATTCGTTTATTCACGCAACCCGCTCAATCAGCATACAAGTCACAAAGTCGACCTATGAAGTTTTCCACTTTTATTCAGCACACATCAACAACTGCATACAATCGCCTTTTCACTCTCAAATTTCACTTTCCAACTCACTATCAACAACTATCCCCAACAACACACGGGGCATCGAATATATAATTTTTTCTCTCAACTCGAGATGACCTCAGGACGTTCTAGAAATGACGCATTACAACCAATCAGAATTAAAGATCGTCATCACTGTCTTACGTCATACATCTCTCTACACATACCTGGAACGTTCTCTTACTTCGACATCCATCGGGAAATTTCTATCGAGAGTAAACACGCAGGTCCAGAGAATTCTCCAATAATATCGACTAACGCAAATTACCAACGTTATACAAAGCCTCTCCTAACAACAATGCAAACTCAAATCAAAGGTAAATAAACTCCATTATTGAATACTTTGCAAAACGAAACGATTAGATCTATCGTGCGCGTTTCAGACATACTTTCGTTCACGTTTCAACGTAACAGTTTCCAGGCTTGCAGTAATAGGAGACTAACAGTGGTGATGTCAGCATGGCATCACTGTGCGAAAGTCTTTTACACAGAAGTCACAGGCCAGGACGAAGAAACCTCATGTTATACAGGTTCAACGACCAATTGCGCGGGGCCAAGGCGAGCCACTCTGTACTCGTGGATTTCGGCTGTGGCCAACAGCCTGAAGAGGACTGGACCCTGCCAGGTCTTTCTTGCCCAAGAAACACCATATGATGAAAAAGAACCACTCACTCTATACCGGATCGGTCGTCGCCCGGGTCACCAAGGACCGCGCCTTCCGTTGGCCACAAGGACGGAGGTGACAAGTGAGCTACGTATGGAAAACTTAGCAAAATCCGCACGGGAGACAACATCGTCATAGGAACCTGAAATGTCATGACACTAACTGCGGATGGAAAATTAGAAGAACTTGCACACGAGCTGGATCACTATCGATGGAATATTTTAGGTATCAGCGAACTGCGCTGAAAAGGTCTAGGTGAAACAACGACCGACAAAGGCCACAAGCTTTTTTTTAGTGGAGTGAGGTACGAACACGGCGTTGGATTCTTGGTCCACAAAGACATTCTAGCCATTGTCATAGATTGTCGCCAGTCTCCAGTAGACTCATTACCATTGAGAACAGCCCATTTTAACATTACCATCATCCGGGTCTATGCCCAAACGCCAGACTATGACGGCAGCGAAGTGGAGGATTTTTATGAACATCTACAGGCTGTCCTTGACCAAATGCCGAAGAAGGACATAGTCATAGTGCAAGGCGACTGGAATGCCGAGGTTGGCCAAGATAGGGAGACACATGTGGACCCCACTGCAACAGAAAACAATTGACAGGGGTCCGAGACTTGGAGCTTGCCAGATAAAACAATCTGAAACTGGCAACCATGCTTGGTCTCCACAAACAAATCATGACAATGGACAAGACACAGTCTCAGCGGGGAGTATCACAACCAGATTGACTACATCATGGTCAAGACATGCTTCAGATCAGCATCACCATTGGCAGAACACGCACTTTTCCAGGAGCAGACATCGGAAGTGACCACGAACTCGTAATGATGTCCTATCGGCTCTATTTGCAAAGTGCACCAGACTGAAGTTCGACCTAGACAAAATGCAAGACCCGTAGGTGGCAGAAATATTCCAAGCCATACTTCAATGGACATTTGCACCACTGCTCATTTCGGGAGCTGGTGAAGTAGATGTCAACACCATGACCACAACCTTCAATTCAGCTGTGACAGATGCCGCCACTAAGATCCTTGGCAAGCACCGCCCAAAGAAGAAGCTGTGGCTCACACCTGACGTTTTAGACCTGTGTGATAAACGAAGAGAGATCAAAACGAAAAAAGATCAACTCTCAAAGGCCGAAAAACCAACAATGACATCCGAAAAGGCATGTGCACAGCAAAGGAGAACTGGATAGAAAATCAATGCCAGGTAATGGAGAACAGTCTGAACAAGAACTGCTGACAAGTGTTAAACAGCCCAAGGTCTCCATGATCCAAAGCAAGTCGGGTATATGCCATACAGAAGAACAAGAAGTCTTGCATAGATGGACAAAATATTGCTGTCACGTCATTAGAATGGGTTTAGTGACCTCAGCTCAAACAACGAGTGGAGGGATACAAACTCACACTAAAAAACTAACACAAATGCCAGATGAACATTTATACACTTTTATTCAACGCACACATACAGGAAAGTGGGAAATCTAACCCAACCTCAACCCTTATCCGGACCCACAATCCCAACAATTAACAAACAATTACCCCCCTTGTCTAATCCGTGACCGCTGACACTGTACACACGATGCCCACACAACCAAGATATAAAAGTGTGAAAATAAAGCTAAAATAACACAACTGTACAGTCACCACGACTTGAAGAAATATATTTAATTACATTGTCTGGGATGGATACTTCATGTGTTCAATGTCTATTTCATCATTGCGTTTCCAGAACATCACCAAATGATACAACTATCGCAAAATATAATAAAGACACACTGCTAAAAATTTACTGGATATGTAGTATGCTTTTTTTGCGTGTAATGTGTGTATGTATGACTGTGAAGGTGTGTGATCCTGCTGGTGCAAAAAACCCAGATGGCAGCTCCCGTGCGTAGGGGTCTTGTAGCGCCCAAGCGGCGATGGTCGCGCAAATGTATCAGCTCGGTACCCACGAAGCCCTAATGGGGCAGCAGCAGCCAATCACCGGACAGCAACAGTCCTATCCTATCCTAACCTTTTCCATAACTTGAAGGTCGTACGGGCACCACGATGATCGTTTAACCGGCGTACTTCTTCTTTCCTTGTCCTCAGCAACCCCAGGGGCGGATTATGGGGGGTTTTCCAGTTGCACGGAAACCCACCCCCTCGGCTGTTAAAAAACCCACCTCCCCCCAATAAAAAAAAAACAAACCTAAAAAACAAAAAAAAACAAAAACAACTTTATCTCTCTCTCTCTCTAAACCTTGAACAAGAATGTGCCAGTGGTAAAACGAGCCATGCAAAATCTCTCTAAATTTGTCCTGATTTGGCCATCGTGGTCCGCGGCTGGCACGGTCCTTTTCTATGGCAGGCAGGTCTTTCTTTACGATGACATAGGAATGATGGACTCCTGGATGAAGAAAATCGCAGCCACTGCAACGCCCTCTCCGCTTTCGCATTGAATCTGGTGATACAGCTCTTCAGCAACAGTTAGAATCCTCTCAATCTGGCACAGGTCATGCTACAAACATCAGCAAGACCACTCAAAACAACATCATAGAGTTCATTGGTGACTACATTAGGGACAAGTTGCTGGCAGAAGGCAAAAAGGCAAAACATTAATCTCTCCTTGCCGATGAAGTATGTGACACAGCCAACTTGGAGCAGCTTGCGATTGTCTTGCGCTTTGTGAACTTGTCCCCGGTCATACGGAAAGAGTTTCTAGCTTTTGTTCCTTGTGAACGAATCACAGATGAAGCACTCACAGAAAATATCCTTGGTTGCCTTGAAGAATGGGGTCTGCACGTTGAAGATATTAGGGGGCAGGGGTATGATGGTGGTTCAAACATGGCTGCCAAATTCAAAAGGGTACAGGCTAGGATCACTCAGGTAAATGAAAATGCTATTTACTTTCATTGTACCGCACATTGCCTCAATTTGTGCATCGTAAAAGCATGTGGTGTGCAGAGCATCCACAACATGTTCGGGACAATGAAGGAACTCGCACTCGTTTTTTTTTATTGTGTCCCAAAAGGCAGCGCTACTTGGAGCAAATCTTTGAAGCTTGTGACATCACCAGCAAGCGAACACTTGTAGACTTATGTCGGACCCGATGGATTGAAACGCACAATGCGTTTGAAACCCTGACTAACCTGTTCACATACGTGTACCTTTGCTTGGGTGACATGGAGAACAAAAGCGAGGACTGGTACAGTGACACTCTGACTACGTGCCGAGGACTAAGAGCAGCAAACACAAGCAGTGCTTTCATGGTGTCTTTTGTGGTCACAAGAAACTGTCTCAGATACCTTAAACCTCTCTCAGTGAACCTGCAGAAGAAAACACGGGACATCGTCGAAGCATATGCTGCTATTGAAGGGACAGCCAGAGCTCTTGCTGATCTTCGAGGCAACCTGGATGTCGTCTTTACAACTTGGTTTACTCAGGCAGTGAAGCTTGCAGAAAGTATCCATGAAAATGTGACAATGCCGAGGCATGTGGACAGACACTCAGACAAAATCAGCCAGCAGACACACTAGAACAGTACTTAAGACGCAGCATATCAGGCCGCGCCTTTCTTGGACCACCTACTGTCCGAATTCAGCAGTCGCTTCAAAAATACTGAGTTAGTTCAAGATGGACTACTGCTCGTCGCAGACCTAGCTGCTGGTGTTGAGAATGCATGCAAGGTTCCTGAGGGCATTACATGTCTGGCAGATATGTGGGCATCTGACCTGCCAGATCCTCTAGAAGTTCCAGCAGAGTTCCACCGCTGCTGCATCAAGTGGAAAGGACAGACATCACAGCCACGCCCTTCAACAGTTGCTGCTTCTCTACTGCACTGCAACATAAACTTCTTCCCTAACCTCCATGTCAATCTTCGACTGCTTGCAATGCTTCCTGTCACTACTGCTGAGTGTGAGAGGTCGATCAGTGGGCTCAAACTCCTAAAAACCAGCCTGAGGTCAACCATGACAAAAGAGCGCTTAAATGGTCTGGCAATGATGAGACTCAACAGGAAACTTGAAGTGGACGCAATGGCGATAGTAGACGCATTTGCAAGGAGAATCAAGATTCGAATGGCGACAGACACCTCGTCACCTCTTGCAGCTTGACTGCTGATTAACTGGAAACCGGTAGGATAATCATTTTCATGTACTCACTAGTCAACAGGTCAACAGTTTTTCTTTGACTCCTGTCAATACGGTGCATTACTAATCTCCTTTAGTTATTTAAAGTGACCTGGAACCCCCCCCCCCCCCTTATTAACGCCATAATCCGCCCCTGAACCCTGATTGTTTCGCTCAGTGTCAAACCAGTCCATTCTCGAATGTTGTCTCCCCACCTCTTTTTCGGTCTCCCTCTTCTTCTGCCTCCTTGCACTGTGCCTTGCAGGATGATCTTTGCAGGACCTGATGATCTGATGACGTTTCCATACCATCGGAGTTTTCGTTTTTTCACCAATATGAGCAGGTCATCGTGTTGTCCAAGGCTTGTGTGATGGTCTGTCGGACATCGTCGTTGGTGATGTGCTGGGTATAGGAAATGCCCAGAAGTCTTCTGTAGCACCTCATCTCCATGCTTTGTATTCTTCGTAGGAGATCTGTTGTGAGGGTCCATGTTTCGCAAGCATATAGGAAGATGGAGATGACAAGGGAGCTCAGCAGCCTTACCTTGGATTGTGGACTGATGGTCCTGTATTTCCAAATTGGCTTCAACCTCGCCAGGGCAGCAGTTGTTTGTGCGATCTGGGAGAGGACTTCCTGTGGGGGGACCCATTGTCTGATACAATGGCTCCTAACTATTTGAAACTATGCACTGTGTTGAGGGATTGGCCTTTGCCTTTGATGTCCCTGTTGATTCCATTGGTGTTGTTGGTCGTCATTTTGGTCTTCTCTGCACTTATTTCCATTCCATAGGCACTGGAGGTGGTGTCAAGACTCTGTACCAGCTGTTCAAGTTCTTGTTCCTCTCCAGCCAATCCATCAATGTCATCCGCGAAACGAAGGTTGGAGATTGCTCTTCCCCTTATGCTGACTGTGCCTTCGTGATCTGCAAGGGCATCGGACATGATGCACTTTAGAAAGATGTTGAAGGGTGGTGGAGAGAGTAGGCATCCCTGACCCACACCGATTGTTGTTCTGAACCAGTTTCCGATGGCGCTGTTGTGAAGGACTGCACTGGTAGCCTTGTCATACCGGCTTTTGATGACTTTAATAGTTTTAGGGCTGATGTTGTACACTCTCATGGTTGCCCACAGAGCTGCATGCCAGACTCGGTCAAACGCCTTCTTGAAGTCTATGAACACATGATATAGATGTTGTTGGTGTTGTAGGTATTTCTCGCAGATTATTCTTAGGCTGAAAATCTGTTCAGTGGCACTTTGCCCTGCCCTGAATCCTGCTTGCTCTTCAGCTATGATTTGTTCAGCTTGGGGTTTCAACCTGTTGAGTATTATTTTCAGGAGGACCTTGCTGGGATGACTGATGAGGCTGATGGTGCGGTAATTGTCACATTCCTGAAGGGTACCTTTTTTTGGGAAGAGCGATGACAAGCGACTGGGTCCATGGTGTAGGCCACTCCCCACTCGGCCAGATCTTGTTACGTGGGTCAATGCATCCTTTTTCACTGTATCACTAAGACTGATATTTTGTTTTCCAAAAACCTATTGTTATTGTACAGTGTTTCACTCCTAAATTAATTTAAAAGATTCAGGATACTGAAACAAATTTGTCACGTCCCGACTGCCTGAACAGCGGTTCGACAATGCGTGCACTTCCACACGAGAAATAACCAACACCTAAATACAATCTAAAAGACAAGACCAGAAGTTGACAAGACAATTTTTTATTTCACTCACACATTCACACTCAAAATTAACTCCCTTTACCCCCTTCCCAAACCTTCCAACCCTCAACCCACTAATACAACCCAAAACTATACATAAAACAATTAATCACTCAAAATAATAATGATAATCTAAATCAAAATTGAAAATAAATAATTAACTACAGAATGTACAAAAGATTTATAATAATTATGTTTGGTTCAGCTTACTATGAACAAGGTAATAAATGCACGTAATTGCTTTAATTCTTTATATATCTAACCTTGTTCCACTTAAAGTTTAAATAGCTGATAACAATTCTTCTCCACCACATAGAACAAATAAAGAAAACTTATTTTTATACAAGAGAAAATTTTGCAGGAAAAATATTCAAACTAATAACTAATACTGGTCTGGCGAAATACTTCCCCCAGACAAACTATACATCACAACAAGTTACTCTACACAAGTGTCTAATGTTTCAAAGTCAAAAGATTATTCCTCAATTCTAATTATAATATTATTTTTTTTAATCTACTGTAATTTACAAGTTATCACATGTAAATAAATACTTCTTTTACAAACATGTCCTTTAATTGTTATATTAAGTTGTTATGTAAATGCTGGGTGTGCGTGTGTGTTATTTGAGAGAATATAAACTGTTTTACGTAAATACAAGAACTCTATCCTGCAACACAAATAACCTTCCCGAAAATTAAACGTCGAAAGTGGGAGGATGGTGTCGTCAGAGTTCCTCACGCCACATCACCAGACTTGGACATGGTACAGGCAGCAATGCAATGGAAACTGGATTTTTGGTACATCTGCATCACATACAAAATATATAACCGTAAAGCAACCATATTACATTAAATTGTACAATCTCCCGTCTGACAGAGAGATTGTCTCCCTTACATCATACGCATTCTCAAAGTTTCTTCTGCCATTCTTCGCTATATGACAGCGAATTCTCTCACGCTAACTTACATGTATTTAATATATAATTTATTTTAGAAAAATCCTTTTATTCTCTTTTCTCTCTCTCTGGCATTTATATGACAAATAAAACCGTATGAAACATAAAATTGAACCAAAGAAAATATAATCAATTATCCGTCCACACTCACATTCACCACCCAGCCCCCCGAACGATATGGCCAACTGAGAAAATGAAACAGGCGACTTACGATAACAGTGGTAACCTCCGGCCCAATGGAGACACGGACAAACAAACGACGAACACAGACACTCAGGCACAGTGATAGTCAAGGTCAGAACAGGCACATGGATGACATAGGTGGCGTCACAGGGCACTCGATATTGCACGTAGACAATTCGAATTACGTCGCAAACATACAGCAGATGTTTAAACCGACTTAGGTTTATAAAGTACAACTTAACACTCCCACAGCGCTACTTTATAGACCTCCTCTTCCGCCTAAGCTCCTTTCTTGTTGACAATCTGCTGAGAAAACTTCTCCTCAGAAACTGCCACTAACTGACACCTTGAAAAATCAGATCCACTGTACTTTTCTTTACACCGGTCTTTACTACAGATGTGATGTGAAAAAGATCTCCCTCCTACCAAAATAGGTAGTGCACGGGGTTTTATACGGCTATCTAAGAATGTTGTCGAATATACTCATTTTAATTATAACTCGCTTCTAGAAACATTCGTGATTCCAGCACGCCTTTCACACATAGCAGATCACATGGCAGCGATCAATCTTCTCATAAAAAATAGCCAACTAATGTTATCCAACACTATTACGCTCTAGCACGGGCGTGACACACTCGCTACTTTTATTAATTATAAACTTAATTAATTTATTCCAATGCTCTCCGCCTCCTACAGTAACTTTTAACCTCTATGTACAGGCTGATGACTAAACTATATACATAGGCGCACGACTGCAAACTGCGTAGCGTGACACAGCATCCCACCAAGACGAAAACCAACGGTTTTAGTTCTTAACAAACACGCTACTCAGTTCTGCTCCAGAAATCAGCTGGTTCATTTTCCTTTCCTGAAATGCTTTCTAAAATCTACGCAAAATCTGACTGTTCCGTCTTTCTTCTTCACCAGCACAATCCCGTCTTTCTTCTTCACCAGCACAATCGGTGAACTGAACGGTGAAGCTGACCGCTCGATCACTCCCATGGCTAACATCGACTCAACCTCTGTCTTGATAGTCTCCATCTTCGAATGAGGCAATGGATACTGTTTTGTCCTTACTGGACGGTCGTCATTCAGTCGTACTTCGCACTCATCCAATGTCGTGCGCAAAGGCAAGTCGGTCAGAATGTCAGGATAACGTTCTAATAGCCTCCAAATTCCTGCATGGATTTCTGGGCTATCTGCATCAAGATGCACGTCATCTAACGTTTCTGTCTGTGTCAGCACTACAGTGGGTATGCCCTCGACTGTAGGTATACTACTTCCTCCCAATCATCTGCTTCGTCTACCACCACAGCCGTGGCAATTTGTACTCTCTGATGGTACAGTTTTAGGAAATTGGCGTGAAACAGTTTCACTTTGTTCCCTATGCAAATCTGATAATCGCATTCGTTCCTACGATTTACCACTTCGTATGGCCCCCTCCAGCTCATTTCCAGTTTGTTGTGCTTGGTTGGCAACAAAAGCAACACTTTGTCTCCTGCTTGAAATGTTCTAGGCTTCGTCTTCCTATCGAAATGCCTTTTCTGCCTCTCGCCTGCTTTCTTCAAACTTTCCTTTGCTAGTGCGCACGTTTCCTCGATTCTATTCCTCAGATCCACTACGTATTGACTAGCCACCTTCACCTCCTCTCCTTGACTGTCCTTCGTCCACAAATCTCTGAGAACAGACATGGGACCCCTCACTGTCTTGCCATACAGCAGTTCAAAGGGAGAAAACCCTGTACTCTCTTGAGGTACTTCCCTATATGCAAACAACAGCGCTGGTATGTATCTATCCCATGCTTTCGGGTGCTCCTTCATCAGCTTTTTGAGCATCGACACGAGGGTACCATTGAAACGCTCTACGAGCCCGTCGCACATCGGATGGTATGGTGTCGTCGCCTTCCCATGAATCGCTAAGAGTCTGTTCACCTCAGCCATAACACTTGACATGAATTGTGTCCCTTGATCGGTCAATATTTCTTTGGGAATTCCCACTCTCGTCCAAATCTCCCACAGTGCTTCGGCAACTCTTTCAGCCTTATGCCCTTCAGTGCTACTGCCTCAGGATAACGCGTGGCGTAATCCACCATGACCAAAGTGTATTGGTTGCCTCTGTCTGACATAGGTTTTATGGGCCCTACAATATCAACTGCAACTCTTTGGAACGGCTCATCAACTAGCGGTAGTTTCTGCAGTGGAACTTTGGCTACCCTACCCCTAGGAATTGTCTTCTGGCATTCGGGACATGATTCACAGAATCGCCTAACATCCCCGCACATTCCTGGCCAATAGAATACTGTCACGTCCCAACTGCCTCAACAGAGGTTCGACATGTGTAACTTCCACACGAGAAAAAAACCCAACACCTAAATAAACTCTAAAAGACAAAACCAGAAGTAACAAGACAATTTCTTTATTTCACACACACATTCATACTCAAAATTAACTCCCTTTATCCCACTTCCCAACCTACCAACCCTCAATCCCACTAATATAACCCCAAACTAATACATAAACAATTCGCTCAAAATAATAATGATAATTAAATCAAAATGGAAAATGACTAACTACAAATGTACAAGAGATTTATAATAATGATGTCTGGAACAGCTTACTGACAACGAAGTAAATACACAGTAAGCAACTGCTTTAAATCTTTATAAATATTCAAACTTTGTTCCACTTAAATTTCAAACAGATACAACAAGTCTCTTATATTATATAAAATGAATAAGAAAATTTATCCTTTATGCAAAATAGAATTTGTAAGAAATTAATCTAAATTATTAATTAATTAATGTCTGGCGAAATAATTCCCCCAGACAAAACTATACAATCACAGGGTTACTTAATCTAGTAAGTAATATTACTCAACAACGTTTACCAGTCAATTCAGATTAAATATATTTCAATGTGCTGTAATTTATAATTTATCACATGTAAAACGATTATTATTCCTCACAACTGTCTATCAATGGTTATAGTTATTTGTTGTGTATGGTGGAGTGTGCGTGTGTGTGCTTTATAAACGAAATAAGGTTCCTTGGGCGAATACCACAACCTTCGCAACCGAGGTTGACACACAGAACACTGGCGTAATAGGCCGAGGCGCACCAGCTTCACACCAGCAAGGTTTCAGCACATCATCAATGATCTGCTCTAAGGTTTTGGTTTTGGTACATCTACAACAATACATACAAAAATACGCAACCATTAATAATTATATTACAATATACTGCACAAGCATCCCGCTACCGGAATGGTTGTCTCCCTTTCAACATCCTTACTCATCCTCCCTGTCATCGCGCATATACATTCACAATCACCTCCTTTCTGTCATCTCTTCGCTACATAACAGCGAATTCTTTTATATCAATTTATAATTATTTAATTTATAATACATTTTAGAAAATTCTCTCTCTCTCTATTGCTGGGTATTTATGCAGCAAACAATATGAAACATAAAATAGAATTAAGAAAACATAATTAACTAACCATTCACACTGCATGCATAACCCAAACCCCCGAACGCTATGGCCAACTGAGAAATTGAGGTAAATAACTTACGGCTACCAGTGGATCCTCCGGCCTGTTGACAAAGACACACAAACGACGGGACAAACACACAGGCACAGATGGTTAGGCAAGGTGATTACACAGGCATAAGAAGTCCTAGACGGAGTCACAGGTCACCCGACGTTATACGTAGATAACTCAGATTTCACCGAGAATACACAGTAGGTATTCTAAACAGCTTAGAACAGTTCCAGTTAAACAAACACTTCCAAAGTGTTCCCAAAACAGTCCTCCTCTTCCGATAATAGGCTCTTTTTCGTTGACGGTCTGATCAGTACGACCCACAGACAAAGTCACTAACTGGCACCTTGACCCAACTTGGATCTGTTGATTCTGGCTACAAAAGCGATATGCAACTGTTACTGCTCCTATCAAAATATACAGTGCATGGGGTTTTATACGATTAGCTAAGAATCTTCTAGAATATACTCGTTTTAATTATAATTCATTCCCTACACCGTTCGCGATTAGAGCACGCATTTCACACATAGAATATCGCATGGCAGCAATCAAACTTCTCAATAACAAAATAGCCAACTATGCTGTTTTCTAACATAGTGCGTTCCGCACGGGCGCAAATCATTCGCTACTTTTATTAATTATAAACCAAATTAATTTATTCTGATTCTCTCCCCTTGACTACCGTAACTTTTAACCTCTATGTACAGGCTGATGATTAAACTATATACATAGGCGCGCGACTGCAAACTGCGTAGCGTGACACAGCACCCCACCAAGACGAAAACTAACAGTTTTAGTTCTTAACAACCACGCTACTCAGTTCTGCTCAAGAAATCAGCTGGCACATTTTCCTTCCCTGGAATACTCTCCACTATCAGATCGAAAGGTTGGAGTTGAAGTGCCCACCTCATGAGTCTACAATTCGTAGTCTTTGCTTGCTGCAGGTATTGCAAAGGTCTGTGGTCGGTCTGCACAATGACTGTCCGATCATACAGGTACTGCTTGAACTTTTGTACCCCCCACACCAATGCTAAGCATTCCTTCTCTATGGTGGAATAGTTCCTTTCTGCCTGGTTTAGCTTCTTGCTGGCACATGTGATTGGTTGTAAGCCCAAACCTTGGTCCTGGCACAGAATCGCCCCTATTCCAATCTCTGATGCGTCAGTCTGTAGCACTAATGGTTTTTCCATGTCTGGCATACAGCATACAGGTTTGGAACATATGCGGTTTTTGAGCGTCTGGAACGCTACTTCGCAAGCGTCGGACCACTGTACGGGACCTGATTTGCCTCCCTTGGTTAAGTCGGTCAGCGGCACCGCTATCGCAGCAAAATTCGGCACAAACTTCCGATAGTACCCTGCTAATCCAAGGAATGACCTGACCTGTTTCTTGGTAGTGGGACGTGGTGCATTCTGGATCTTGTCCATCTTTCCTTGTTCCGGCTGCACTTTGCCTTCCCCCACTATGTGTCCCAAATACTCTAGCTTGCGCCTGGAACGCTTCCTACCACCAAATCGAAATCTGACTACTTCGTCTTTCTTCTTTACCGACCCAATCGGCGAACTGACTGGTGAAACTGCCCGCTCGATTGCTCCCATGACCAACATAGTCCCAATCTCTGTCCTGATAGTTTCCACCTTCGAATGAGGCAAAGGTTTTATAGGACCCACAATATCAACTGCAACTCTCTGAAACGGTTCATCAACTAGAGGTAGTTTCTGCAGCGGAACTTTTGCTACCCTACCCCTGGGAACTGTTTTCTGGCATTCGGGACATGATTCGCAGAATCGCCTAACATCCCCGCACATTCCTGGCCAATAGAACACCCCCCATATCCTCTCACGTGTCCTCTTTCCACCTAAGTGTCCGGCCATAGGAGGGTCGTGCGCCAGGCGCATCACCTCTCCTCTGAGCTTGCTAGGCACAACTAGCTGCGTCAGCTCTTCTTCCCCCTGATGGTGTACTCTATACAAAATGCCCTTCTTTTTGGAGAAGCTAACCATCGCTTTGCCTGACTTGAGTTTCGTCCCTTGCTTCTCGCACTCTCTAGCTCTAGCTGAAGTAGGATCTTCTTCCTGCAACTTGGCCAACTGATCGGGCGTCACATCGAGTTGGAATGGCTTCGGAATCGGCAGTGCTTTCTCCTGCTTCCCTTCTGCCTTGGCCTGTGCCCTGGTCTGAACGGCGGCTATCGCACACTCTAACCCATCTACGGCCACTGGACTTCGATAGCCTCCCTTGAAGGTAACCCAGTTGCCAAGAATGACATCAGGTACAACTTGCTCGATGACGATCAATTCTACTGTACCCTTCACAAAAGCTGAGTCTACTTCTATGTACGCTGTAGGATACTTCCCTGACTTGACCTGATCAGCGAACATGACCTCGATCTCTCTACCGGTCATATCCTCAGGACGCACCCACTTGGCTGCTACTGCCCCCACCTCGGCACCAGTATCTCTCAGAATCTTCACAGGCTGACCCCTGACTGTTCCCATGCTCCACGGGTTGTACGGCTGAATGGTACTAAAGCTAGCCTTAGTCATTTCCGAGTGAATCGGTCCTGAATCCGGACTGACAGTGATACGTAGCAACTGTTTTGGACTACGGCACTCCTTCGCTACGTGACCTAGCTTCCCGCACCTGAAACACTTCACAGGACGTTTCTCCCCACTAGGTTCCCTCCTCTTATCCTCTTCACCCTTGTTGCCACTAGGACCACTCCTCGCTGCCCCTACAGGTTGACTGACAGCACGATTACCCCCCTTGTATGGCACGCTACCGAACACTGGCCTGTTACTCACTGTCCGTTTCGCATCTACATGTAACTGGGCAATCTCAGCTGCTTGCTCGCCGTTCTCAGGCTGCCTCTCCCTCACAAACAGCTCTAACTCAGGGTTCATCACTGACAACTGTTCAGTCAGAAAGACATCAAGCACTACGCCCGCATCATCTATATCCTTCTTAGCCAAAGAAAACCATCTCTTCACTAAGACTTGTACTCTACTCAAGTACTGCGGAAAAGTCTCTGTGCCTTCTTTCCTACTCCCCCTGAACTGCTTGCGGTAGTAGTCGGCATCTCTCCTAAATCGTTTCAGAAGAGCCCCCCTGACCACTTCGAAATCGACTATCTGTTCTGGAGTTAACTTCAGATAAGTCTCTCTTGCCTCCCCTGACAACAACGGTGACAACCTAGCCGACCACGTCTCTTCCTTCCATTTCTGAGTTCTAGCTATTTGCTCAAAGTGCTGAAGATAGCTCTCAATATCCTCTTTACCATCAAATGGTTGGACCTTGATCCTATAGCTGTCAGACTGAATTCTATCCCTCCTACGTTGGGCTTCTAGTTCTTTCTCTTGTTCTAACTGTTGCTTAAGCCTTTCTCTGTCATCCTCCCGAGCCTGCTCTCTAGCTGTACGTTCCTCTTGCAGACGCAACTCAACGTTTTCCCGTTCGGAGTCTATTTTCTTTTCTAAGAGCTTCAGTTCTCTAGCTTTATCTTTGCGCTCTTGTTCTAGCCTTCTTTCTACTATGGCTAAATCTTCTGCCCTCCTCTTCTCCGCTCGAGCTACCTCTTCCGCTCTCCTCTTCTCTTCCCTGGCCAACTCTTCTGCCCTTTTCTTCTCTTCGCGTTCCATCCTCCTCTCGAGCCTAGCTGTTTCTTTCGCTCTATCTCTCCGCTCTAATTCCATCTCTCTCGCTAGTCTGGCAGACTCCTCCGCTAATCTAGCAGCTTCTTGCTCCCTCTTCGCCCCGTCTACTACAAAACTGGCTAGACCTGCACCCTTCAGCCCCATGCTAGCGCCTAGCTCCTTGTATCTAAGATATACATCCATGCCAACGCTACTTTTCCCTGCACCGGCCTTAACTGCAGTAGGAGTAAGATCAGCTGCCATGCGAGTACTATGAGCGAAAGGCGTACTCACTGTGGTTTCCTCGTCCATCGGTGCCTGACGCGAAGCGGCTGCGTCGGCCTCCATGTACTGGTCCATCGCTCGCGCTTGCTCAGCTGCTCTACGAGTCGCAGCCCTTGTCAGCATACAGTCGCGGACTAAGAATGAAAAATGGGAAAAAAATGGGTGAATAACAAATGAAACAAATAACGATTAACACATATACAAACAGTCGAACAAATGACAAGTAAACGGTAACAGGAGCCGGAGAAGTCCCTTATCGTCTAGGCCTCGACGACAAAGTTGCTTACCTCAACCCCCCGTTTGTGCACACACGCTCGGGGTGTGAACCCTTTTGCACAGCGCAACCTCACTCCCGACCAACCACCCACTGGCCACTCATCCGACACACAAGACGACAAAGAAACAAACACTGACTTCTGGTATCTAAACAAATAACAATAAATCT
Organism: Oncomelania hupensis; assembly: GCA_036898135.1. NCBI lineage: Eukaryota > Metazoa > Mollusca > Gastropoda > Littorinimorpha > Pomatiopsidae > Oncomelania > Oncomelania hupensis. The sequence continues at coordinate 19,468,951 of CM072516.1, forward strand.
ACCCAACTATTCCCCCCTAACCTATCCTAGATCTATCCCACCGCTGCCACCAAAATGTCACGTCCCAACTGCCTCAACAGAGGTTCGACATGTGTAACTTCCACACGAGAAAAAAACCCAACACCTAAATAAACTCTAAAAGACAAAACCAGAAGTAACAAGACAATTTCTTTATTTCACACACACATTCATACTCAAAATTAACTCCCTTTATCCCACTTCCCAACCTACCAACCCTCAATCCCACTAATATAACCCCAAACTAATACATAAACAATTCGCTCAAAATAATAATGATAATTAAATCAAAATGGAAAATGACTAACTACAAATGTACAAGAGATTTATAATAATGATGTCTGGAACAGCTTACTGACAACGAAGTAAATACACAGTAAGCAACTGCTTTAAATCTTTATAAATATTCAAACTTTGTTCCACTTAAATTTCAAACAGATACAACAAGTCTCTTATATTATATAAAATGAATAAGAAAATTTATCCTTTATGCAAAATAGAATTTGTAAGAAATTAATCTAAATTATTAATTAATTAATGTCTGGCGAAATAATTCCCCCAGACAAAACTATACAATCACAGAGTTACTTAATCTAGTAAGTAATATTACTCAACAACGTTTACCAGTCAATTCAGATTAAATATATTTCAATGTGCTGTAATTTATAATTTATCACATGTAAAACGATTATTATTCCTCACAACTGTCTATCAATGGTTATAGTTATTTGTTGTGTATGGTGGAGTGTGCGTGTGTGTGCTTTATAAACGAAATAACGTTCCTTGGGCGAATACCACAACCTTCGCAACCGAGGTTGACTCACAGAACACCGGCGTAATAGGCCGAGGCGCACCAGCTTCACACCAGCAAGGTTTCAGCACATCATCAATGATCTGCTCTAAGGTTTTGGTTTTGGTACATCTACAACAATACATACAAAAATACGCAACCATTAATAATTATATTACAATATACTGCACAAGCATCCCGCTACCGGAATGGTTGTCTCCCTTTCAACATCCTTACTCATCCTCCCTGTCATCGCGCATATACATTCACAATCACCTCCTTTCTGTCATCTCTTCGCTACATAACAGCGAATTCTTTTATATCAATTTATAATTATTTAATTTATAATACATTTTAGAAAATTCTCTCTCTCTCTCTATTGCTGGGTATTTATGCAGCAAACAATATGAAACATAAAATAGAATTAAGAAAACATAATTAACTAACCATTCACACTGCATGCATAACCCAAACCCCCGAACGCTATGGCCAACTGAGAAATTGAGGTAAATAACTTACGGCTACCAGTGGATCCTCCGGCCTGTTGACAAAGACACACAAACGACGGGACAAACACACAGGCACAGATGGTTAGGCAAGGTGATTACACAGGCATAAGAAGTCCTAGACGGAGTCACAGGTCACCCGACGTTATACGTAGATAACTCAGATTTCACCGAGAATACACAGTAGGTATTCTAAACAGCTTAGAACAGTTCCAGTTAAACAAACACTTCCAAAGTGTTCCCAAAACAGTCCTCCTCTTCCGATAATAGGCTCTTTTTCGTTGACGGTCTGATCAGTACGACCCACAGACAAAGTCACTAACTGGCACCTTGACCCAACTTGGATCTGTTGATTCTGGCTACAAAAGCGATATGCAACTGTTACTGCTCCTATCAAAATATACAGTGCATGGGGTTTTATACGATTAGCTAAGAATCTTCTAGAATATACTCGTTTTAATTATAATTCATTCCCTACACCCTTCGCGATTAGAGCACGCATTTCACACATAGAATATCGCATGGCAGCAATCAAACTTCTCAATAACAAAATAGCCAACTATGCTGTTTTCTAACATAGTGCGTTCCGCACGGGCGCAAATCATTCGCTACTTTTATTAATTATAAACCAAATTAATTTATTCTGATTCTCTCCCCTTGACTACCGTAACTTTTAACCTCTATGTACAGGCTGATGATTAAACTATATACATAGGCGCGCGACTGCAAACTGCGTAGCGTGACAAATACTCCCCATATTCTCTCACGTGTTCTCTTTCCGCCCAAATGTCCGGCCATAGGAGGGTCGTGCGCCAGGCGCATCACCTCTCCTCTGAGTTTGCTAGGCACGACTAGCTGTGTCAGTTCTTCTTCCCCCTGTTGGTGCACTCTATACAAAATGTTCTTCTTCTTACAGAAGCTAACCATCGCTTTGCCTGACTTGAGTTTCGTCCCTTGTTTATCACACTCTCTAGCTCTGGCTAAAGTAGGATCTTCCTCTTGTAAGTTTGCCAACTGATCGGGTGTCACGTCAAGTTGGTACGGTTTCGGAATTGGCAGTGCTTTTTCCTGCTTCCCTTCTGGTTTGGCCTGTGCCCTGGTCTGAACGGCGGCTATCGCACACTCTATCCCGTCTACAGCTACTGGACTGCAATAACCTCCCTTGAAAGTAACCCAGTTGCCTAAGATGACATCAGGTACGACTTGTTCAATGACAATCAGTTCGACTGTACCCTTCACGAAAGATGAGTCCACCTCTACATACGCTGTAGGATATTTCCCTGATTTGACCTGATCAGCGAACATGACCTCAATCTCCCTGCCTGTCATATCTTCGGTACGCACCCACTTCGCAGCTACTGCCCCCATCTCAGCACCAGTATCCCTCAAAACTTTCACAGGCTGACCTCTGACCGTTCCCCTGCTCCAAGGATTATAAGGCTGAATAGTGCTAAGCCTAGTCCTAGTCACTTCAGAGTGAATTGGTCCTGAATCCTGACTAACCGTGATGCGTAGCAACTGTTTTGCGCTACGGCATTCCTTCGCTATGTGACCTAGCTTCCCGCATCTGAAACATTTCAGAGGGCGTTTCTCCTCACTAGCTTCCTTCTTCCTTCCTTCCTCACTCTTGTTGCCGCTAGGACCACTCCTCGCTGCCCCTACAGACTGACTGCTGGTACGATTACCCTCCTTGTACGACGCGCTACCGAACACTGGTCTATTACTTACTGTCCGCTTTGCGTCTACGTGTAACTGGGCAATCTCAGCTGCGCGCTCGCCGTTCTCAGGCTGCCTCTCCCTCACAAACAGCTCTAACTCGGGGTTCATCACCGATAACAACCGTTCGGTCAGAAAGACATCAAGCACTTCCCCCGCATCATCTATGTTCTTCTTAGCCAAAGAAAACCATCTCTTCACTAAGACCTGTGCTCTACTCAAGTACTGCGGAAAAGTCTCTGTCACTTCCTTCCTACTTCCCCTGAACTGTTTGCGGTAGTAGTCAGCATCCCTCCTAAATCGTTTAAGAAGAGCTTCCATGACCACCTCGAAATCTCCTATCTGCTCAGGAGTCAACTTCAAATAAGTCTCTCTTGCCTCTCCTGACAGCAACGGTGACAACCTAGCCGACCACTTTTCTTCCTTCCATTTCTGCGTTCTAGCTATTTGCTCGAAATGCTGAAGGTAGCTCTCAATATCTTCTTTACCGTCAAATGGTTGAACCTTGATCTTAAAGCCATCAGACTGAACCCTATCTCTCCTACGTTCGGCTTCTAGATCTCTCTCTTGCTCTAACTGCACCCTAAACCTTTCTCTATCGTCATCACGAGCCTGCTCTCTAGCCGCACGCTCTTCTTGCAGACGCAACTGAACACTTTCTCGTTCGGCTTCTATTCTCTTTTCTAAGAGCTTTAGTTCTTTAGCTTTGTCTTTGCGCTCCTGCTCTAGCCTTTTTTCTACCATGGCTAAATCTTTTGCTCTCCTCTTCTCTGCTCGGGCCAACTCTTCTGCCCTCCTCTTCTCTTCCCTGGCCACCTCTTCTGCTCTCCTCTTCTCTGCCTTGGCCACCTCCTCTGCTCTTGCCTTACGCTCCCGTTCCATCTCTCTCGCTAATCTAGCAGACTCCTTCGCAAATCTAGCAGACTTCTCCGCTAATCTAGCAGCCTCTTGCTCCCTACTCACCCCGTCTACCACAAAACTGGCTAGAACTGCGTCCTTCAGCCCCATGCTAGTGCCCACCTCTCTGTATATAACCCATATATCCATACTGTCGCTACCTTTCCCTGCAACGGTCTTAACTGAAGTAGGAGTTAGATTGGCTGCCATGCGAGTACCATGAGTGGAAGGCGTACTCACTGTGGGTTTCCCGTCAGTCGGTACCGGACGCGAAGCGGCTGCGTCGGCACCGGAGTACTGGTCCATCGCTCGCACTTGCTCAGCTGCTCTGCGGGTCGCAGCTCTCGTCAGCATACAGTCGCGGACTAGGGATGAAAAATGAAACAATGGGTGAATAACAATGAAACAATTAACGATCAACACATATACAAACAGTCGGACAAATGACAAGTAAACAGTAAGAGGAGCCGGAGAAATCCCTTATCGTCTAGGCCTCGAAGACAAAGTTACCTGTCCCAATTTTCCGTTTGTGCACACACGCTCGGGGTGTGAACCCTTTTGCGCAGCGCAACCTCACTCCCGACCAACCACCCACTGGCCACTCATCCGACACACAAGACGACAAAAAACAAACACTGACTTCTGGTATCTAAACAATCAACACATAAGTCTACCCTAACTACTTTCCCCTACCCCGTCCTAGATCTATCCCACCTCTGCCACCACTATGTCACGTCCCGACTGCCTGAACAGCGGTTCGACAATGCGTGCACTTCCACACGAGAAATAACCAACACCTAAATACAATCTAAAAGACAAGACCAGAAGTTGACAAGACAATTTCTTTATTTCACTCACTCATTCACACTCAAAATTAACTCCCTTTACCCCCTTCCCAAACCTTCCAACCCTCAACCCACTAATACAACCCAAAACTATACATAAAACAATTAATCACTCAAAATAATAATGATAATCTAAATCAAAATTGAAAATAAATAATTAACTACAGAATGTACAAAAGATTTATAATAATTATGTTTGGTTCAGCTTACTATGAACAAGGTAATAAATGCACGTAATTGCTTTAATTCTTTATATATCTAACCTTGTTCCACTTAAAGTATAAATAGCTGATAACAATTTTTCTCCACCACATAGAACAAATAAAGAAAACTTATTTTTATACAAGACAAAAATTTTGCAGGAAAAATATTCAAACTAATAACTAATACTGGTCTGGCGAAATAATTCCCCCAGACAAACTATACATCACAACAAGTTACTCTACACAAGTGTCTAATGTTTCAAAGTCAAAAGATTATTCCTCAATTCTAATTAAATATTATTTCAATCTACTGTAATTTACAAGTTATCACATGCAAATAAATACTTTTACAAACATGTCCTTTAATTGTTATATTAAGGTGTTATGTAAATGCTGGGTGTGCGTGTGTGTTATTTGAGAAAATATAAACTGTTTTATGTAAATACAAGAACTCTATCCTGCGACACAAATAACCTTCCCGAAAATTAAACGTCGAAAGTGGGAGGATGGTGTCGTCAGAGTTCCTCACGTCACATCACCAGACTTGGACATGGTACAGGCAGCAATGCAATGGAAACTGGATTTTTGGTACATCTGCATCACATACAAAATATATAACCGTAAAGCAACCATATTACATTAAATTGTACAATCTCCCGTCTGACAGTGAGATTGTCTCCCTTACATCGTACGCATTCTCAACGGTTCTTCTGCCATTCTTCGCTATATGACAGCGAATTCTCTCACGCTAACTTACATGTATTTAATATATAATTTATTTTAGAAAAATCCTTTTATTCTCTTTTCTCTCTCTCTCTGGTATTTATATGACAAATAAAACCGTATGAAACATAAAATTGAACCAAAGAAAATATATTCAATTATCCGTCCACACTCACATTCACCACCCAGCCCCCCGAACGATATGGCCAACTGAGAAATTGAAACAGGCGACTTACGATACCAGTGGTAACCTCCGGCCCGATGGAGACACGGACAAACAAACGATGAACACAGACACTCAGGCACGGTGATAGTCAAGGTGAGAACAGGCACTTGGATGACATAGGTGGCGTCACAGGGCACTCGACATTGCACGTAGACAATTCGAATTACGTCGCAAACATACAGTAGATGTTTAAACCGACTTAGGTTTATAAAGTACAACTTAACACTCCCACAGTGCTCCTTCATAGACCTCCTCTTCCGCCTAAGCTCCTTTCTTGTTGACAATCTGCTGAGAAAACTTCTCCTCAGAAACTGCCACTAACTGACACCTTGAAAAATCAGATCCACTGTACTTTTCTTTACACCGGTCTTTACTACAGATGTGATGTGAAAAAGATCTCCCTCCTACCAAAATAAGTAGTGCACGGGGTTTTATACGGCTATCTAAGAATGTTCTCAAATAGACTCATTTCAATTATAACTCGCTTCTAGAAACATTTGCGATTCCAGCACGCCTTTCACACATAGCAGATCACATGGCAGCGATCAATCTTCTCATAAAAAATAGCCAACCAATGTTATCCAACACTAGTACGCTCTAGCATGGGCGTGACTCACTCGCTACTTTTATTAATTATAAACTTAATTAATTTATTCCAATACTCTCCCCCTCCTACAGTAACTTTTAACCTCTATGTACAGGCTGATGACTAAACTATATACATAGGCGCACGACTGCAAACTGCGTAGCGTGACAAAATTATACTATTTAAAACTAATCTCAATTCAATTTCAATGGCATTTCAAAAGTCTGTCGGTTTTTCCCTCCCCTCCCTCTCCACCTCTGTCTTTTTCCTCTCTAATGTATTTATGTCAACCTATATAATAATAATAATAATAATAATAATAATAATAATAATAATAATAATAATAATAATAATAACGGATTTTTATATAGCGGGTACTCCAGCCTATGCCCAGACTCACCACGCTTTACATAGTCATTACATATAAATACATGAACTCGATAAAACATCACTTTTGCTACAATACACCAAAAGACGGAACAGTAACGGTACAGACTATTTACAACTAGTGCTCCGTGGATGACGCCTGCAATTAAGCAGGGAAAGCTCGACCGCCGTCGCGCCGAGCGTAGGTGGAAAGAGACCGGTCTGACGATCCATCGTCAGATCTACGCACACCACCGAAACCTCGTTAACCGCGCGATTCGCGACGCTAAGGCAACATACGTCGGTGATAGAATCGCCGCTGCTACCAATTCGCGAGAACTTTTCCGCCTCAGCAGTGAGCTGATGGGTGTGGCTGCGAACGGGGTGCTTCCTGCCACTATTCCTCCAGAAAATCTTCCCGGGGTGTTCAGCGAGTTCTTCATCGGCAAGATCGAGGACATCAGACAAAGTCTCGATTCTGGTCCTCCCGTTGATAGATCTTTTGACTCGCTGGGCTTCTCGGGAACACCGCTAAGTGCTTTCCAGTCAGTGACCGAGGCGCAGGTAAAAGCGATCATTTTCAGCATGCCCAAGAAGTCTTGTTCTCTTGACCCTATCCCATCATCTCTGTTTTATGAATGCCTGGACGAAATTCTCCCTACCATCACCACTATCATGAACACTTCTCTGTCTTCTGGTTCTATTCCCTCGTCTTTTAAACACGCTCTCGTCATCCCGCTCTTGAAAAAGCCAAATCTCGACCCCGAGATTCTAAAGAACTACCGCCCAGTCTCCAATCTTCCTTTCCTGTCCAAGGTACTCGAACGCATCGTGCTCTCTCAACTTCTTTCACCTGCAAACTCACAACATGTTGGAACCGTTCCAGTCCGCCTATAGAAAGAGCCACAGCACCGAGATCGCGTTGCTACGTGTGGTCAACGACCTGCTTCATGCAGCGGATAGAGGTCGCGTGTCCATTCTGGCGTTGCTAGACCTCTCAGCCGCGTTTGACACCATTGACCACGCGATACTGTGTGATCGCCTCGAGACGGTTTTTGGTTGCACTGGAACGGTTCTTGCATGGTTCCGTTCATACCTTTCTAAACGAACTCAGTCTGTCCTTGTTAACAATACTCAGTCTATTCCTTCTCCTTTGAAGTATGGTGTGCCACAGGGTTCCGTGCTTGGGCCTGTACTTTTCACTATGTACACCCAACCGTTAAGCTCTATCATCAAGACTTTTGACCACCTTTACCACTTCTTTGCCGATGACACTCAACTACAAAACTCTGCTATTCCGGCCGGTATCCCGGAACTTGCTTCCGACCTGTCGCGTTGCATTAACTCGGTTGCTGACTGGATGAGCACAAACAAACTGCAGATGAATAATGATAAAACCGAGGTGATCGCCATTGGCACAAGTAGTAAACTTCAGCAGCAATCAACACACTCCCTAAGCTTGATGAACAACAATATAGAATTTTCCAAATCAGTTCGAAATCTTGGCGTTCATATTGATGAATGTCTTTCCTTGGACACTCACATCAACAACATGTGCAAAACCTTGAATTTCCACCTTCGTAGAATTGGCAAAATCAGACAATATCTTTCAATGGAATCATCAAACAAACTTGCTGTGGCCTTCATTCTCTCTCGTCTTGACTTCTGCAATTCCCTCTTAGCTGATCTTCCTGAAAACAAGCTCCTCAGACTTCAACGCATCCAAAACACCGCTGCCCGTCTTGTCCTTCGTCAGTCTCGACGTTCCAGTGCCTCTTCTGCCCTGACAACTTTACACTGGCTCCCTGTTAAAGCTCGAATTGACTACAAGATTGCCTCTCTCTGCTATCAGTGCCTCCACTCTGAAACATTCCCTTCCTATCTCTCCGAACTCCTCAGCCCCTATAGGCTAACACGCACTCTCCGATCACAAGATGCATCCCTCCTTACAGTTCCTAGATACTCCCTTAATAGTTTTGGTAAAAGGTCCTTTTCCCGGTATGCCCCAGCTCTATGGAACTCCCTGCCGTCCGACCTTCGTCTTGCCCAGTCCCATTCATCGTTCAAGAAATCACTGAAGACACACCTGTTTTTAAAACATCTGTGAATAAATGTGTATGTATGAATTTTGGAGTGAGGCGAGGGAGGAGGGGGATGAGGGGAGAGGGAGAGAGATAGAGAGAGAGAGAGAGAGAGAGAGAGAGAGAGAGAGAGAGAGAATTTCAACAATTTTTCGGCATGGGTCGTTCTGTGGGTCGAGGTGTAGGCTATGAAAATTATTTTCTTACGCTGGAGTCTTTCATTTTAAATTTTGGCCATTTTCATTATTTTAATTTTTGTTTTTAAATGTAATACGTAATATTTTATAAGACGGTTAAATCCGTAATTTCATTCTTTGTGTGTGTATGTGTGTGTGTTTGTGCAATGCAATGTTATGTGCAATACGTTTTAGTACGATGTCATTTTGTTTTATCACATACTTTTTAAAATTCTGTGTATGGTTTGGTTTTGTGATTCGCATGTATTTGTAACCACTGTACCCTTTTTGCCCTAACTTTTTAAAAATTGCTGTCTTGTGTTTTACCTTAGTGTTAAAGTTTAAATCTTGTACATGTACATCTTTCTTTTAGTATACATATTTTACCCTTCGTTTAAACTCGATACTTTAAGATTATAATGTTAACCTGCGAGTGTGAGAGTGTGTGCATGCGTGTGAGCGCTTTGAGCAGACAGTTGTTTGGAATCGCGCTTTATAAAATAAATTATTATTATTTTATAAAATAAATTATTATTATTATTATTACATAAATTACAAAAAAAGACAAAAATAGACTATTTACAACTATGTACACAAATGACAAAAAAGACAGAAATAGAATAGCAAAAACCTATTCACAGCTATTTATATGCCCGGTTAGGCCCAGGAAGAAAAACAGTATAAATATTTACAGCCGTGTATACACTTACAGATCAGACATAGACAAAAGATGAGAGAATGACAGCGGGATACAAATCAATCTGAATAATGCAGTTTGAAGAGGTGGGTTTTGAGGGCCTTTTTGAATGCTTGTGTTGATTGTATGTTGCGGATATGGGAGGGAAGGGACTTCCACTGCTTAGGTGCGGAGTAAGCGAATGCATGTTTCCCGTATGTCTTAGTGCGGGTGACGGGAACCTTGAGTGTGCGAGTGTCAGCAGAAGATCTTAAAGTGCGTGAAGGGGAGTAGACAGACAGTAGATCAGCAAGGTAGGAAGGACAAGAATCTGTGAAGAAATTGTGACAGAGAACAGAGAGTTTGTACTCTAAGCGTGCTTGCACAGGAAGCCAGTGAAGGGAATGTAGTAGAGGTGTGATGTGATCGCGTTTCTTAGCTCGGAATACCAGTCTAGCTGCTGAGTTCTGAACCTTTTGTAGTTTGTCAATGATGTGTTTCGGGGAGCCAGCAAGGAGAGAGTTGCAATAGTCAAGACGAGAAAGGACGAGAGCGCAGACTAGGGTTTTGGTGGCAGGGACTGTAAGATAGTGGCGAAAGGAGCTGATTTGGCGTATGGCCGTGTATGCAGAGCGACAGACGTTGGAGATGTGGTTGTTGAGGGACAGGTCATCGGAGAGAATGTAGCCGAGATTTCTTGCTGAGGATGAGAACTGAATGTTTGTTGTCCCTACTGTAAGTGATGTTGGGAGAGGCGAGAGTGAGGGGGAGGTGTTGTGCTTGTGAATGAGGAGGGCTTCGGTTTTATCATCATTAAGCTTAAGCTTGTTGAGTGTCATCCATGACTTAATGTCTGTGATGCAGTTCTCCAAAGTCTGAACAGTGGAATTAATGAGAGAGGGGGCGGTGGATTTATATAGTTGTGTGTCGTCTGCAAATGACTGACTCTCAACAGCATGTTTACTAAGCAGGAGAAGCAGTGGCTTAGTGTACAGAGTGAACAACACCGGCCCTAAAACGGAACCCTGAGGCACGCCGCACACCAAGTCTGCTGTGCTGGAGAAACAGCCATCGACAGTGACTGCTTGTGATCTGTCAGAAAGATATGAGTGGAACCAAGCCAGGACCGAGCCAGAGATTCCAAAGTAGTGTTGAAGAGTGTTAAAGAGAATGTGATGGTCGACTGTGTCAAAGGCGGCTGAGAGGTCTAATAAGGTGATAATGGAGACGTTACCATTATTTAAGGCAAGCAACAGATCATTGGTTACCTTTACGAGGGCTGTCTCAGTGCTGTGGAAGGGTCGGTAGGCAGACTGGTTGGGGCAAAGTAAAGCGTTATCATATAGGTAGGCAAACATTTGTTTGAGAACAATTTTTTCTTTGACTTTGGACAGGAAGGAGAGGTTTGAAACAGGTCTATTGTTCTTTAGATTATTTTTGTCTAAACTTGGCTTTTTAAGGAGGGGTTTGATGACAGCCGCTTTGAGCACAGACGGAACAACACCAGAGGACAGACTCTCGTTGATAATGTGGGTAATGGTCGGGAGTAGAGGGTCAAGATTCTCTATCAATATGGGGGTAGGAATGGGGTCGAGAGAGCAAGATGTTGGTTTTGAGCTTAAGATGACTTTCTTGACTTCTTGCTCTGTTATTGGTTGAAAAACGTCCATCTTTGCGGTGGTGAGGGAATGTGAGAATGGGTTAATGAGTGGGGTCCCATGGCTATCAAGAGCGGCCCTTATGTCAGCCACTTTCTGTGTGAAATAATTACAAAATACATCTGGGAGCTGACATGCTGGATGTGTGGATGGGAGTGATGTTGCATTGCTCTTACCCCTTAGCTGATTGCAAATGTCAAACAACTGTTTAGAAGTTTCGCTGCTGCTAATTCTGTCGCTAAAGTACCGGGTTTTGGCAGTCTGGACTATTTTAGTGACTCGTTTTTTTGCAGTGGTGAAAATCTGCTTGCTGACTTCTAAACCCGATTTGAGCCACTTTTTCTCAGCTTTGCGTGGTGTTTCTTCGCCTCGGAGAGCTCGTCCTTAATAGACTCGTACAAGGGTGCTGAGCGAGTTGCCTTGACCTTTTTCTGGGCCATGGGAGCGTGCCGATCAAGCACCGCATGAAGTGTACTATTCAGCTGATCCACAGTGGGGCACAGTTCTGGGGTCACTTTAGCGGTAAGCTCTTGCTTGAAAGCATCCCTATCCATGGTACGCAGGTTGCGAGCCTTAGTTCGCACATGACACAGAAATGGTCAGATGTTAATTCCTGGGTGACTGAAGTTGATCTAACAACATTATCCTGAGGCCTATGCATAACCCATTCTATGATGTGACCACGGCTGTGGGTGGGTTCTGTGACTGACTGAGGAAGACTAAACTGATCTAAAAGTTCAATCATTTTTTAGGTGGAAGGTTGCTGGGGTTGGTCAAAGTGAAAGTTAATGTCTCCTAAAACTATGTGTGTTCCTGACAGTGTGTTGCAATAATCAAGCAGGACTGGAAATTCTTGGTGGAAAATTGCATCAGTTAATTTATTTTTCTTGCTTGGAAAGGTGCGATATATGCATATGAAGTGAATGTTCTGTTGTGGAACGGACTGGCTAAGTTGAACAACTTCGAAGGACGAGTGAGTGAAAGCGAAGTCTGTAATGAAGCCAAGGTGACGGGACAGACTGTTTCTGTAAATGATAACGAGGCCACCACCGCGATTTGAGCGAAGCAACGAACATACAGAAAAGCCAGAAGGGGTTAAATCAGAGCATTTACCCTCGTCACCATTCTGCCGAAACCAAGTCTCTTGGATGAACATAATGTCAGTCTGCTTGTGTGAGATGAATTCTTGCAGAGCGGTACGTTTTTCAATGGGACCTAGTGATTGAGCATTGAATGATGCAATGCGTAGGCCTAGAGGGCTGTGGCTATCGAGGTGTGAAGATAGAGGTTGAGGGGAGAGGTTGATGTGAATGAGATTGTCTGTGTTACAGCGATGAGTCTCAGGCCTAGTGGTACACTCTGGGTGTGATGCAACGTGAAGCGTGGGGTCAGAGTTGGAAAGCATAGGCAATCTGTGTGAAAGGACAACAGGGATAGACGAGATGTTTTATTTGCGTTTGCCTCCATGACTAGTCCGTTTTCTGGGCAAATGACGGCCGATCTAATTATCTCATTCATGAAGTCTTCTAAATATATAATGTACATTTCCTCACCCCATTTTATTTAAATAAATACATTATAAAATATAATTCATGCCTCAGTGTTACATTATAAAATAATATATTATTTCAACGTTATAGCAAATTCCATTAAAAGCAAACCAATAAATTTACATTATCAATATAATGGACACATTTACATAATGAAATACCATTGATTTCCAGCATAGTACACTAGGATCAATTGTCTCATATTTTAATTTGCATTGCTAACATTAGTCATTCAAATGAAGACAAAATATTATTCTACAGTATTAACAAATGTACTGGTGTATATTATTTAATAACACTGGCATATAATAACTATACATAATTGTATTATTATTATTATTATTATTATTATTATTATTATTATTATTATTATTATTATTATTATTATTATTAAATATTATGCATAACTATAAATTATTCTTTATTGTTGCTGGGCCCTGCACAATGGAATGCAATTACCCAATCGCCTTTCGTCGATGGGGATCGCTAGTTAATCTCCCGGTGACTAATCTAAATACATTTATAAGTTTAGCTCGGTCTGTGTTTAGGCTGGGGTTACAGAGATAGAGAGAAAATGGTAAGAGATTCACTGACACACTAGCTCTCACACAGCTATGAAACAGGTAGTTCAACCACTTGTTAACAGTAAATATCACACACATTTATTTCCTCTACTCTAGAGATACAATAAAGGGGGTTTGAACCCCTCTTACTTTACTGACCCCCTTTTATTACATAATATGTCGTTTTTGAGAGTTTTTAAACACACTTCATAATGCTCTGGAAATCCGTCATTTGCTACATATATTCGTATTTCTTAAGTCTTTAACTGAAAGCAGTAGGTGTTTGGAATTTAAATAAAACAAATTCTTTCAAACATAAAAAATTACAACCCTTCTTTTAAAAAAAACATGCTGAATTATGGTTGTAATATTACACATTAATGTTTACCTCTCCATTATTAGAACAACGCTCTAACTGACTGAGCTACATGCATAAACACATGCACTCAAGCACCCAGTAATACATGTACTGATTTATCGTCACCTTCTCCCCCTTCCCCAGTGTCTCTCAGTGTTGTGCTACGTCTCGCTAAGCGCAGCTTCGACCCCCACACACACTGCTAATGGATGTCAAGTGATGAAATTCTTTCTAGAACAGAGAGGAAAGAGCAATGCTTTGCCCGGTGTTCTCTAAAAGTCATAGTAAGCTTTGCTGTGTTGCATGAAAGACGTGTATTAACTAAGAGTGTTTTAAAAAGTGCAAAGTTATGTTGAATTCTTTGAGAATGTTAAAAAATTTATGATGATTATGAACAATATATTTTTATGCAAGAAACAGATTCTATTATAAAAGATAGTACTTTTGCTGGAGAAATGATTTTGTCAGACAAAGACCTTGATAATATGGTTTTATCAGCTTTAGTCGGACCGGCACCCCTGGTTTACAGACATTCAACAAGTTTGCCTTCAATATATACTAATACAGAACTTAAGGTTATTCAAGCACATAAAAAGTATAACCTAGACATGGTAATTTATTTGGAGTGTGTAGAAAATGGAGATGATGTTTGTGAACCACCTACAAAACCTAAAATTAGCCTTGCCTTTTTACAAAATAAACAGGATAAAGTGAGCATTAAGACAGTTGATGAAATGAATAGATTTCTTCATAAACACTTCATAAACCCCAAGAAAATAACCGCAACTATAAACAGATTTAAAACAAGCCAAACTGGGAGATGAAATGGCTGAGTTTATTAAATTATCCATTTCTGAACAGAAGAACGCAACATCTAGAAATTTAAGTCATTCTCTTTTTTTGTGAAAATGCCTTGGTATGTTATATGTACAAGTACAGAAAGAAAAACATATTAAATGAAGCGAGTTCTTAAGGCAAAATAATCTTTTAAATCATTCACAAGCCAGTTTACTGAGAAAATTATCTAAACAATTTTGTCAATGAAAAATGTTTGTTTTGTTTTAATATATCAATTACTGAGTTGAAGAAGCAATCCGATCTTAGTATAAAATATATGAAGGAAGATTAATCTTTTGCAGAGCAGTGGACAATTTAATTAAATGTATTGAGGGGAGCTGCGTGTGTGCAGAATTTTCTTGACACCCCCCTATTATTATTTTTTTTTTTAGAATATATATTTACAAACCACGTCACATAACAACACTAGCAAAGCTGCCAACAACTGGTGCTGTTGTTCTGGTAAGACCCTACAGTAAGGGCGAAACAGCTTCTTTTTTAAGTCTACAATGAATTTTCATAGCTCTAGAACAGAACGAAGTCACAGTGACACAGCGTTTTTTTCAACAACAGTTATTGATTGCCAGTGTTTCGCAAAGGTCAAGGTCGGAATGGTGGTGAGAAAAGGCACTTTAGTTTGCGATCTCTTGCAGTGGCTTGCAAAGGTCAAGGTCAGAACAGTGATGAGACATGGTACTTTCACTTTGCGATCCGTTGCAGTGGTTTGCAAATGCCAAGGCCACTAGCTGTGGTGAGACATGGTACTTTCAGTTTGCGATCCATTGCAGTGGATCAACGGTACAACGGCGATTAAAGGTGATGGCCATCAGCAGCAGCAAGATGAAGGAGAAAGGGTGCTAACAAAATGAATAACTTTCAGGAGTGTGAAAATTACCGCACCACCAACCTCATCAGACATCCCAGCAAGGTCCTCCTGAAAATTATACCCAATGGGTTGAAACCCCAAGCTGAATAAATCATAGCTAATGAACAAGCAGGATACAGGGCAGGGCGAAGTACAACTGAACAGATTTTCAACCTGAGAAATATCTGCGAGAAATACCTACAGCACCAACACGATCTATATTATGTGTTCGTAGACTTCAAGAAGGCGTTTGATCGAGTCTGGCATGCAGCTTTGTGGGCAACCATGAAAGTGCACGACATTAGCCCTAAAACTATTAAAGTCTTCAAAAGCCTGTATGACAAAGTGCAGTGCTCCGTAACAGCGACATCGGAAACTCGTTCACAACAGCAATCGGTGTGCGTCAGGGATGCCTACTCTCTCCAATTCTTTTCAACATCTTTCTAGAGCGCATCATGTTAGATGCGCTTGCAGATCACGAAGGCACAGTCATGGGATAGAGCAGTTTCCAAAATTCGTTTTGCGGATGACATTAATGGATTAGCTGGAGAGGAACAAGAAGTTGAACAGCTGGTACAGAGGCTTGACACCACCTCCAGAGCTAATGGAATGGAAATATGTGCAGATAAGACCAAAATGATGACCAACAACACCAATGGCATGGACATGGACCTCAACGTGCAAGTGCAATCCCTCAAAACAGTGCATGGCTTCAAATATTTAGGAGCCATTGTGTCAGATAAAGGGTCTCGACAGGAAGTCCTCTCCAGGATCGCACAAACAACTGCTGCCCTGGCATGGTTACATCCCATTTGGAAAGACAAGACCATCAGTCTACATTCCAAGGTAAGATTGCTGCGCCCCCTTGTCATCTCCATCTTCCTATACGCTTGCAAAACATGGACCTTCACAGTAGATCTATAACGAAGAATATAAAGCATGGAGATGAGGTGCTACAGAAGACTTCTGGACATTTCCTATACCCGGCACATCACTAACGACGAATTGCGACAAACCATCATAAAAGGCATTGGACAACACGATGACCTGCGTATGGCCACGCCACCAGATCATCAAGCCTTGCAAAGACCATCCTACAAGGCACAGTGCAAGGAGGTAGAAGAAGGAGAGACCGAAAAAGAGGTGGGAAAACACCATTCGAGAATGGACTGGCTTGACATTGAACGAAGCCATCAGGGTTTCTTAGGACAGAGAAAGATGGAGTATTCTGGTTAAACGATCATCTGTGGTGATAGGATAGAATAGGATAGGGATAGATTATTGTATTCAGTGGTGCGTGCGATAATGGTGTTTACCTATCTTTGAATTATGCCGTTGATGGAAGCGCTTTATTTTAAATGTACCCTTTATTCTTTTCTTTGAAACTGTGAACCACATGTACATTTCTCCTAATTGAGATAATAAAGTAATGTTATTTATGATGTAGGACAATGCGTAACCAGGGTGACGAGTTATATTTTAATTGGCTGATTATTTAATTCTAAAATGCTTTGCGTTGTTATTTTTTAAATTGTTGACGGACTCTGTAAACGTAGCGCGCTGTCTGCTTGTTAGAGGGGTTGTGCAATCTTTATGCTGTTTATTGAATAAAATTTGAAAACCTCATAAGGACGACTCCTTCTTTATTCTGAGTGAACGGGTTGCGTGAATAACGAATTCGAGTTACGCAAGAGTCATCCGGACTGAATCGACCATTGCGTTTTTTGCTCAATTTTGATCTCGACTTACTGGGCTCTGCACAATGGATTGCTGTAACCCTCACGTTTATTCGATGGGGACCGCTAGTTTATCACCCGGTGAATTACTTTAATACATTTATTTGTTTAGCTCTGTCTGTGTTAAGGCTGGGGTACAGAGATAGATAGAAAAATGGTACAAATCACTGTCACACTAGCTTTCACACGGCTATGAATCATATGTAGTCCAGCCACTTGATAACAGTAATAATCACACATTTATTTCTTCTACTCTATACAAGAACTTCGATGTACTTCTCTACCTTAAAAGTTCATATGTCCATGCTAATGATTTGATCGCTGATAGACATGATCGCTGATATTGCTGGTCCTGATTTGGCTCGGAAGAGTCCGCTGGACCTAAAGCAATAACCTTGTATTGATCGCTGATAATCTAGGCAGCTATGTTGTCTTCATATTTCACTGGCTGTGATGATATTCTGGGGAAGATACGTTTATCTTACTAGGGGGTAAGACTTATTGATAAATGGGCGATGTGCTACCACTATCGATCGTTCTTTTACCAGAATTCCGAAAGCTGTGTGAGAGACTGATCACGGCACTTTGGTCACATAAAATTTATATTTATTCTCGGGTGTTTTAGTATCATTTGGTTCAACTTGAGGAACTCTAATTACTAATCAAAAGACTAGGTTATTATGCCTCGAAAGAAGAAAACTAATAGCTTCGCAACAATACAAATAGAATGACACCAGTCGTATGTATGTAATTTCTCATTTATATATTCAACACAACTTTTGCATGTACTTCATTAAACAGGTAAATTAATAATGTTAAGAGTTCGATGTGCTGGGAAAGTTTGTCAACAGGTCTTTTCTTCATATGCTACGCGAATATATTAATGTGGTTGACTATTTTCTAGAGGGTAGAATCAGATGGCATTTGTTGGTGACTTATCTCCTACGCGTCGGCGAGTGATGGAGTCCTTCTGAGAAGTCTTGCCTCTCAGGTTGAGCGGGTGAGTTGTTCAGCTATTGTAGCTGCGAGGTTAGGACGTGGCAAGGTAGAATCTTGGTTGTTCTCCTTCTGTACCACGGGAGCAATCGTCATGCGTTTGTCTCCACAAACCTTCCCAGAGCTGACCTGTAAAAGTCGGAGCTCTGACTACAATATTCTCGTTAGATATACATGTGCGGTCTCCTCTGCAAAGTGTCTATAGCATCAGACACCTGCACCCATATGCACAATTCAATTCGAATCTTAAGGCTAAGATACTTTAATCCACATGCATCCTGTATCAGAAACAATAATCTGTTTCTGGACCCATATATATATATATATATATATATATATATATATATATATATATATATATATATATATATATATATATATATATATATATATATATATATATATATATATATATATATATATAAAGAACATATTATTAACACATGGCAATCAATATAAAATAAACATACACATATCAAAACTACTAATGTTATCTTACTTGTAGACTCTGGGATCTGTGAAACCGTCTCTAGTCTATCTCGATGATAAGGCCGAGGATAATCGTTCACTGCAGTTTGTTCCTTGGTTAGACCCTCGCAGCTTGGCAGTTAGTTTCTGACTGACTAGCTAATGTTGGGTCCCCCAAGGACCTGCAGGGCTTACCCGGTCTTCTGACCAATCGTTTAACTCTCGTCTTAGTTAATCTCGCATATACGGGATTATTCGTTTTATTATGAATATTTTCTTCCACCTGCCCTAGTTACTAGACACGCATAATTATCCTTGAAGTGGAGTGTCAGGGATAAAGTGGAGGATCGATGTAATCGCGATTAGCTGAGCCTAGGCTACTTAGTGTCTCAGTGACTCTGGTCACAGTGGAGTAGGTTAGTTAACAGGGACGAGGTTATGGTCAGTTTTGACTCAAATATGCTATTTAGTATTGGATCGCTAAGTCTGTTAGATGGTATCTGGAGCGGCTGTCGGTGTGACTGTCTCAAGGAAGTTAATTTGACATGTGTGTGCTGCTTTTTAGATAACTGTTGAATTAATGTCCATTTTCATTCGATGGTATCTATTTTGTGCTAAGCTAATTTCCTACATTTTGTTGGCACTATTTCTGCTGTTACACTGGCTACTATCGTTCATGAAGATTGGACTACTGTGGTCCGTTTTATAGGTTTCTGAAGAGTGGACTTGCTCTGTGGGTTCGGGCAAATAGAATAGACCCAACGTTTCCCGGCGTGTCGTAAAGAGGCGACTAACAGGGGTGATGTTAGCACGGCATCACTGGGCGAAAGTCTTCTACACAGAAGTCACCGGCCAGGGCGGAGGAACCTGACGTTACTACAGGTTCAACGACCACGTGCTCAGGGCCAAGGCGAGCCACTTTGTATTCGTGGATTTCGGCTGTGGCCAACAGCCTGGAGAGGATTGGGCCCTGCCAGGTCTTTTTTGCCCAAGACACAACACATGATGAGGCTATCCACTAATTCCATGCCGGATCGGTCGTCGCCCGGCTACACAAGGACCGCGCCTTCCGTTGGCCACCAGGACGGAGGTGTTAAGTATGCTACTGATGGACAAATTAGCAAGATCCGCACGAGAAACAACATCGTCATAGGAACCTGGAATGTCAGGACCCTAACTGCGGAAGGAAAATTAGAAGAACTGGCCCACGAGCTGGACCACTATCGATGGAACGTTCTAGGTATCAGCGAACTGCGCTGGAAAGGCCTAGGTGAAACAACGACTGACAAAGGCCACAAGCTCTATTTCAGCGGTAGAGATGACAGGCACGAACACGGCGTTGGATTCTTGGTCCACAAGAACATTCTAGCCACTGTCATGGGTTGCCGCCCAGTCTCCAGTAGACTCATTACCATCCGTCTGAGAGCAACCCCTTTCAACATTACCATCATCCAGGCCTATGCCCCAACATCAGACTATGAAGACAGCGAAGTGGAGGATTTTTATGAAAATATACAGGCGGTCCTTGACCAAGTGCCGAAGAAGGACATAGTCATAGTGCAAGGCGACTGGAATGCCAAGGTTGGCCAAGATGCGCACCACAACTGGGGAGACACATGTGGACCCCACTGCAACAACGAGACAAATGACAGGGGTCTGAGGCTATTGGAGTTTGCCAGATACAACAATCTGGTACTGGCAAACACGCTTGGTCTCCACAAAAAATCCAGACGATGGACATGGCACAGTCCCGGCGGGGAACATCACAACCAGATCGACTACATCATGGTCAAGAAACGCTTCAGATCAAGCATCAACATTGGCAGGACACGCACTTTTCCAGGAGCAGAGATTGGAAGTGACCACGATCTCGTGATGATGTCTTTCCGGCTCCATTTAAAGAGAGTAAATACAGCAAAGTGCACTAGGCTGAAGTTCGACCTGGACAAACTGCAAGACCCGGAGGTGGCAAAAATATTTCAGGCCACAATTGGAGGGAAATTTGCACCACTGCTTATTTTGGGGCCAGGCGAAGTAGATGTCAACACCATGACCAATACCTTCAACTCAGCTGTAACAGATGCCGCCACTGAGATCCTTGGCAAGCACCGACCAAAGAAGAAGCCGTGGATCACACCTGAACTTTTGGATCTGTGTGATAAACGAAGAGAGTTAAAAAAGAAAAAGAACACCTCACAGGGGCTGATGTCTACCGAAAAATCAACAATGACATCCGAAAAGGCATGCGCACAGCAAAGAAGAACTGGATAGAAGATCAATGCCAGGAAATAGAGAACAATCTGAACAAGAACAACAGCAAGAAGGCCTACGAGACTGTGAAGCGGCTGACAAGTGTTAAACAGCCCAAAGTCTCCACTATCCAAAGCAAGTCTGGCATATGCCTTACAGAAGAACAAGAAGTCTTGGACAGATGGACAGAGTACTGCTCTGACCTTTACAACCATACACCAAATGGAGACCCATCAGTTCTAGCATGTCCCGAGAGCAAAGAAGAAGAAGAAATCCTCCCAATTCTCCGGGAAGAAGTTGAGGCAGCAGTGCAATCGCTGAAGAAAGGGAAGTCAGCGGGAGTGGACAACATACCAGCGGAACTGCTACAAGCAGGAGGAGAAGCGATGACTGATGCTCTCACCATTATCTGTAACAAGATCTGGCAGAGTGGGGAATGGCCTACACCATGGACCCAGTCGCTTGTCATCACTCTTCCCAAAAAAGGTAACCTTCAGGAGTGTGAAAATTACCGCACCATCAGCCTCATCAGCCATCCCAGCAAGGTCCTCCTGAAAATAATACTCAACAGGTTGAAACCACAAGCTGAACAAATCATAGCTGAAGAACAAGCAGGATTCATGGCAGGGCGAAGTACCACTGAACAGATTTTCAACCTCAGAATAATCTGTGAGAAATACCTACAGCACCAACAACATCTATATCATGTGTTCATAGACTTCAAGAAGGCATTTGACCGAGTCTGGCATGCAGCTCTATGGGCAACCATGAAAGTGTACAACATCAGCCCTAAAATTATAGAAGTCATCAAAAGCCTGTATGACAAGGCTACCAGTGCAGTCCTCCATAACAGCGTCATCGGGAACTGGTTCAGAACAACAATCGGTGTGCGTCAAGGATGCCTACTCTCTCCAACACTCTTCAACATCTTCCTAGAGCGCATCATGTCAGATGCTCTTGCAGATCACGAAGGCACAGTCAGCATAGGGGGCAGAGCAATCTCCAATCTTCGTTTTGCGGATGATATTGATGGATTGGCTGGAGAGGAACAAGAACTTGAACAGCTTGTACAGAGGCTTGACACCACCTCCAGAGCTTATGGAATGGAAATAAGTGCAGAGAAGACCAAAATGATGACCAACAACACCAATGGCATCAACACGGACATCAAAGTACAAGGCCAATCCCTCAACACAGTGCACAGCTTCAAATATTTAGGAGCCATTGTGTCAGACAATGGGTCTCGACAGGAAGTCCTCTCCAGGATCGCACAAACAACTGCTGCCCTGACAAGGTTGAAGCCCATTTGGAAAGACAGAACCATCAGTCTACATTCCAAAGTAAGACTGATGCGCTCTCTGGTCATCTCCATCTTCCTATATGCTTGCGAAGCATGGACCCTCACAGCAGATCTCCAACGAAGAATACAAAGCATGGAGATGAGGTGCTACAGAAGACTTCTGTGCATTTCCTATACCCAACACATCACCAACGACGAAGTCCGACAGACCATCACACAAGCCATTGGACAACACGATGACCTGCTCACAGTGGTGAAGAAACGGAAACTCCGATGGTATGGCCACGTCACCAGATCATCAGGCCTTGCAAAGACCATTCTGCAAGGCACAGTGCAAGGAGGTAGAAGAAGGGGGAGACCGAAAAAGAGGTGGGAGGACAACATTCGAGAATGGACTGGTTTGACACTGAGCGAAGCCATGAGGGCGGCTGAGGACAGAGAAAGATGGAGTATGCTGGTTAAACGATCATCTGTGGTGCCCCTACGACCTTCGGGTTATGGGACAGGATAGGATAGGATAGGATAGGAAGAGTGGACTACTGTGGTCCTTTTGCTACAGTTTTAGTGCACTGTTTCCTGGGCACTTAACTGCAGGGTTCCGTGTTTGAAGCACTTCGTTGAGGTAGCTTCTGGTACATGCTGGGTCGTCGTGTAGTTTGGTTCCTTGACACGCTGTGTTGTCTTGGAGTGTGTTTTCCAGGGTTGCTCTCTAAGCCCTATACTGTAGAGGCTCAGCAGCCAACTTGGATCGTAGATTAGGTCTGCTTTTCGTGGCTAACTATACACATACAGAAACAATAATATTATTAACATTTTCTGGTACAGCCACTGGTCTGCATGCATACATATAGTTTAAACAACAGTGATTCCGGCCAGTCGACAACATGGCGGCGCAGCCGGTCTTGTTTCGCCACGTGGTCACGCAATGCTGGGCTAACAACTCAATTCTATGCATAGCAAATTCAACAAACATAATTCAACAATAATATAAATACATCACGATGAAACAAAAGTATGTTCATTTACCTGTTTGACAAAGTCAGGCTCGTGGCTACTTGATTGAATTCGAAAATTCACAAGTCCTGCTACCTGGTCTATCAGTGGAGATATTTCTCTGCTCCTGTGTGTAGCTGTGTACTCTTCGGCGGTTTTCTCACAACTGAATGAATGCAAAGCAATTGCCTACCCAGTCAGAACTGGCTCTAACCACTATGACTCAGTTTCTATTGGTTAGCTATCCCGACCTAACGCACACAGTGCTGACGTCACTGCACTGTTCGCGTCAGACTCGCTGTGTGGGTACCTTATGCTTTCATCGTCTGCTATATACTACATTAACCTTCTAAGATTTACTGACTAAACAAGCAAAATCGTAAATAGGGCAGGGTAAAACTGGTCATTCTGTCACAGCGTGACTTAGGTTAACCAGACATATGCATGTTGTAGGAAATTGTTTTCTCACCTTCATTCACAGTGTTCATTTTATTTCGGAATCATTTTGGGCCATAATCGGACGAATTTTTTGGCTGAAGCGAAGCGTTTTCGCTTCCTGATTGGGGTGCCATTGCATCTCTCATGTGTGCGAGAATTCGGAAGTGGTGAATTGTGGGTAAAAATTCCGATGACGTCACAACGAGGAGCATGGCAGTAGCAAATTCTGCAGCGCAACCTTATTGTTTTGAGCCGCCAGCATCTTTGTTGGAATCCTCTGAGGATTACGAAAGTGCCAGCAGCGACGAGAGCACTACACTTGGCGAAGCTGACGATGACATGCCTACTGAAGAAAATGATAGAAGGTAAAAAGCATGCACTCGTAGGCGGCAAACCTGTCGTCTGCTACAATGTACAGAGCTCCTTTGGCGATGCTTTGTTGTTCTTGCTCGCTTGATGAAAAGTTCATGTGAGAATCTTAATTTAGTACAGCTGTGTTTGTGAAGTTCAGTTTGAGCTTTACTCCTCACAACAATACATATGTACCGTGTATCATTCTGTATACATGAATGTGTTATGATGGAGAGATACGGAATTTTCCATTGTGAATCAAGTGTGATTTCTAAAAAATAAAAAAAATATAATAATAATAATAAAAACAAATTTCACGAGAGAAATGCCTGTACCAAACTGAATGGGTTGTGTATTACAAGGTAGAATTTTATTGACTCCTCAATTTCAGGGCATGGTGTCAGTGTGTACCCACCCCCCCTCCTCCCATCCTCCCACCCCACTCTGTGGGGGTGCAGAGGGTTTCTGTATAAATAGTATCCCCCCTTTCTGGAAATTTAGTGTTTTAAATTTCCACTGTCACTGTCGTTCTTCTTTGTTCTTTCTCATTCCTACTCTGTTTTATCAATCTACTACATGTATCCTCTTCGCTAGACCAGTCACCTAACTTTTTTCTTCAAAACTCTCTCACAACTCCTCATTTGGGTATGGGGTCTGTTGGGTCACTTTGGGGATATTGGATGCTTTCTGCCAAATGATCACCAGAGCTTCATACATGTGCACATATTGATATTGACTATAGCCAAACTAAAAAAAGAGGATAATCCTAATATATTAGTTACTGAGGTAAAAATGCATATTGAAAGTAATTACAAATACCATATATGCAGATTTTTACTGATGGATCAGTTTTAGATTCTTCGGATAGTGGATCAGCATATATTATTCCTGAAATAAATATCAGAAGGTATAAATTATTTAGGAAAGGGATTTTCTATATTTACAGCTGAGCTTTATGCTACTTTAATGGCTTTAAATTTCACCATGAGGTCACCTTTAGAATTATTTGGTATATTAGTTTGTGTTGATTCAAAAGCGGTTCTTCAAGCATTAAAACAGTAGAACTGTAAAGATAGACGGGAGCTTATCTATGAAATAAAACATATGATACACTGTGTGATTTCTAGAGGAATAAACATTGATTTTTGTTGGGTTCCATCACCTTGCGGAATTCATTGGAATGAGGTATGTGACACATTAGCTAAGGAGGGAGCACAAAGGTAATCAGATTCTATAACTATAACAAATTTGAATATGTGTAATCATGAAATGTTTTCTTTACTAGAAAAGGCAGTGTATCATGATAATAATATTAAAAATATATCTATACTGAATTGTTCAAGACCACTTTCTAAATTAATGTATAAATTAAGAATGAATGCATGGAGCACTAAATACTCAGTAGATGTTAAATGTATATGTGATACAAGTCTATCAGTAAATCACCTTCTCTTCGAATGCTCAGTTTAAGGAGATGTATTTAAAGTAAATGGACATAGCATAACTGAATATGGACATTCTGATGACATGGTTCCATATCATCCAAATATTACAGACATTGTGAAAGTTATTGCTAAATCTCCTGTTGGTAGACTTTTATAGATTGTTTTGAAATTATGTTTTAAAATAGTTTAAGTGTTTTAAAAGTAACATTTTCAATGTCTAATGTCACCTAAATGTGTGAACAGACATTAAAATAAAGATTGATTGATCACCAGAGCTTCCTATGGTGATATTAGTTAGCAATGTGGGCAGTTTATGTGTTTATTTAATATTTTATAATGATATTTATATTCTATTTTGTTTTTGTAAACGGGGGTTTCAATAAATTAGAGTACAGCCTCAGCGTACTGTAAAGAAGACGAGAACTGCAAACTACTAAATTATCTTCAATAATCAATATCGACTAGTGTTCATAATATTACATCTCCCTTGTTATAAAGTTAAAACAACAACTTTAAAAACATGCACATATTCATTGATTTGTAATTATATGGAAAGTTCTTACTCGTAACATATTTTTAGCCATTATCAAATCCTCTATCACGTATTCATAGACACCAAATGAAAATGTAAAAAAAATAAACACACCATTAATTACGTTCATAAAACATTATCGCAATCAGATACATATGTTTAGCATAGAAAGTTTTGGCAGTTCACAAACACCATCGAACATGGCGCGACAAACTACCATGTTATTGTGCAACTCATAACATGTATAAATGTTACATACTTTGTCCTTTTAAAATAAGGCCATGACGTCCTACTGGTGATAAATTAACTGCAAACTACCATCAATAAAGTAGTAATACTGTCTTTCTTCTTGTTAATGAAATATAAAGTTCTTGAAAGACAGTTTACTTTTCTTGAATAAAGCCTTGCGTATAATTAAGTCTCTGTGGGGCTCTCACGGGTCTCCCGTATCTGGTAGTGTAGGGTTTAAGTCCCGTGATTTGGGGCTCGGCTTGTGGCAGGTGCTCGGCTTTTTCTTGCTGGACCACCTCAGGCTGGAATATCTTAGTCTGGCGTGGCTGCTTTCGGATGAAACGCCGGTTGCGACGGTACAGGCTGCCATCGTCAGTTCGCACGAGGTACGAACGCGGCGTCTTAGCGGCGGCGGTGACTCGGGCCGGTCTCCAGGTGTCGCCTGGGGTCAGCTGAACGAAGACCTCATCTCCAGTCTTCAGAGGGGGAAGTGGGCGGCTGGAGCGGTCATAGTATTTCTTCTGGTCCGCCTGGCACCGCTGACGTCGAGCCGTGACGACCTGCGGGTTGATGGTCTTGGGCTGTAACTGGTTCGCGGTCGCTGGCAGAACGGACCGGAGCTGACGACCCATCAAAAGCTGCGCTGGGGACGCTAAGCCGCTACTGGTGTGTTGCGGTACTCGAGGATGCTGAGTAGAGCGGAACCCTTGCTGGCTTTGGCCTTGTCCAATATGTTTTTTACGGTCTGTACTGTCTTTTCGGCCAGGCCATTGGATTGCGCGTATCTGGCGCTAGAGGTAACGTGGGTGAAGTCCCATGTAGCGGAAAATCGGGCGAATTCATCGGACGCGAACTGGGGCCCGTTGTCGCTGATCAAAGTTTCGGGGATGCCGTGTCTGCTAAAATGTGCCGACAGTTTTCTGATGACTGCGGCTGACGTGATGCTGGTCATCTCGTCCACCTCAAAGTAGCGGCTGTAAAAGTCTACGGTAACCAGGTACTCCTTGCCGTCCCATGTAAATAGGTCTGTAGCCAGTTTCTGCCAGGGTCGTGTGGGGATGTCGTGAGGCAGCATCGGCTCTTTACAGTTGTCCTTTTGTCTCTCGTTGCAGACCGTGCAGTTGGCGACGGTTTCTTGTATATCGGTCGCCATTCTTGGCCAGAAGAGGACTTGCCGCGCTCGTTGTAGGCTTTGTTCTACCCCGAAGTGGCTGGAGTGAATCTTGGTCAGCATTTGGGGACGCAGGGTGGTAGGAATGAAGATTCTTTCGCCTTTGAGGATCATGCCATCGATGACGGACAGCTCGTCTCTAAAGTTCCATACGTCTAAGGCATGTTTGTGGCATTGTTGACGCGTTTCTGGCCAGCCGTTGTGGATGTAAGACTTCACGATGACGAGGTTCTGGTCTTCTTCCGTGGCTTTCTTGATCAGGGCCATCTTTTCGTCGCTGACCGGGAGGTTTTTCACGATATAGTGAATCTGTGCGTCGAGGTCTTCCGTGACATCTCCGGGTTCTGCTGGCAATGACTTTCTTGAGAGCGAGTTTCGGCGACTGGGATCTGCTTCCCTGGTACGTGGATGACCTTAATGCTGTACTTCTGCAACCTCAACAGCATTCTTTGAAGACGGGGTGGCGCTGACGCAAGCGGTTTCTTCATGATTGTCTCTAGCGGCTTATGGTCGGATTGTACGAGAACTTGTTCTTGCCCGTAGATATACTGGTGGAATCGCTCGCAGCCGAATACGATG
Organism: Oncomelania hupensis; assembly: GCA_036898135.1. Classification (NCBI taxonomy): domain Eukaryota; kingdom Metazoa; phylum Mollusca; class Gastropoda; order Littorinimorpha; family Pomatiopsidae; genus Oncomelania; species Oncomelania hupensis. Next base: position 19,497,081 of record CM072516.1, read on the forward strand.
GCGTACAACTCCTTCTCTATTTGGGCGTAATTTACTTCGGTCTTGTTAAGGGACTTGGAGGCATAGGCGATGGGCTTGTTGTCTTGGAAAATTGCCGCTCCCAGACCGTACTTGCTGGCGTCGACTTGCAGGACGGTCTTCTTGGTTGGGTCGTACAACGCTAGTACTGGCTGGCTTGCCAAAATGGACTTGATGTTGTCCCAGGCTGCTTGCTGTTGATAGTCCCATGCGAAGTCGCTGTCTTCTTTCAATAGGTCTCTGAGCGGTTTCGTTGTATCGGCAAGGTGCGGTGCGAATTTGGCCAAGTAGGTCACCATACCCAGCATGGTCTCCAGTTCCTTCTTGTCTGCTGGAGGTTTCATGTTGACTATAGCCTTCACCTTCGCTGGATCTGGCCTGACGCCTTCTGATGAGATGATGTGGCCGAAATATTCGATTTCTTGCACGCCGATAGTCAGTTTATCGGGATTGAGTTTCATGCGCTTCTCTGTAGCTCTGTCTAGCGCGGCCTTGAGGTTCTTGTCGTGTTCTTCTTTGGTTCGGCCGGCAATAAGAATGTCGTCGATCAGCCCGACGAGTCCCGGGATTCCCTCGAACGTCTCATCGACCTTGCGCTGAAACTCGTCTTGGGAGCTGACCAAACCGAATGGTACGCGCAAAAAACGGTATCTGCCGAAAGGAGAGTTGAAGGTGGTGAGATATGATGATTCAGCCGAGAGGGACATTTGCCAGTAGCCCGCTTTAGCGTCCAACTTGCTGAAATATTTGGCGCCGGGAATTTTTGCGAGAGCGTCTTCAAGCGTTGGCATGGCATAGTGTGGTCGCTTCACGGCCTGATTGAGGTCCTTGGGGTCAAGGCAGATGCGCAGCTTGTTGTTAGGCTTTTCGACAACGACGAGAGAGTTGACCCAGTCTGTAGGTTGTGTGACTTTGGCAATCACCCCAGCTGCTTCCATGGCGTCGATCTCTTCTTTCAGTCGATCTCGTAGTGCATGAGGTATGCGTCTGGGCGGATGTACCACAGGGATGGCGTTTTCGTGCAGATGGATAGTGACTTCTCCGTCCAGGTTTCCCAGGCCATCGTTGAAGAGGTGGCTGTATTCTCTGAGTACAGATTCTTTGGTCATTTCAAGGTGGGTGATAGTCAATACTATCTTGATGATCTGTAGTTGCAGGGACGCCTGGAGTCCGAGGACAGGCTGAGAGTGACCGGCTGTCTCGGCGACGTAGAATGTGCCCTGGTAGTTCTGAGCCTTGTATGAACACTTGAGCTGCATGATCCCCTTGACGTCAATACGCTGACCCGCATAACCGTAAAGATTAATCTTTCCTTGTTTGAGTGGTGGTTGCACCGACATGCGCCTGTAGATCTGGTACGGGATGACGTTTGCCTGTGCCCCGGTATCGACTTTGAATCGTAGTACGTCGCCGGTGTCCAGGGTTATGTTGGCGTATGCAGTGTCTGGGTGGTCTTTTCCGTCGGCGATGACGTCAATGTTTAGTACAGAGCCGTCGTCTTCTTCGTCGTGTTCTTCTATGTCGTGGACAGTCTTCGTAGATCTTTTTGAGCGGCATACTTTGGCGAAGTGGTTGGGCTTATTACAGTTACTACAGCGTTTGCCGTAGGCTGGGCAGGCTCTCCGTCCGTGTCTCTTGCCGCAGTTGTTGCAGTCGTATGCGTCGCTGTTCTGACTTCTTTCTTCTTGTAGTCTTATTTCTTGGCGTTGTTGTTGTTGTTGCTGTCGTGGTAATGTACATCTTTCTCTTGGGCTGTTGTCACAACGTCGTTTCTTTATGACTTCTACAGTCCCTTCTGCCTCCATTGTAGCCAGCTGCTGTTTCGTTGCTTCGTGAGTGACGACGATTTCAATGGCTTTCTCCATGGTCAGCTGATCTCCGACTTGAAGCAGCTTTTCTCGACATTCCTGTGAGGCTATACCGCATACTATTCGGTCTCGAACCATTTCGTCGGCGTCTTTATAAGAGCACTCTTTGACGAGTGTGCGGATGTCTGTGATGAAAGCCTAAAAAAATTCACCGATCTGTTGTTTTCTGTTCAGGAAGAGATATCGGGCGAAAAGCGTGTTTTTCTTGGGAGTGGTGTGTTGTTCAAAGTTCTTATAAAGTACTTGCAGTTTCTTGTTCTCTTCGTCCGATAAACTCCAGGCATTGTATATTTCTCTTCCCCTTTCTCCCGCCCATATGAGGAGGTATGCGCACTTCTCGGGTTCCGCCGATTTGTGTAAGGGTCCAGCAAACATAAGTTCTGCATGCTGCTTGAATTTTCGCCATTCGTCTTGCAGGTTTCTGGAGTCCCAGTTTATGGTTGGATTCTGCATGGATGAAGTCATTCTTGCTGTATAGAGTTCATATCCCACTTCTGACACCATGTAAAGAAGACGAGAACTGCATATAATGAAATAGAGCAGACGGGGAAAACTGTCTTTCAATTCTCTCTATTTATTCTCATGAATGAATCTCATAGCTCAGGCATCATTGCTTAAATACCAGTAAATCTCTCATCATACGTTCACACAATTCAAACTCAACGTTATTACAAATCACTTTACAAACTACTAAATTATCTTCAATAATCAATATCGACTAGTGTTCATAATATTACACGTACCCTGCATGGAATGCCTTTATTGTAAAGCGGCCGGCTGGTGGAGTGCCTTCAGAGTTACCTTTAGCCTGAGGGTTATTTCAGCAGATCTTTTATATGGATCAGGTTTGAGTCCTCTTTCAACCATGTTTTGGTCCTGATTTTGTGGTCCTGATTCGGCTCTTTGCAATCTGCTGGACCCTTTAAACAATGAATAACTAACACTACAATCATAACAGTGGTGAGTTGGGAGGAGATTGGAAAGCTATTCCTACACTATGTGTGCTGTGACCTGTGAATGGTAATTATGTGATTCAAACTGGGTTATTGAACATTCGGCAGCAGCACACTCTCTCGGCATGATGTCGGGGGTACGCGCGCATCCACGGTTGTAGCAAAGACGCATACTGAACGTCCTACTTTCGCTTCAGATTTCTGCTTGTGACGTCACAGCCATGGGCTTGCCGCCGCGGGGATTTTGAAGTCTCGCGTAGCAGACGAATTTGGCTTCTTTTTGAGCATGCATTTTGTGTAAAATTAGACTAATGCAACAAAAAACCTGTGATTTACTGTTTGGATTTTGCATCTTTAGATGCTTACCTGTATATTTAAATCAACCCCAACTGCTTTATCTGACTTTAAAAAGAGCCTGTTATGGCACTGTAAACAAAATATTCTCAAATGGTGTCAAACCTATACATGTTGGATGACGACATCAGCCCTTTTTTGAGACCAACGAAAACGAATCGTTTCCACGTCCCTTTGCCCCTCAAGTAAGCAAACAAATCCATGTCTTCCTGTGTTTTGAACGTCGCCAGTGTCCCGCCTTGATCTCCACAAGTTTTGTCTGCTTCTGTCCACATCATGTCAAGAGGTCCTTCGTGTATGTTTATGCATCTGTCCTGGTAACAGAAAAATACAACTAAATGCCTGTGAGATGGGGGTTGAAAGGTAGGGCTGGACGGTTTTACCGGTACGTAACTGTATTCAGGTTCGGAAATGCGACAGTAGTACTACAGTATACCGGTGCGGATGTCCAAGGTCCGGTTTACTGGGAAATCTCGACAACACATAACGCGACAGTGGGCGACATCTTGTCCGCCCAGACTCTCCAATACAGGCAAACACCAACACAAAATATACGTTCCACGTTCTCAAACTTTATATAAATAAACAACAGTATTTTATATCACACTTTCACTCCAATTATTTCGCACGGATAACTTAATGTTGTTAAACTTTGTACACAAATCCACTACCGGTTTGACGACGTCGCGCTAGGGCGATCGAGCTGGCAGTTTCCTGTCCGAGCCAAAAGTAATCATAAAAATTCACACTACCTCGTTAGATGCGAGAGGCAGAATTACACACGAGCTGGCAACTAGATGCCAGTGACGTTGCAGCAAGAAGTGAGCGATAATGCTGTTTTTGACAGGGATAGGAGCGCTCCAGTCCGCCCAAAGTCGATATCGTAGTCTTTGGTCAGCTAGAGAGTATGGCCGACCCGATCCGATGCCTCACGGATCGCCTTGTCCCCGTTGTCCGAGTCGATGCTGTGTTAGGTGGATGGAGTCATTTCCGCTCCCTCGTAGGCAGCTACACAATAAATATATACAAACGTCAATTCTCTGACTTTTATAATCTCATTATTCTTTTGATCCATCCTTGCTCACCTCCCTTTGTTTCTTCACTTGTCCACTTCCGTTCCATATACGACCGTGTCCTTCCTTCTCCCACACTATTATCCATATCCAGGTATAATTACTTCATGAATGAAAATTACTATCAACATACTCACACCTTTCATTTATATTACATTATCTACTGCTCTATAACTATCGCCCCATGTAATTAACAATACTATTACATATATATATATATATGCAGGCACATACAGTGACAGAAGGCGCTGGCTGGCCAGCACTTGACCAGCATTGATAGCTATGAACATAAAATGGAACAAACATTTGGATATATTATCATTGCAAATTGTTGTTCATGAGGTATAATGATAATAAGCCTACTGTTAGCGCAAAATATTATTTGTTGGATGATTATTAACTATCAAATGTGTTGTGTGTAGGCGGGGTGAATGTGTGTGTGTGCATTTGTGTGTGTGCCATGTGTGTGTTGTATCATAATTAATATGCATTTGAAATATATCAATACTATCCTTGTGTTAATTTAATTTTGACAAAATCTTCAGCTGGAATACAATTATTACGAACAAATAATTGCTTGTAACAATATGAAGTTAACAAGAATTAATGGTTCAAACATGTGATATTATTATCCTTATCATATTGTTTTTGTCTATCTATACTAATAGTATATTATCAGTACAACTTATGTTAATCTGATGAATAAAAATTGGTGCAACAACAACAACAACAATAGTATATGAACAATTTATTGCTTTTGGAAACATAGACTTCACAAGTACATAATTATGTAGTGTACTTTAAAAAAAATTTGCAATTAGCCTATACTCGATGTCTTTTGAGTTGGAAATTCTTATTGCACGATGTAGCATATGGTTGCTTGCACAAATTAAAGACACAACCACACACACTCTCTCTCTCTCTCTCTCTCTCTCTCTCTCTCTCTCTCTCTCTCGCTCACACACTCTCCCTCTCTCTCTCTCTCTCTCTCTGTGTCCTGTCTGAGTAGCTCACTCTGTTCTCATATGATGTTATTTTTCATTATTAATATTATTACACTTTTCTTCCAGAAGAAAACTACTGTCAGCATAGGCCTACGCCTTCCTCGATGTTTGTTTGGGTTGATAGTCCTAGACTAACGTGAGAGACAATCTTGACCTATTGTTGGGAGGAGAAGATAAAGAGGGGACAGAAAATTCACTGACATTTTTTTTAAACCACAAAAAGGCTCAAAATGAATAGCCAATGGACTTAAAACGTAGCAGACGTTTTGCTGGTTCCATCCATACCAAGCTTTTGAAAATCAGTTCAGAAATACAAAAGATATGAATTTTTAAAGGAATAAGCACAACGCATCCTTCTGTTGCTCAATTGCAACATTTCCAGTGCCAACCAAGGGACGCTACTCGTATGCGCTGGCGACGCTAATTGATAGGAACCCCCCCCCCCCCCCCCCCCCCTCTCCCAGTTCAACGTCTTAGATCTTCGCATATTTTTGTGTGAAAACGACAGAAATAATGAATTTTGAAGAGGCAGAGCTCAGTAAAATATGGGACAGCATCATTTCATATCTGTTTCACTACTCTCTACCTCTTTTCACTTTGTCCCATTCCCGGACGCAGGAACCGTGAGCACTGACTGCCTAAGTTATTTTCTGCCACAGTTCGTTTTTCTTTTTGGCTGTGCACGTTGGTGACAAAGGTCTATTACATTTACTCCATGCTTATCTAACACATAAACCACCAACAAGCTTACGCACGCACTCATACTACACAAACTCACTGTCGCAAATCTGGTGTTACTGGGTGATCACTACTGATGAAGGACTTCCCTGACTTTCATGACTTACCCCAGAACGTGGTTTTATTTCAATAAAAAAAACCTTAGGTACACCATTTCTTTCCAACACTTCACAAACACATAACACGTTTTTCCAAGTTCGATTATTTTATTATATTCCGTTATTTTTTCCTCGAGTTTGGAACGATAATTTGGCGATACTTTCCGTCGTGGTTACCGAAAATATAGTTTTTTTTTTTTTTAATCCACTTAGCTTTCGATTTTCGTCCTCGTTGTAGTCGTTGATAAATGAAGAAATCCGGGTTAAGATGAGTAGGGGGAAAAGTTCATAAAAGCTGGAACTTGACGTCGATGTCGCCGTTAGATCTAATGGCTGTCCGTGACCCACCAGTGACTTCTGTAGCCCTCGTTGACGTACAGTTCCGTCGTAGAATCAGTCACCCCGATCATGAGCAAGACGTCAGAGAAGAATCTAGTGCCAGTCTCGAAGATGACATCGTCACGGAAATCCAAGACGAATACTACCACAAAAATACACCTGCCGAACAAAACTAGTCTTAGATATTTGCATGAAAATTATTTTCATACAAACTTAAACTCCTCCAGGTCCGGCTCTGCTTGGAAAAACATATTATGATTAATCAACACACCAGTCCTCTGAAAACCAACTGCATTCAGATGAACCAACTATCTTTCTCTGGAAAAAGAAATGCATTCAAACGAACAAACTATTTTACTCCTCTGGAAAACAAATGCATTCAATGAACAAACTATCTCACTACTCTGGAAAACAAATGCATTCATCGAATAAACTATTAAATATTCTCTGGAAAATACATATGATCGATGAACAAATTATCACACTTATCAATCTTCTTGGGAAATTATCTTGAATGAAGAAAAATCAAAATATTTACCCTACGGTGCCAGAATTCAGCTAAAGCTGATCAAACGCTGAGGAACAACTCATTTTCCTGGCCCAACCACATCAGACATCATTCAGCACCAAGCTAAACTGTCGTTGGCACCCCACAGGACAAATTGCCTCGGAGCTTGGGTAGAATCCTCCCTGTCCAGTCTAGATCTTTCTCCCAACTGATTCTTCAGACAGGTTCCCTAACCGATTTCGCCTCAATTCCATTTCACCAAGGCTACCGCACTTTTATCATTATAACAGCCAATGAAAACTTCACAACGCAAAAGAGTAACTATCACTTCAAATATTATATTTTATAAAATTAATAGTTCACAACCTCTTTGCTTTCCCTAAAATTTTATTATTGGCATTAATCACAATCTTTCACACAAAAGAATTATCGATAAAAATCGTCCATTTTATTCTTTTCCAGGAATACAAAAAATGGCCATTGACAAAATTGACGTCATATTTCTAAATCTACCACAGGCACTCTATATAACAATTTGCACTCGGAGAAAAAATACTCGCGAGCCTTTCGTTTCGCGACACTCACCAAAAACTTCTGCTTCACGATTCGTTATGATTGTAGCGTATTTCCTCGGCCGAGGTCAAGGACGTCCCCCTCCGGCCTTCACCTATCTTTCTTCCCCACCCAAGTAATCTCCCTTACACCCTTTCCCTTTTAACTAAAATTATTTTGTTAAAGTAACCCTATCCTTTACTTATATTTTACCCCCCTCTGCTTTCACTTATCTTTTATCCCACCCTAGTGTTAAACCTAGACGTTATTCCCTAGACTTACTCCCCCATAATTATTATTTATCCCCCATCTTCTGTCAACATCTCATATATTCAGTTAACACCTATTATTTATCCCCCAATTTAAATCTCCCTTCTGAACTTGAAACGCTCTGAACATATAAACCTTTTGAAACTATAGCACTATGAACATACAAACATTCTTAAACTATAACACTATGAACATATAAACCTTCTAAAACTAATTCATTACGAAAACAATGTGCCATACAATAGCCACCACTCTAACTTAATTCTCCCTTCTAAAAACTATAACTCTCTGAACACATAACTTAACACATTAAAAATAACAATTGCTCGCTTTTTTGGTGGGGGGGGGGGGGGGGGGGGGGGGGGGGGGGGGGGGGGGGGGGGGGGGGGGGGGGGGGGGGGGGGGGGGGTGCTATAACTCTATGAACACATAACTTAACACATTAAAAATAACAATTGCTCGCCATGCAATGGCCACCACACTACTCTAATTCTCCCTTCTAAAAACTATACCTCTATGAACACATAACTTAACACATTAAAAATAACAATTGCTCGCCATGCTATGCCCACCACACTACTCTAATTCTCCCTTCTAAAAACTATAACTCTATGAACACATAACTTAACACATTAGAAATAACAATTGCTCGCCATGCTATGGCCACCACACTACTCTAATTCTCCCTTCTAAAAACTATAACTCTATGAACACATAACTTAACACATTAAAAATAACAATTGCTCGCGATGCTATGGCCACCACACTACTCTAATTCTCCCTTCTAAAAACTATAACTCTATGAACACATAACTTAACACATTAAAAATAACAATTGCTCGCCATGCTATGGCCACCACATCATGCCCATCATTAAAAATAACAAATGCTTGCCATGCAATGGCCACCACATCTCGCCCACGAGTCATTCAATGGCAACGCTAAAGAATTGAAACCCTCAGCCGGTGTATTACCCTTAGACCCATGAACCCGGCTTGCTATCAGCAGCGTCACCGTTGGAAGACTCCAGCAACCTGTCAATGGCCCCATCCGAAAGAGAAACCTCCGGGACCACGAGAAGCCGCTCCTCCAGACCCACCATCTCGACGTCAATGGACAGGGAGCCACCACTCTTATCTCATAGTCGCTTATCTGTTTCTGCGACCTCGCTCCCCACCAACGACCCCGAGAGTGCTTCCCCAGAAACACCTGCAGCCCCTACGCCATTCACCCCTTCCTCATCCCGTGATTTTTTCGGAGGACTTTTACAATTTCGCGCCTGATCATTGCGCATCCCCTCCCTCAACACAATTTTCGTCCTCCGGAGTACTCTAGGGATTTTAGGGTCTGCTCTCGGCCCCCTAACGGCAGAGCCAACTGGCACCCCTTCCACACACATGACACTTCGCCAGTACGCCACAAGCTCTGCCTCCGATGGCTTCAGTGCCCACAGATGCATCCGAGAGGGGAACCATAGGTCCTTAAATTCGAGGCAACCCCTTCAAATTTTCTTTTGGCCACCTCGAACTGACCGCGAGCCATTGCATCTCTCATCCGCAAAACGACACCGGGCACATTCTTCAATGCCGTCTCCCGCCCGGCATCGCTCCCCGAAGGAGTCACCCCCGACGATCCCCGATCCGATCCCACATCTTTACATTGCCTTTTATTCGGAATCGGACCCGAAACCGCCGACGGCCCATTTATTCTGGCCACCCACCTCACCGCTAGCTTTCAGCCCCACCGGCCGACACCCATTACCTGCTTCATCACCCCGGCCAGGCGTAGCTCCCCCAACACCCGAAGCAGGTATTCTTTTCTGGGCCAGACCCCCACCCCCACTCAGACTTACAGGACCTCCTTCTCCTTGCTACACCCTCCTCCAATGATACTTGGCTCCTTCTCCTTGCTACACCCTCCTCCGACGATACTCTTCACCCTCAGGAGACCCCCACCCTCAGTTCCAGGAACCGACACCACATCCTCCCGCTCCCTACCCTTGATACCAAATTCTTCTCCTGGTCCCCCACGACTCCCACCCCCAACAGCGCCCCCAAAGTGACATCCCAGACCAGCCGCCGAAACCGAAGGGTCCCCCATTGTAAACCGTCGAAACTGTTCCCTCTCTTTGGCCCCCAACCATCTCAGCAGCTGTTCTAAAAATGCCCCAATGGCACAACAACGCCGAAAAACTCGGGGGCGAAAGCCGCCACGGACCCCTCTCCGGCCTTTTTCCCGTCCACGATTCCTTCATATAAAAAAAATCTTCCTCAGGCCCAGAGAGGCCGGTGATCTCTTCCCTTTGCACCCAACTTGTCGAGCGGCAAAGGTCAAACAATGCCGCCACTATACCCGCCGACCCACCATGCACCCGAGCCGACAACTACTCCATAGCTCTCACTGTCATCGGCCCAGGCGCACCATAAAACCGCGCCGGCAAGTGACAGCGGACCATGTGCACTCTATGCGCACCCACTTCCATCAACTGCGCGCACAGGGTACACGTGATCAATTGCGGTGCCCCCCTTCAGCCCCCTCCCTGCCTGAGAGGAACACCGCCATCATTTTCCTTCTCTTCCCCTCTCCGCTGTGGCGGGGCGCTGCTGGTACTCGCCACCACCTTCACCCCACCAGCACTCTCTACTCTACCACTTTTCGCCCCTTTAGCCTGAGCCACTCCTGGACCTCGCCAGGCCCAATAGCTGCCACCACGCGTTCTTTCTCCACCAACGTTCCCTGCGTTTCCTCGTCCATTTCCTCTTCCACTTCCTCTTCCGTTTCCTCTTCTTCCCACCTTTCCCTCGTTATACCATTATTGCCACCCACCCTTTCTTTTTTTCCGTGACACTACCTCCCATGTCTCTTTCCCATCTTCCAGCTTTCTATCCATCTGCAACAGACGAGGACTCAATCTCACACAAGGAGTGTAATGTTTGTCATTTTATGCAACAGCATAAAACTCAAAGAGACGTTGATGAAGTTCACAAATACAACTTTATTAGTGCATGTAAGTTATAACAGCCATTCGGATCTAGATCTTCGTTCAACCGCCTCCAATCCCCGGATGTCCATTCAACTGAGCAACCTCCCTTTAGTTACAAGTCTTCCAAGACTATTCGCACGTTACATTACACCAAGACTATTCGCACGTTACATTACATCCCCCTTTGTTTATAAGATAACTTCCTTCTCAAGTTCAGAGGAAAACACATTTGATTAAAATTAAATAAACTGACTTCGACGATGAACATGTTAAACTGTTTACACACAAAACATTCTCTCGCACAACGGAGTCTTCCATCCTTGTCTCTGTTTAAATTTTATAATAGATTTATGGGAGCTGGGTCTTTAACCCGAGTCCTTTTCAAACACAGTATTAATTTAGTGGGAGCGGGGTCTTTCACCTGAGTCCACATTAAACACAACATATGGTCTCAATGATCAGACCACATAGTCTTTGAAACGAACTGGTGTTCGAACATGTCCACTGCGAGTTGTCGCCCCTGATGCTTCAATGGTCTGTTGCCCTGACTGAGGCATTACAGGTGTGGATTTAGACAAGTCACCTGCATCATCTCCTGCGTCCGTTGGCTGTGGATGTGCTGCCGGTTGTTGTATAGCTGTCGGCCGTTGATTTGCAGCTGCGTCAACACTACTGGCTGCTTTTGACGCCATCAGATGTCGCCGATTTCGTGAAAGTAGTGCACCATTCTCTGTCTGCACTGTGTAAGAGCGGGATGCACACTGACCTGTCACAGTGGCTGGCAATTTCCAGCCTTTCTCGCCATCTTTCTTGACGAGCACGCTGTCGCCTGGCTGAAGAGTCTGCAATGGTTTGGCTCCATGTTGCCTGTCGTAGTACAGCTTTTGCTGCTGCTTGGCGAAGTGATCATTGTCCTTCACTACCATGGCTTCTGGAGTGTTTGGAATAAGTCTTTCTGGCAGAGTAGGCATAGTGGTACGTAGTTTTCTGCCAAATGCCAACTCGGCAGGACTATAGCCAAGAGAAGGGATGGGTGTCGCTCTGTAGGTCAGTAGAGCGAGATCATAGTCTTTCTGACGTAGGAACTTCTTGGCTTCCTGGACAACTCTTTCAGCTGCCCCATTGGACTGGGAATAGTGGGGGCTACTGGTTACGTGGGAGAAACCCCACTGGGTGGCAAAGGATTGGAATTCGGAGGAGAAAAACTGCCTACCATTATCTGAAATCACTATTTCTGGTATCCCATACCTCCCGAACATCCCCTTCAAATGTCTTATAATCACTTCTGATGTGATTTTGCCCACTTTTGCCACGTCTATGAACCTTGAGTAGTAGTCCACTACAACAATATAGTTCTGGCCCTCTAGTACACACAAATCCACCCTAACTTTCTGAAATGGATAATCTGGTAATTGTGATGCAATCAGTGGTTCACTTGACTGAGTAGGTCGCTTTTCTATGCAATGTTTGCATTTCTCTACCACGTCTTTGATATCCAGACACATCCCATGCCACAATACGCTCTGATTGGCGAGCTCTCTTCATTTTATGATACCCTGGTGCCCATCATGGATTCTTTCGAGCACGTAACTACGCGCTGACCATGGGATCACTATTCTGTTGCCCCTGGTAACCAACCCTTCGTACACACTGAATTCATCTTTTAGTGGGTAATACTCCCGTGCTGCTAGAATGGCATCTGCTTTATACTCGGGCCAGCCCTCCCTGACGTATCGAAGTACTGCACTAAGCTGTATGTCCTTTTCTGTGGCATGCTTTAACTCAGGGAGCTTTTTATCTGTGACGTTCCACGAGACGCGGACTGTGTCAACGTGCACATACACATGTGTTTCAAGGTTATTTACCGTATGGCGGGTGTCAGTGTCTGCAATCGGGCTGCGTGAAAGTGCGTCTGCGACAATGAGAATTTTGCCTGGCACATATTCCGCCACAATGTTGTAACGCATTAAACGCCTTAGGATTCTTTGACAGCGAAGTGGTGTGTCGTGCAGGTCTTTCTTGTTTATCATCGGGATCAACGGTCTGTGATCTGTCAGAACACGAAAACTTGGTAACCCTATGAGATACCGTTCAAACTTTTCGCATGCGAACACTACCCCTAGACACTCTTTCTCTATCTGTGCGTAACGCTTTTCAGCTTCTGAGAGTGTACGTGAAGCAAACGCAACAGGCTTGAGACCTTCCTCGTGCATCCAGGGTTGCCAACCACTACGGAATTTCCGTAGTTTACTCCGGAAATGAATACGCGGCTACGGAGCTACGCACATCGAAAATTTACTACGGAAAGTCAATTTTCCACGATAGTATTACAGTTTTAACGAGTTTTATTGAGCGCCTGTGCCTCCCGTAGCACCTCAAGGTCACGGTCATTCGGTTTACGTGCACGGTGTAATAGATCACGCTCCCAGTGCATGTTAGGAAATTCGACCAATCACCGTGAAGTGGTTTTGCAAACAGCCAATCGGTGCACAAAACCTCGACCTTTCTGTGACACTTTCGTTTCCGGGTCACGTTCTACAGCGCGAGAAGAAAAGTTTGTGTGAGGCGTATTTTGAATCCATGATGCCAAAAAAAAAGAAAACTAGCGATGAAAGCGCAGAAAAAAAGAAGAGGACAGCAAATCAAGAGTACAGGAATGAGTATTCTGAAAAATTTCCGTGCATCACTGCGTCATCGAGATCACACGATGTGACGCGACACGTGAATGGCAACCGTCACAAAAGTCGTTGCCCTGATCCAAAAAAAGTTAGTCCCTGTTCAGTCGGTAGCCACCTTCTTCAAGCCCGATATGGATCTCTCAATAATTCGTGCGGAAACACTCTTCACGACCTTCGTTGCAGACTGTGTATGCATGTTTTCGTTTAAAAACAATGCGAGGACGTATGGCTACGGAAAATGTCATAAAACTACTGAAATTCAGAATTTTTACTACTGATACAGAACACCACCTAAGCCATAGGATGAGGCATCCGAGCAGACAAATGTTTCCCTGTTTGACTCGAAATACACTAACGTAGGCGATTCTGTTAACAGAGTTTTGATTTGTGTAAATGCTTGATGTTGTGCAGGACCCCATACCTATGTGTTCTCTTTATGTAAAAGTGAATTAAGTGGATGCAGAATAGTTGCCAGATTTGGGATAAAACGTCCAAAATTGTTGACCATCCCTAGGAATCTGCGCAATTCTGGAGCATTCTTGGGTTTTGCCATGTCAGCTATGGCTTTGACTTTTGCCGCATCTGGCTGAATGCCACTTGAACTGATTGTGTGCCCAAGAAAGTTAATGCTGTACTTTTTAAATTCGCATTTTTCTTTGTGTGGCCTTAGCCCTGCTGCCGCTATTTTTTGAAACACTTGTTCTAATCTGCGGTCATGTTTCTAGTCTGAATCAGCACAATCGACTACGTCGTCCATGTAGCAAACTTCGGTCGCGTCTAGTCTACGCACTAGACCCAACCGGATCGCCGCGTCACGGCTGAGTAAACAGTCTGTACTACCTTTCAACACGAAAATGCGAAGGGAAACTTTGTTTCCGCGGTGTTCGGTCTATTAACCTAGATATTCGACTTTGCCTCAAAGGCTCTGCAACACTGTATCACGATGTTTCAATGTCGGTCTCGGGCATATCGATTTGTATACAGATTCTGAAATAGCTGAAACGTCAGCCCCAGTGTCAATTTTGAACAAGACTGCTTTGCCACTGATAGGAATTGTTATCTTCCACGGCTCATCAACTGTGCTTAACGAACCTAGAAACAACGGATTTCAACTAGCAGTCAGATTATGCAATTTTTGTTTGATTTGCATTCTCTAGCAAAGTGATTTAATTTATGACACTTGTGACATTATTTCCCTTTAGCTGGACATGTAGCACTACGCCCATGTTTTCCACCACATTTCTGACATTTAAATGTGCCTGACCCATGCGGTTGACCTTTGTTCCATTTATGACGTATTCCCGACCTCTGACCTTTGTTATTTTTGTTTTGAACTTCTACTGTTCTCTTGTCTTTATGTACTGCATCTAAAGTTGTTGTATCAAATTTTATTCATCAGATTAACATAAGTTGTACTGATAAAGAACCTGATCCTTCCCTCTGTGTTACAAGCTGTGATTTAACTTGCTCGAACTGTCTGGCCATTTCTGTGGCACTTTGTAAGGTTAGATCTGACTGAAGCTGCAACTTTTCGCTCAGCTCTCTGTCTCTAACCCCCAGGACTAACCTGTCTCTGATAGCTTCTTCTCTATTCTGAAACTCTATATTTTCTGAAAGCTCATACAAACTGCGAACATATGATTCAATGTTTTCCCCCTCCTTTTGGGAACGCCTTTTAAAAAGGGCTCTTTCATGGATCAGGTTACGTTTGGGAACGAAGTGGGAGTCAAACTTTTTGATCACAATATCGAAAGTGTTCTGTTGATCTGCCGTAAGTCTGAATGACGACAGTAGACGCTCACCTTCGACACCCATGCAGTAGATAAGAGTAGACACTTGGATTATGCCATCTTCTTTGTAAACAGTTGTTTGACATTTGCAATCAGCTAAGGGGTAAGAGCAATGCAACATCATTCCCATCCACACATCCAGCATGTCAGCTCCCACATGTATTTTGTAATTATTTCACACAGAAAGTGGCTGACATAAGGGCCACTCTTGATAGCCATGAGATCCCACTCATTAACCCATTCTCACCTTCCCTCACCACCGCAAAGATGGAAGTTTTTCAACCAATAACAGAGCAAGAAGTCAAGAAAGTCATCTTAAGCTCAAAACCAACATCTTGCTCTCTCGACCCCATTCCTACCCCCATGTTGATAGAGAATCTTGACCCTCTACTCCCGACCATTACCCACATTATCAAAGAGAGTCTGTCCTCTGGTGCTGTTCCGTCTGTGCTCAAAGCGGCTGTCATCAAACCCCTCCTTCAAAAGCCAAGTTTAGACAAAAATAATCTAAAGAACTATCGACCTGTTTCAAACCTCTCCTTCCTGTCCAAAGTCATAGAAAAAATTGTTCTCAAACAACTGTTTGCCTACCTATATGATAACGCTTTACTTTGCCCCAACCAGTCTGCCTACCGACCCTTCCACAGCACTGAGACAGCCTCCTAAAGGTAACCAATGATCTGTTGCTTGCTTTAGATAATGGTAACGTCTCCGTTCTCACCTTATTAGACCTCTCAGCCGCCTTTGACACAGTCGACCATCACATTCTCTTTAACACTCTTCAACACTACTTTGGAATCTCTGGCTCGGCCCTGGTTTGGTTCCACTCATATCTTTCCGACAGATCACAAGCAGTCACTGTCGATGGCTGCTTCTCCAGCACAGCAGACTTGGTGTGCGGTGTGCCTCATGGTTCCGATTTAGGGCCGGTGTTATTCACTCTGTACACCAAGCCACTGCTTCTCCTGCTTAGAAAGCATGCTGTTGAAAGTCAGTCATTTGCAGACGACACACAACTGTATAAATCCACCGCCCCTCTCTCTCATTAATTCCACTGTTCAGACTTTGGAGAACTGCATCACAGACATTAAGTCATGGATGACACTCAACAAGCTTAAGCTTAATGATGATAAGACCGAAGCCCTCCTCATCCACAAGCACAACACCTCCTCCTCACTCTCGCCTCTCCCAACATCACTTACAGTAGGGACAACAAACATTCAGTTCTCATCCTCAGCAAGAAATCTCGGCTACATTCTCTCCGATAACTTGTCCCTCAACAACCACATCTCCAACGTCTCTCGCTCTGCATACACGGCCATACGCCAAATCAGCTCCTTTCGCCACTATCTTACAGTCCCTGCCACCAAAACCCTAGTCTGCGCTCTCGTCCTTTCTCGTCTTGACTATTGCAACTCTCTCCTTGCTGGCTCCCCGAAACACATCATTGACAAACTACAAAAGGTTCAGAACTCAGCAGCTAGACTAGTATTCCGAGCTAAGAAACGCGATCACATCACACCTCTACTACATTCCCTTCACTGGCTTCCTGTGCAAGCACGCATAGAGTACAAACTCTCTGTTCTCTGTCACAACTTCTTCACAGATTCTTGTCCTTCCTACCTTGCTGATTTACTGTCTGTCTACTCCCCTTCATGCACTTTAAGATCTTCTGCTGACACTCGCACACTCAAGGTTCCCGTCACCCGCACTAAGACATACGGCCAACGTGCATTCGCTTACTCCGCACCTAAGCAGTGGAATTCCCTTCCCTCCCATATCCGCAACATACAATCAACACAAGCATTCAAAAAGGCCCTCAAAACCCACCTCTTCAAACTGCATTATTCAGATTGATTTGTATCCCGCTGCCATTCTCTCATCTTTTGTCTATGTCTGATCCGTATGTGTATACATGGCTGTAAATATTTATACTGTTTTTCTTCCTGGGCCTAACCGGGCATATAAATAGCTGTGAATAGGTTTTTGCTATTCTATTTTCTGTCTTTTTTGTCATTTGTGTACATAGTTGTAAATAGTCTATTTTTGTCTTTTTTGTAAATTATGTACATAGTTGTAAATAGTCTGTACCTTTACTGTCCCGTCTTTTGGTGTATTGTAGCAAAAGTGATGTTTTATCCAGTGCATGTATTTATATGTAATTACTATGTAAAGCGTGGTGAATCTGGTCATAGGCTGGAGTACACGCTATATAAAAATCCGTTATTATTATTATTACTGTCCAATTTTGATGCTGTCCTGTAGCGACGAAAAGGTTGAATCCAGTTCGGCCAGGTGTTGGGTTTGGAGAAATCAAACTCCGACGGTGCTTTAAAAGCAGGCATGACGACGAGATTCACTGTTAACCTCTTGCCACCATGTAATGTTTGTCCTTTTATGCAACAGCATAAAACTCAAACAGACGATGATGAAGTTCACATATACAACTTTATTAGAGCTTGTAAGTTATAACAGCCATTCGGATCTAGGTCTTCGTTCAACCGCCCCAAATCCCCGGATGTCTATTCAACTGAGCAACCTCTCTTTAGTTACAAGTCTTCCAAGACTATTTGCACGTTACATTACAGGGATTAAAGCGTATATCGTGGATCACCCCTCAGGTGATGGAAGCCAAGATTGCACGACGGCGTGCAGAAGTTCTGTTCCGTAAGTCAGGTCTTCAGGTTTACAAGGACTTGTTCCGCAAAAACCCCAAGAAAGTGTTTAGCATATTGAACAGACTCCTATGGAAGGAGGCCTCGCCTCCTGTTCTTCCTACCCTCGGTGATAAGGCTGCTGCGAGGACCCTGTCACAGTTCTTTAATAAGAAGATTCAGACTCTTAGAGATCAGCTAGCACATAAAAAGTGCAGTGTAAACTTGGGTGGTGCTAGTGAAGAGTGCACTAGGTTTGGTGGTAAAGCGTTCTCTTCCTTTACACCGGTCTCCAAGGATCAGCTGTGTAAAGTGATTGCCAGGTCAAAGCCGACTTTCTCCAGTATCGACCCAGTTCCCACTAAGCTAGTGTTAGTCAACCTTGACATTTTGCTGCCAGTCCTGGTTCACATTATCAATGCCAGCCTTGCAGCGGGTTATGTTCCCCGCCCATTTAAGACAGCCGTTATACGGCCGCTTCTCAAGAAAACGACCTTGGATTCTGGTGTTGAGAAGAACTATCGCCCGGTTTCAAATCTACCTTATGTGTCTAAGATTCTTGAGCGTGTTGTTGCCGACCAGCTTGCGGAGCATGTGTCTCGCTATCAGCTGTTGGATAATTTCCAGTCAGCCTGCAGGCCAGGACCTTCTACAGAGACTGCTGTACTGCAGGTACTTAACGACATTCTCTGTGCTGCCGACCGTGGTAACCTCTCCTTGATGGTGATGCTCGACCTCAGCGCGGCGTTTGACCTCATCGACCACCAGCTGCTCCTGCAGAGATTTCATCTGGAGTTTAGATTCGAGGACTGCGTCCATCATTGGTTCCAATCGCATCTTGAGAATAGGTTCCAGTACATCACTGTGAACACCGCTGCATCGGATGTTACAAGACTGACGTGTGGGGTTCCTCAGGGGTCCGTTTTGGGACCTATACTCTTTTCGCTTTATACCTCTGAGTTGGGCCGTATCATCGAGAGACACGGGCTAAGCAGGCAGCTGTTTACCGATGACTCTGGCCTCTATGACTCTTTCCCTCCTGATGATGCAGCTGCAGTGGAGTCTGCTAAGAAGATTGAGCTGTGTTGCGCTGACATCAATGTGTGGATGACGCACAACATGCTAAAGCTGAACGAGGACAAGAGCAAAAGAGACTATGTATCCCTGACCTCCATCAGTGTTGGGCAGTCTGTTATCCCCTTCTCGGCCACTGTTAGAATTCAAGAGGAATTGATGAATTGGACATTAAAATACTAAAATTGTCTGCGTCATTTATTACTGACACTTTAACGTATATATACAACCTATGTATAGACAAAACATATTTTCCTATAATGTTCAAAAAAGCTAAGGTTTTACCCTTTTTCAAGAATGGTGATAGCACTGACCCATCGAACTATAGGCCTATTTTGATTCTTTCTACTCTCTCTAAACCTCTTGAAAAGCACATAAATAATAATATTCTTGATCATTTCACTGAAACCAGCCTTCTACATGAAAATCAGTCTGGTTTCAGAGCTAAACACTCTTGTCACACAGCTCTTACATCAATGATAGAACAATGGCTAAATAATATTAATAAGGGGCAATTTTCTGGAACATTATTTGTTGACTTCGCAAATGCTTTTGATGTAATAGACCATGACCTTCTTCTACGTAAACTAAACCTATATGGCGTTTATTCCAAATCTATAGAGTTTCTTAAATCGTTTATTTCGGACAGAGAACAGTGTGTTTATATAAATAACCAAACGTCACAATTTGAAATTGTTACAGCTGGAGTACCGCAGGGATCTGTTTTAGGACCGTTGTTATTTTCTATCTACATAAATGATCTCCCCCTTTATATTTCTACTTCTTGCGAACTCTTCGCTGATGACACTACATTACATTCTCAAAATATAGACTTGAATAAACTCTCCTCCTCATTACAAAAAGGGGCTAGTGAACTACAGGAATGGACTGAATACAACCACATGGCCCTCAATACAGAAAAAACAAAATCCATGCTAATTACAACAAGACAGAAAAGACAAAATGTATCAATAAAACTTCTTCCATTTGGCAATACAATAATTGCTGAAGTACAGTGTCATAAACTTCTTGGAGTAACTATAGACAATAATTTGTCCTGGGTAAAACATATTTCAAATATTAGTAAAACTATTTCTAAAAGGACTTACCAGTTATCAAGGATAAAGCATTTATTAAATTTACATTCTCGTAAACTATTTTATTCTGGTCATATTCAATCATTTGTTGATTATTCTTCTACTATTTGGGATTCTGCTAGTGGCAATGCAATGAAACTTTTAATTAGAATTCACAAACGTGCAATTAAACAAATTATACTTAAACAAAAAATCTCTCCAGATAAACGGATCAATATTCTTCCTCTTACCGACAGACTAAAATTTAATGAAGGCGTTTTCATGCACAAGGTCCTTTCTGGCAATGCACCTTCCTATCTTTCTTCTCTTTTTTCAAAAAAACCCTGCCAGATCGTCCACAAAATTAATGTTCCAATTCCAAGAATTGATCTCTACAAAACTAGTCTAGCTTATTCCGGTTCCACTTTGTGGAATAACTTTCCTGAAGATCTCCGCACTCCAGCATCTAAATTTACATCATTTAGAACATGTCTCCTAAAACACATTAAAAATTAAATACACATTAATTGTTAATGACTTCTTGTTGATTGCGATTAACAACATTAGACTTTGATTTCAATTGTTTGAAAAGGATTTTATCTAATGATGACTTTGTTTATTTGTTACTGTTCCATGATGTGAATGTT
Source organism: Oncomelania hupensis (assembly GCA_036898135.1). NCBI lineage: Eukaryota > Metazoa > Mollusca > Gastropoda > Littorinimorpha > Pomatiopsidae > Oncomelania > Oncomelania hupensis. The sequence continues at coordinate 19,517,758 of CM072516.1, forward strand.
ATAACCTTGAGTTGTATTTACTAGTTATTGTTAAAGCCCCAAGGGCAAGATGTAAAAAAGCGCATCCAGCGCTTATTCTTTTACCCTTGCAAAATAAAATTGTTATCTTATCTTATCTTATCTTATCTTATCTTATCTTATCTTATCTTATCTTATCTTAGAGACCTCGGCATCATGATCGATGCCAACCTCACAATGGAGGATCACGTTGGTGCCGTGGTTAAGGGGTGCTACTTCCATCTCCGCTCTCTTGGTAAACTGCGAGGTGTTCTCACAAACAAAACTGCTACCACCATTGCCGTCGCCTTGGTGATATCCAGGATAGACTATGCAAACAGTTGTCTGTGGGGCCTTCCTGACCATCAGCTTGATCGTCTCCAACGTGTTCAGAACACGGCCGCCAGGATTGTCACCCGCAGCAAGAAGACCGACCATATCACTCCGGTTCTCCGACTTCACTGGCTACCAGTCAAGAAGAGAATCGACCACAAAGTCCTCTCCCTGTGCTACAAGTGCGTCCATGACCCCACCTCTCCCTAGTACTTGAGAGACATTGTCCCTACCCACAAACCCTCAAGGCGCCTTCGCTTCTCTTCCCAGTTTATGTTGTCCGTTCCAAGTGTGGATGGTCACAGGAAGAGGCGCTTGGGTCACCGCTCCTTCTCCCACTGTGGCCCAGCATTGTGGATCACTCTCCCCCAGGACTTGAGAGTCGTAGAGACACTGTATTCTTTCAAGAGGCGTCTGAAGACGTATTTTTTTGACTCTTTTGAGTGTGTACATGTACATAGAGCAGTTTAGTTGTTGTTGTTTTACCCTTTTCCCCCCAACCCCTTGTGCCCTGAGCATGCTGCCAGCATGGATATGTGCGCCATACAAGTGGACATCATCATCATCATCATACAGGGTGCGGCGAAATGGGTTAGTAACGGAAAAGGTGTGCTTTCAAAATTGTAACGCAATAAATTATCAGCATACTCATGATGTACACAACTTAATAACACTAAAATCTGTCCCTACTTCAAGATTTAGCTCATCAGCTTAACTCGTTAACTTGCTAGCGTTATGAAGAATGTCCAAAAACACATACTGTTACGTTGAAACGCGAATGGTAGTACGTCAGAAACGCACGATAGATCTAATCGTTTCGTTTTGCAAAGTATTCAATAATGGAGTTTATTTACCTTTGATTTGAGTTTGCATTGTTGTTAGGAGTGGTTTTGTATAACGTTGATAATTTTCGTTGGTCGATATAATTTTCGTGATCTGTCGATAGAAATTTCCCGATGGATATCGAAGGTCGTGAATGTTCCCGGAAGTAGAGGAAATAGGTATGACGTAAGTCAGTGATGACGATCTTTAGTTCGATTGGTGGCAGTACGTCATTTCTACCATGTACCAAATTGTTCCAGAAGAGAGAGAGGTTATTTAATCGTGTGCCGAGTTGCTGTTGAGAGATAGTAAAGTTGTTGATAGTGATTTGAGAGTTGCTGTGAAAGTTGTTGAGCTGAGTTGAGAATTGTATGCAGTTGTTGATGTGTGCTGAATAAAAGCGGAAAACTTCATACGTCGACTTTGTGACTTGTATGCTGTTTGGACGGGTTGCGTGGATAAACGAATCTGAGTTACACCTTATCAGGAATTCAGCATTGGGGCTGAATAAGATACTGATAAAGAACACACCTTCATCGAACTGAGTGTAACATTTTGGGGGTCAAGCCGCGATTCACGCCATAGCCAAGGGTTCAACTGCTACAACAAGCGAGTCAACGTTACGAGAGGCAGTCATCGAGGGTAGCCGCCAACGAGTTGCGTCGAGAGGGGCCAACATACTGGGACTACATCACCGATAGGTTCGGGTTGACTGCAAGGGCGTGTAGTCGCTGAAGAGTTGCTTCGTGAGCGAACAACAGATCGGGACTACGTGGCTGCCGCAGGACTACGTCGAGGGACAGTCTCGGGGCTACATCGCCAGTGTTACAGAGAGCGGCGAGCGGACGTCGCGTCTACTTCAGCACAGGAGCGTGTACATCAACACCAGCGTGGTGCAGCGTCGCATACGACGAGGACAGCGGGGCCTGCGTCAACGAAGGCGACTAGTGACAAGCATCAGCGCTACTGCAGAAAGCGTGCTGTTCTAGAACAGTCTAGAAAGGTACAGCACAGTCAAGAACTTTCCAGAAAAAAAGAACTCTACAGTCAAGACCTTTCTAAAAGAAGAACCTTCCAGAAAAGAACTTTCTAGAAAAGAACTTTCTTGAAAAGAACTTTCCAGAAGCATCAAGATGGCTGACTTCTGGCAGAAAGGGGTTGAACTGAATCTAAAAGGCAAGCAGCTGACGGAGTACGTCAAGTCTCAGGAGAGAATACGAGAAAGAGAATTGGAAGAGAAGCGTCTAGAAAAAGAAATAGAACTAGAACAGAAGCGTCTAGAAATTGAACAGCAGCGGCAAGAAAAAGAAGAGCAACGACGTCGTGAAGAAAGAGAAATAGAGGAGCAGCGACGTCGTGAAGACAGAGAATTTAAACTGAAGCGTCTGGAAATTGAACAGCAGCAGCAAGAAAGAGATCGTCAGTACCAGCTAGAGTTGGCGCGTATCCAGAACAATCAGCATGCGTCACAAGTCACCAACGACCATACGGCTCCAAAATAGCCAGCTTTCGTCGACGGGAAGGACCAGATCGACAGCTATCTGGCGAGATTCGAAAGGTTCGCCGAAAGCTCCAATTGGCAACCTCGAGACTGGGCGATTCGACTGAGTGCACTTCTGACGGGGCAAGCTCTCGAAGTTTACACCAGACTGTCGAACGATGACGCCAAAAACTACGACGTCTTGAAAGAGGCCCTGTTGCAGTGCTACAACTTTACAGAGAAGGGCTACCGTAAACGCTTCCGTGAATGCCGGCCTAAGTCAGACGAGACGCCAAAGCAGTTTGTGGAGCGCCTGTCGTCATATCTACACAAGTGGGTGGAGTTATCAGGCGAAATGAAGTCTTACGACAGTCTCCATGACCTGATTGTGAAAGAACAATTTCTCAATGCCTGTCACAAGGACCTAGCGACCCACTTAGAAGAACAAAAGCTGCAGACGCTTAAAGATGTGACTGAGGCTGCTGAAAGATATCTCATCGCTCATGGGAAGACCCTGGGGCCACCCAGCGCGACGAAACATTTTCAGAAGACTGCAAACCATGGGAACCAGATCCAAGGGAGCCAGACGAGCCAAAGACAGACGGACTCCACGCCTCCTCCCAGGGAAGGGCATTCAAGAGGCTGTTTCATCTGCAACGCTACAGACCACAGAGCTGCCAGCTGCCCTCAAAGCAGAAATAGCGTACAGCGGAGCAGTACGGACAACGCAGCGGCGGGCAACCGGCAGAGGCGGTTCTCCAATCAACGGCAAACCAGTAGATCTGACCATCAGGTGTGCGGCGGGAGCGTCATTCTTCCGAGTGAGACCGAGCGCACAGCTACCCCTGCGGACGTGCAAGAGTGCATGACCGATGGCCAACTCCTCCTTGCCAACGGGAAATCCATCCCCATCGTCGCTAGCGCAGCTGTGACCGTACAGAACATGCCTGTTTCCAAGGGACGCGTCGGAAATCATGAAGTGACTGTTTTAAGAGACTCTGGCTGCAGTGGGGTCATCGTCAGAGAAGACCTAATCGCTAAAGAACAATTCACTGGCGATTCTAAATGGACACTCATGGCTGACAGCAAATGTGTGAAAGCGCCAGTTGCAAAAATTCAAGTCAGCACACCTTTCTACATAGGCGATGTCGAAGCAGTTTGCCTGAAGAAGCCGCTATACGATTTGATGATCGGGAATATCGACGGCGCGAGACGACCCGACGACCCCGATTCAGAATGGAGTCCTGCCTCAACCCAACACGTTGAAGTTGTGGAGGAGGATCCATTGCCGTTTCCCGATGGAGACCTTACAGAGTTGCTATGGGACAATGTGGTTACTCCGGCTCAGCCCTGCCGACCAGAGATCATCGGTGCCGTTACAACCAGGGCCCAGGCCAAGAGAGACAAGACGTCTACGCCACTGAAGGTCGCCGACAACTCTAAAGCTGCCATCGTGGACAGAGATAAGCTGATCCAGCTCCAGGAAGCTGATAGTACTTTAAACAAGTACAGGAACCGCCAAGACCACGTGACCAAAGGCAGTGGTACGGTCTACTTTGAGGTGAAGGCCAAGATCCTGTATCGAATCTTCCAGCACCCGAGGGTCAACGGAGGGAAACCACTACGTCAAGTATTGGTACCGTTACCCCTAAGGCGCCAGGTGATGGAAGTAGCGCATGACTCAATCATGGGAGGTCACCTGGGTATCAAGAAGACGTCGGATAGAATCCAGGCGGTATTCTACTGGCCAGGACTTCATGCGGACGTCAGCCGTTTCTGCCGATCATGTGACATTTGCCAGAAGACCATACCTCGAGGAAGGGTCCCGAAAGTGCCTATGCAGAGGATGCCTCTGATCGACCGACCTTTCAAGAGGGTGGCCTTAGACTTAATCGGCGAAATAAGACCTCCGAGTGAAGAAGGTCATCGGTGGGTACTGACTTTAGTGGACTATGCGACTCGGTACCCAGAAGCAGTGCCATTGAAGAAGATCGACACTGAAACTGTAGCAGAGGCACTAGTGGACATGTTCAGTAGACTTGGAGTGCCTGAAGAAATTCTGACAGACCTCGGGACGCAGTTCGTCTCTGACTGCATGAAGGAGGTCAACAGACTGCTGAGCATCCGGCATTTGACTACGACACCCTACCATCCGATGTGCAACGGGCTTGTCGAAAAGTTCAATGCTACACTGAAGTCCACCCTGAAGAAACTGTGCAGCGAGCAGCCCAGACAATGGCATCGCTACATCAACGCCTTACTTTTCGCCTACAGAGAAGTACCGCAGGAGTCCACCGGCTTCTCTCCGTTCGAGCTGCTGTACGGAAGAACCATCCGAGGGCCGATGCACATCCTAAAAGAACTGTGGACGAAAGAAGTGGACACCCCAGAAGTGAAGAACAGTTACCAGTATGTGTTTGAGCTACGAGAGAAGCTGGAGCAGACTCTCGAGATAGCCAGAGAAAACCTGAAGAAGTCCCAAGACTGTGGAAAGCACTACTACGATCGTAGGGCTGTGAACAGGAAGTTCAAACCTGGCAACAAAGTGCTGGTGCTGCTACCTACTGATCACAATAAGTTGCTGATGCAGTGGAAAGGCCCGTACGAAGTGGAGACCGTGGTGGGGATCAACGACTACAAGGTGAAGGTCGGCCAGCATTCCAAGATATACCACGCCAACCTCCTTAAGCTGTACGTGGAAAGGCCATCAGAGACTGTGCACGCAGCCACAGCAGCTGTGACCGACGACAGCTTTGACAGCGAAGAACTGTTGGAACTTGGAGACTTCCACAGCAAAGAAGGCATCGATGATGTTAAGCTAGGACCAAGCTTGACGGAAGGTCAAACGATGGAGCTCAAGGACCTTATGGGCGAATTTCCCCATAGCTTCAGTGCTGTCCTAGGCTCTACGACTTTGGTCGAACATGAAGTCCACACCCAGACCTGGAAGGAGCATCTGCAGACCCTGAGGGAGCTGTTCCACCGTCCCGCAGAAGCCAACCTGACCGTGAGACCCAGCGAATGCATTCTGGGAGCTGACAACGTCGACTGCGTCGGACATCCGACGGAAGAAAAAGACAACGGAGGATGCACTGACTCCAGGAAAGCCCACGTGATCGTCGTCTTTGACCCTGGGCCGATGACGACCGCAAATGACGAGGGCGTCGTTTCCTTGCGGATGGAAGAATATTGACTGTGTTGAGGAACTAAGAACATCGGTAATATCTAGACAGATTTGAAGATGAAAAACATTGACTGTGTAGATGGAATGTGAGCATTGACAATATCCAAAAGGACTTGCAGATGAGAAACATTGACTATGTGTGAATGAACTGTGAACATTGACAATATCCAGACAGATTTGAAGATGAGAAACATTGACTCTGTGTGAATGAGCTGAAAACATTGACAGTGTTCAGACGGTCTGAAATAAGTTTTAATTCTGAACTTTGTTTGTGCATTACGTTTCAACGTTGTTGAAAGAAATTGGGTAAATTTCTTCTTGAGTGGGGGGTTATGTTACGTTGAAACGCGAATGGTAGTACGTCAGAAACGCGCACGATAGATCTAATCGTTTCGTTTTGCAAAGTATTCAATAATGGAGTTTATTTACCTTTGATTTGAGTTTGCATTGTTGTTAGGAGTGGTTTTGTATAACGTTGATAATTTTCGTTGGTCGATATAATTTTCGTGATCGATAGAAATTTCCCGATGGATATCGAAGGTCGTGAATGTTCCCGGAAGTAGAGGAAATAGGTATGACGTAAGTCAGTGATGACGATCTTTAGTTCGATTGGTGGCAGTACCATGTACCAAATTGTTCCAGAAGAGAGAGAGGTTATTTAATCGTGTGCCGAGTTGCTGTTGAGAGATAGTAAAGTTGTTGATAGTGATTTGAGAGTTGCTGTGAAAGTTGTTGAGCTGAGTTGAGAATTGTATGCAGTTGTTGATGTGTGCTGAATAAAAGCGGAAAACTTCATACGTCGACTTTGTGACTTGTATGCTGTTTGGACGGGTTGCGTGGATAAACGAATCTGAGTTACACCTTATCAGGAATTCAGCATTGGGGCTGAATCAGATACTGATAAAGAACACACCATCATCGAACTGAGTGTAACACATACCTTTCTTTTGATTGTTTCAACCCCCACCCTCCACCCACCCCACCCCACCCCACCAGAAAATACTGCCTGTAATTCTTCCATGCTTGCAGCAGCTTGGCTGGTCTGAAGAATTATGCGACGACCAATCTAATTAGTAAAATGTCACAACACGGGCTCAGATTGGTCCACGGACTTGATTTCATTTGCCTTCAAATAATTATGTTCGAAGTTTTGGCAACGTCAGTGACGCCATTCTGTGGCGAATTCGAAAATCCAAGAACGTGCTTTGTTCTGCCACATTTTTCAGGTACTTTAAACAAAATTAAAGCGTGGGCTTACTTCTTTGTGTCTCCTAAACTAAACACTCTACATGTACATCTTCAAGTTTTATAAAGATGCGTCCCATATTACTTTATAAGATGGTTACACAAATCTCATTTTTTTGCAAAAAATGCACTTGCTTTCATTTGCCATCGCAAGGCTGAACAAAGGCTTACCTGAATGTGTAGAGATTCCGGTCTGCATTGATAACTGGTGTAAGGACAGTCTTCTGTCTCATCCTCCCCTTCCTGGCACTCCTGTCTTAAGTTACAGTCCAGGTGCTGCCGGAACGCCTCGTAGTGTCTGGAGCAGTTAAACTGACCACTGGACATTTGAGTGATTGACTCGTTGAGTTTGTGGTATGAATAATACATTAACATGCCGCTAGACGGGGTGCGGATAAATGTAGGTGGAATGTCGTTGCTTTCGAAATATACGACAACGGAGGTATTGAGCAGCGTTGCCATGATGTGTTGTTCACCACATGTCTGCCAGAGAACTGTAGTTGTACCGTCATTGTCAATGGTTTTCAATTCCATAACATCGTAATCACAAGACCATATAGGGTGAAGTCTATACACTTGAAATCTACGAAAACTGATCATCAGAACATTATTTTCTGGAAGATAAAGTGTGTGAGACAGCCGTAATCCTACTGGGTAGTCAAGGTTTTCCTGAAATCCAGGCAGCGTTAGAAAGCCAGAGGTGAGTGATTCATTCAATTGGATAAAAGATCCATATAACGGGTCGTCTTGAAGTGCCTCAAAATACAGCGAGAAGTCTTCAGGAAGTTGACTGTCTTCGATTAACACATACAGTGCGTTACCAGGGACTATAATTAGAGGCAACCGGTCTTCATTGACTATGCCTGGAACTATCACGTCCATTCGATTGCGAGGAGTGCAAAACATCAAACCTTTTTCATTGTAGTACTTCACAATTGTGTCTGAACGATAACTGAATAAATTAACGTCGTTCAGTCTCACAACAGTTGAACCGTTGCACGGTCTCTTATCTACTCCAACAAACTGTCCATAAGCCTTGAGATGAAGGTTCATTGGAACAGTGATCTGGAAGAGACACGTACTAAATCTGCCGTTGTATGTTTTTTTGTTAATGAAACCGTTGACAATGCCTTCTGTTCCGTTGATTTGAATTGTCAACTTCTCTGAGTTGCAATCGTTGATATCCACGTAATACAGAGCGGTAGCAACATCTGTTTGAGCACATAAACACAGAAGCAACCGCTATTAAGTGATTACACATATCCCTGAATATGAATGCTTCTTAACATCACAGCTTGCTCCAATCTACATATAGACTTACGTGTGTGTCTTAACATCACAGCTTGCCCCAATCTACATGTGTAGACTTACGTGTGTGTCTTAACATCACAGCTTGCCCCAATCTACACGTGTAGACGTACGTGCGTGTCTTAATATCACAGTTTGCCCCAATCTATACGTGTAGACTTACGTGTGTGTCTTAACATCACAGCTTGCCCCAATCCATACGTGTAGACTTACGTGCATGTCTTAACATCACAGCCTGCCCAATCCATAGGTGTAGACTTACGTGCGTGTCTTAACATCACAGCTTGCCCCAATCTCTACGTATAGACTTACGTACGTGTCTTAACATCACAGCTTGCCCCAATCTCTAAGTATAGACTTACGTGCGTGTCTTAACATCACAGCTTGCCCCAATCTCTAAGTATAGACTTACGTACGTGTCTTAACATCACAGCTTGCCCCAATCTCTAAGTATAGACTTACGTGCGTGTCTTAACATCACAGCTTGCCCCAATCTTTACGTATAGACTTACGTGCGTGTCTTAACATCACAGCTTGCCCCAATCTATAGGTGTAGACTTACGTGTGTGCCTTAACATCACAGATTGCCCCAATCTATAGGTGTAGACTTAATGTTTCTTAACATCGCAGCTTGCCCAATCTATAGGTGTAGACTTACGTGTGTGTCTTAACATCACAGCTTGCCCCAATCTATAGATGTAGACTTACGTGTGTGTCTCAACATCACAGCTTTCCCAATCAATAGGTGTAGACTTACGTGTGCGTCTTAACATCACAGCTTGCCCAATCTATAGGTGTAGACTTACGTGTGTGTCTTACCATCACAGCTTGTCCCAATCTATAGGTGTAGACTTACGTGTGTGTCTTAACATCACAGCTTGCCCAATCTATAGGTGTAGACTTACGTGTGTGTCTTAACATCACAGCTTGCCCCAATCTACACGTGTAGACGTACGTGCGTGTCTTAATATCACAGCTTGCCCCAATCTATACGTGTAGACTTACGTGTGTGTCTTAACATCACAGCTTGCCCCAATCCATACGTGTAGACTTACGTGCGTGTCTTAACATCACAGCTTGCCCCAATCTATAGGTGTAGACGTACGTGTGTGCCTTAACATCACAGATTGCCCCAATCTATAGGTGTAGACTTAATGTTTCTTAACATCGCAGCTTGCCCAATCTATAGGTGTAGACTTACGTGTGTGTCTTAACATCACAGCTTGCCCCAATCTATAGATGTAGACTTACGTGTGTGTCTCAACATCACAGCTTGCCCAATCAATAGGTGTAGACTTACGACGTGTGCGTCTTAACATCACAGCTTGCCCAATCTATAGGTGTAGACTTACGTGTGTGTCTTACCATCACAGCTTGTCCCAATCTATAGGTGTAGACTTACGTGTGTGTCTTAACATCACAGCTTGCCCAATCTATAGGTATAGACTTACGTGTGTGTCTTAACATCACAGCTTGCCCAATCTATAGGTGTAGACTTACCTGCGTGTCTTAACATCACAGCTTGCCCCAATCTATAGGTGTAGACTTACGTGCGTGTTTTAACCTCACAGCTTGGCCAATCTATACGTGTAGACTTACGTGTGTGTCTTAACATCACAGCTTGCCCAATATATAGGTGTATACTTAGGTGCATGTCTTAACATCAGAGCTTGGCCCAATCTATAGGTGTAGACTTGCGTGTGTGTTTTAACATCACAGCTTGCCCAATCTATAGGTGTAGACTTACGTACGTGTCTTAACATCATAGCTTGCCCCAATTTCTACTTATAGACTTACGTACGTGTCTTAACATCAAAGCTTGCCCCAATCTCTACGTTTAGACTTACGTGCGTGTCTTAACATCACCGCTTGCCCCAAACTCTACGTATAGACTTACGAGCGTGTCTTAACATCACAGCTTGCCCCAATCTCTACGTATAGACTTACGTGCGTGTCTTAACATAACAGCTTGCCCCAATCTCTACGTATAGACTTACGTGCGTGTCTTAACATCACAGCTTGCCCCAATCTCTACGTATAGACTTACGTGCGTGTTTTAACATCACAGCTTGCCCCACCCACTACGTATAGACTTACGTGCGTGTCTTAACATCACAGCTTGCCCCAATCTATACGTGTAGACTTACGTGCGTGTCTTAACATCACAGCTTGCCCAATCTATAGGTGTAGACTTACGAGCGTGTCTTAACATCACAGCTTGCCCCTTGTATAGGTGTAGACTTACGTGTGTCTTAACATCACAGATTGCCCCAATCTATAATTGTAGACTTACGTTTGTGTCTTAACATCACAGCTTGCCCAATATATAGGTGTAGACTTACGTGTGTGTCTTAACAACACAGATTGCCCCAATCTATAATTGTAGACTTACGTTTGTGTCTTAACATCACAGCTTGCCCAATATATAGGTGTAGATTTACGTGTGTGTCTTAACATCACAGCTTGCCCAATCTATAGGTGTAGACTTACGTGTGTGTCTTAACATCACAGCTTGCCCAATCTATAGGTGTAGACTTACGTGCGTGTCTTAACATCACAGCTTGCCCAATCTATAGGTGTAGACTAACGTGTGTGTCTTAACATCACAGATTGCCCCAATCTATAGGTGTGGACTTACGTGTGTGTCTTAACATCACAGCTTGCCCAATCTATAGGTGTAGACTTACGTGCGAGTCTTAACATCAAAGCTTACCCAATCTATAGGTGTAGACGTACGTGCGTGTCTTAACATCACAGTTTGCCCCCATCTATAGGTGTAGATTTACGTGCGTGCCTTAACATCACAGCTTGCCCAATCTATAGGTGTAGACTTACGTGGGTGTCTTAACATCACAGTTTGCCCTATCTATAGGTGTAGACTTTCGTGTGTGTCTTAACATCACAGCTTGACCAATCTATAGTACGTGCGTGTCTTAACATCACAGCTTGCCCAATCTATAGGTGTAGACTTACGTGCGTGTCTTAACATTACAGCTTGCCCAATCTATAGGTGTAGACTTACGTGCGTGTCTTAACATCACAGCTTGCCCCAATCTATAGGTTTAGACTTCTATGTGTGTCATAACATCACAGCTTGCCCAATCTATAGGTGTAGACTTACGTGTGTGTCTTAACATCACAGCTTGCCCAATCTATAGGTGTAGACTTAGGTGCATGTCTTAACATCACAGCTTGCCCAATCTATAGGTGTAGACTTACGTACGTGCTTTAACATCACAACTTGCCCCATTCTCTACTTATAGTCTTACGTACGTGTTTTAACCTCACAGCTTGCCCCAATCTCTACGTATAGACTTACGTTCGTGTCTTAACATCACATCTTGCCCCAATCTCTACGTATAGACTTACGTGCGTGTCTTAACATCACAGCTTGCCCCAATCTCTACGTATAGACTTATGTGCGTGTCTTAACATCACAGCTTGCCCCAATCTCTACGTATAGACTTACGTGCCTGTCTTAACATCAGAGCTTACCCCAATCTCTACGTATAGACTTACGTACGTGTCTTAACATCACAGCTTGCCCAATCTATAGGTGTAGACTTAGGTGCTTGTCATAACATCACAGCTTGCCCAATCTATAGGTGTAGACTTACGTACGTGTCTTAACATCACAGCTTGCCCCAATCTATAGGTGTAGACTTAGTGCGTGTCGGGTGGTGTATAGTGGTTAGGGCACACGCTCATGTTTGGAAAAGTAAGCAACATCAAAACCCTTTAGTTCTTGGGTAGGCAATCAGAGAATCAAGACAGGATGTCACGACCTGTAAGGGGTTGTGTGCTTGAACCCTCCCTCACGCAACCGCTCTACCTAACTAACAACCGCTAACTCACAAAGTATATTTCACACTGAAGATTTTATTACTCATTCTCACAACAAACAACTTTGCACTCAAATCAGATGTCAATGATTATGATGACGATAATGATGATGATGATGATGATGATGATGATGATGATGATGATGATGATGATGATGATTACATGTATAAGCTAATGAGCAAGTGAGCGAATGAAGAACAATTAATGGATGAATCAATGAATGAGAAGATGAAAGTTGATATTAAAAAAAGGGGGTAATCAGTTAGTTGGTCCAATAGCCGGTGCACAGTATCCACAGAAGCTCGCACTACGCTAAGACGTAGTTAAATGACGAGGGGAAAAGATGCACGTTAGCTGCAACGCCAACTGATGAAAGCGAAGACTTGAGTCCACCAGCGACGCTGATAACCATGGGTGCTGTGCAATCACGATGAGGGAGTTTTGGGTAGAAGGGCGATCGGATGCAACAAGGCTTGACTGGGGACAAGGTTTGAGCAAGTGGAAGTAGCTCTTTCCGTCTAAAGTCAGCACGAAGAAAAGTGGGAGGAAGGAGTGGAGGTAACAGTGGTGGATGGCAGACGACCCCAGCAATGGCGTAGAAACCACCAATGCAACCAGGGGCTCTGTTATTCCAAAGTTAGAATTCCAGCAGGTTCTGCAAATACATAAACAAATGCTAAGCTTCTGTCCCTCTAAATGAAGTTCCAACAATAATCTAGAGCTCATTAAGCACCGCCTCCTGCCCACTCCACAATGTAAACAATACCATCACGATAATAAACTGAAACTGATATGCACGAACAACAATGATAACGGTAGCATGATGACTAGCGATAATGAATGAAAATGAACACTCTTTCAACGCACCACACCCACAGCACTCAATGTTTCCCTCCCTCATAACCCACCCTCGGACTAATCGGGAAGGGATAACTGAATAACGAAACAAAATAACTGAAATGCAAACACACCACGACCGCAACCACACAATGAGGCAAAAAGCTGGCCAAGGAAAGAACAAAAATAATAGTATTTGACTCCTCACCAGCAACCAGTGGTGGTACCCGGGACGACAACATATCCAGCCAGGAGTACATAGTAACTATGGCCCAATGTGAGAGGATAAATGAATCCACATACACATTTCCAAAAAGTATCTCTAACTCACAAAGAGCGCAGACAACTTCTTTCTACGGATGACTAGCATGAAGTGAACCAACCTACCCCAACTAACAACTCAATAGGAAGGAGAAATAAAGAATAATCAAATACCAATCCCTAGCACGTGAAAAAAACAAATCTGCAATTTTTCGAAGCCTACCAATACACCCGGCAGTGTATATGAAAAATCACCTGCACACAGATCATCCAAACACACATGCATAAGAAGCATGACTCAGGCGAAATTAACAACAAAACCACGTGCAGTATATGCTTACAAATTAATCCACGCAAACATTCTTTTTGTATTTTGTGACACAGGACTCGGGCCCTTCACATGAGAAGCGAACTGTTACGTCACCCGAATGGGCTAGTGACTTCAGCTCATGCAACGGGTGGAGGGATACACACACAAACTAAAAGAAACTAACACAAATGCCAGATGAACATTTACACTGTTATTAAACGCACACACACACACACACACACATACACACACACACACAGGACAACGGGGAATCTAACCCAACCTCAACCCTTATCCGGACCCACAACCCCAACAACTAACAAACAATTACCTCCCTTTTTCTAATCTCTAACCCCTGACACTGTACACAATATGCGAATACAATCAAGATACAATAATACTAAGAAAATCAAGATGCAAAAATACAACTAATGGCTTATGTGTACAAAGCAAACCTTGAAGAAAATGTATTTAGTCAACAGTAAATGCTTTATACATGGATTATCTGTCCGCTTCCCAACACAGGCTTATTTAAATCGTCTGAAAGTACTACTTCTGGCTAATAAACCTGATGCAGACTGTAGAAAGTCACTGTTTATATATGTTTAAGTGCGTGTATGTACGTATGACTGAGGGTGTATGTAAAAGCCTTGAGCACTGCGACCCAAGTAGAAGTGGTCCCCCAAGCACGTCGTCTTGCCTCCTCCAGCTGGTGAGAGTGGAGGTGGGATGGAGTAAGCAGAGAATAGGTAAACGGAGAACGGAGTATGAAGAACGACGAAGGGCAACAGAAGTATGAAGTCGAAGAACCGAAGGGGAAGTAGTGTAACCCAGTCAAGTAGAATAAACGTAGTGGTAACAGCAAACTAGGAGTAGCAGAAATAGTAGTCGAAAACGTAGTGGGCATAGAAGTAGAAATCAAACGTAGGCCCAATCTGGTCAACAAATAAACTGTCTTAGAAAACTATCTCAACAGGTAAACAATACAGGGGAAATAACTCCTTCCGCCATTTGCCATCTTGACCTGTTTATTTATGCATCATAACATTTCATAATCTCTCTATAATATATAAACGTTCAATGAACATGATTATTTACACAAATACAAAATGCATGTTATAATTTAATTTCTAATCAACAATCTTGTTCCATCCTCTCTCTCATAATCATCACTCCCCTACCATGTCATAATATATAACACAACGTCACATTTGACCTTATTTCTATCACTTCTCTCACTTTCATCACCCCTCTAGCATACTATAAATTATCATCCCCCTCTGTCGCTAATTTTATCACCTCTCTCCCATGCTATAATACATCGTCACTCGTGACCTCACTTCGGCAACAAAATCAACAACATTATTCCACTTAACAACTTCAACAAAAAATCATACCTGGCATCAACTCACCTTCAGTTTCCGGGCCCGTGAAACACAGATACACACGACACCACAACACAACACAATGGACCTTTCCAGATAGTGTACTTTTCCGCGACCCCATTTATGATGACGTAGTACGCTGGAGGGCAAAGCGGTGTGGAGACTATAGGCGAATGTTCAGGGCTGGGGGCTTTGGTCAATGTTCAAGCAAAAACAATGTCCAAACCTTTAGTCAAACCGTCCGAAAAGTATATAGATAATCCAGATCCAGTATCTAGAAACCGGTTTGAGATTAAATTGCGTGCCGTTGGCGGATTAGATCCCTACGAAAACTGTCAGTGGAGTGACGATCTCGGACTTCTACCTACCTCTACTTGACTGTATCACTATCAGTACTATAAAAAATAATGTAAATTGTTCATGAATGAATTTGAAACTTCTTCGTACTTGAGTTATTTCAGCCAGATATTTCTGTTTCAGTTATTACTGTAAAGAAAAAAGACCGTCTGTTTGAAACATGTGAATTGTTTTTGAATGAACCCGACTCTTCTTTGTACTTGCATTATTTCAATCAGATATTTCTTTCACTTACAAAACTGAAACATGCAGTTTGATTTTGGTTAAACAATTAAATTAGTTTCATATATCAATTTTGTTTACGATACCTTGAAGCATAAATTTTAAAGCCACTTTAAACTACTCCCATTCTTCACTTTAACACCATTCATGCTTGAGAGAGAGAGGGTGGGGGGTAAAGAAAGTTCTACACAAATATTTGTATGGACAGAATGCACAATAATGTTATAACCAGATTTTCAATTTGCAACTTTGCAATTTAATTTTCAATGAGGATCGCTCTACCACAAGGATAACAGTTATTTATTTTGCCAATTGACATGTAATAGATACAACAATCTGAATATTATTTGGTGTTGGACAATGGCAGAATGTTTTATATTTAACATCATCTCTCTCTGTCTTTCTCTCTCTCTCTCTCTCTCTCTCTCTCTCTCTCTCTCTCTTACACACACACAGGCACATATACATACCTACATACACAAATGCGTGCACAACCACACACACTAGCACAAACATATCCAAAGGCTCACACACAGTCATCGCCTATACTAATACTCAACACACACACACACACACACTTACTCTCACAGTGAGAGCATCATTATTACATGGTATTCCACCTTGCACTAAGGACAGCAACAATGGAATACAAAATAATATTATGTTCCTGGAATATCTAGGTGCGACAAAGTACTTATAATGACAATCTTTTTTAAATTACAATACTGAGTACTGGTGAAAACCTGATGAAGGTGACGATGGTGATTTAATAATAATAATAATAATAATAATAATAATAATAAGAATAAGAATAAGAATAAGAATAAGAATAATAAGAGTAATAATAATCATAATAATAATCATAATAAAAATAATCGTAATCATAAGAGTAATTATAAAAATAACAATAATAATAACAACAATACAACTACTAAAAATAATTAATACAACAGCAACAAGACTAATAATATATGGTAGTAATAATACTAAAGCTAATAATAATAACAACAAGGATACAAAACCAAGCTTCATGATGATCTAGGAGAACAAAATTAGCTAGTCGCGGGTTTAATATTTCTCTCCAACAGTGCTCAGTGCCTAGGTGCTTTAAGACCTCCACCATTGTCCCGATTCCTAAAAAGAAAACCATCAGTGGGCTAAATGACTATAGACCCGTGGCCTTAACATCTGTGATCATGAAGGTGTTTGAGCACCTGGTGCTCCGCCACCTTCAGCTTTTCCGTCAAAACAGAAACAACATGCAACCCCTGTCCATCAACGGGGAAGTAGTAGAACAAGTAGACAGTTTCAGGTTTCTCGGCACAACCATTTCCTCAGATTTAGGATGGGAAAAGCACATCACTGGCGCAGTCAAGAAGGCCCATCAGAGGGCCTAATGCATGGCGACTAACTTGTAAAGCGCCTAGTTGGTGCGTAGGTAGTTGCCAACTTAGCAACTAGTTGTTACCTTGTAAGTGTGTCATGCATGGGACAAGACCATCTATTAACTACGTAGTCAGTACGTCGCTTGCGCGAATAAAAAAAATTGTGTATCAAGAGTTGTGTCCCATCCCTTCTATCGAAGAGTTTTCTTCTCAAAATGGCTTTGATGCAAAGTATAAAGAAGCGTACCCGAAAAGCTGATTTTTGCGATCGGGAGATCGTGGAATTAATTTCCATGGTACAGTGTAACTATGCAGCGATCTCCAACTCGGAGAAGAAAGGCGATGCCTGCAAGAAAAAAAGAAAGGCCTGGGAGGCAGTGACTGCGGCAGTGAATTCAGTGGGTTTGCGGGGAAGAGAAGTCGAAAAGAAGTGGAAAGATCTGAAGGACGCGATAAAGAACCGTCCCAGACAAGCCCTTCTCACCGGAGGGGGACCTCCCGCTCCCCCAGCACCATATGAGGAGGCGATTTTGGCAGTGCTGGGCGACAGCTCGACCGTCGATGGATTTGGTTAGTTGGGAAAACAATCTTTGATACTAATGTAGTAATGATAGAATACTTTGATTGAACATGCAATTTACAAATGTGCCGTTGTCTACCAAGTACCAGTTACGTATAAATTATTCCATAATATTTCCAGATATGCCTGTGTGTAGGTTGTGGCTGTGTTCTACTATATTCTACTTCTAGGCCTAGGAATAGATTGACAGAGTTTTAAACATTCATGAATTTCAAATGTGATAAATAACTTTTTGTAGAGCTCTATAATTTGTTGCAGTGGATGAAGAGGAGGGGGACACTTTTTCTGCACCAAACATAAGGTATGTTCTCAGGTGTAAGAAAGTTTAATTGTGTCCTGTTGCTGTTATGGTTCACAAGTTGTGTGAATGTTGACTACTTGACAGTTTTTATACTTGCCCTCACCATTCTTTCTCTGCCTTCACTGTGTGGTCTCCCATTCCATTGCCCTGTTTAAGCATTAATACACTACCCTAAACATATACCCCTTCCATAACACATCCTCAACATATGGACTCACATTCTCCTCTCTCAATCATTTGTAATGGTGGCTTACTCTTATTTACTCTTGTTTAAATGCTGTCTTGTATTTTTAAATTTTTGCATTGCTTGCTGAAACTTTTTCAGCTGCTGTGAACATGGTGAGCATAAAGATCTACGAATTACATGCCAGCGTTGGTTGAAACACATTTGTGGCTGGCTTTGTGCGTTTGTTTGTGAATACAAAACGTCAAAAGAACCTCCCTTTTTAAAATCCACTCTCGTGTGTCATTATTGCGTAAAATCATTGTTTTGATACTTTCTGTTGCCTGCATAACATTTCTTGCTATTTAAAACCCTTGCTACCTGATTTTGCAAGCATAATAGGGAGGTTCTAATGTATTACACTATATTAAGTTGTGTTAATTGTTCATGTCTTTTTAAAGTTATACTCTCTTTGAGAGTGTGTTGAAGTTTAATTGGCCCACTGTTTCAGTTGTACCAGTTTTGCCTGTTGTCTTTGCGTTTATTTATGACATTTTTTTTATTCATTTGTACCAGTTTTGCATGATGTTTTTGCGTTTATGTATGGCACTTTTTGTTGTTGTAATTTGTGGTATTATATAATGTTTGCAATACACATTTGAATGAGGTCATCAAGCCATCGACCAAGGTGTATATGTATGTGGATCTTTATCCCTTGTTAAGAAGGGGAATAAAACCACACGGCTCCAAACTTAGACTATTATAGATAATTGAAAAGGTCTCTTCTTTCTTGTTAAGATGATGCATCATACAGTTTGACAAAATTCATAAGATATCTTTGAAAACGTCATGGCCTAAGCAATTTACATCAAAGCTCTGTAATCAACTTCTCAACCATTTAACAGATTTTCTTTTCTTTTCCAGCAGTAGCTCTATTTTTCTTCACTAACCTTTATATCACTGTGACTGTACATAAGACGCCATCCTTTGTAGTATATCTAATTTTGTGAATACATACATACATTAATTGAGAGCGAGAGCCTTAAGATGTTTTTAAGTCTGTACTTTAGGCTGTATACAACTGTAGCATACCACTATTACTACTACTTGACTACTATGCACCATGTTTTTTATGTTT
The DNA here is from genome assembly GCA_036898135.1 of Oncomelania hupensis. NCBI lineage: Eukaryota > Metazoa > Mollusca > Gastropoda > Littorinimorpha > Pomatiopsidae > Oncomelania > Oncomelania hupensis. The sequence continues at coordinate 19,536,909 of CM072516.1, forward strand.
AAAAGGTCAAACAGCATATGGTGGACTGCCTATTTACTGGGGTATGGATATTAACATTTTCCATGTGTCTAGAAATGGCAATGTTGGCTGACCCTAGCACATCTACAGAGAAACACAATTTAATTGGTAACGTTACTGTTTACACATTTTTGTTTTTGGTGTTGCAGTGTATGCAGTCGTTAAGGAAGAGGCTCCAGAGAACAATGAAGACAACCATGAAAGTCTGGATGGAGCTGGTTAGTATTGCTCAATACTAATTGCACATTGTGTGCCTATGAATGTTTGTACATTAAACTTTTGCATTTTTCTACAATCATTCGTGCAACAAAGAAGCAGTGTGTTTACCACATGAATCTAATAATAAGAGCATGAAAATGTCACTATTTCAGTATTTGTTATTCTTAGATATCACTATACATTATACATTAATATTTTAAACTACATGTAAAAGATATATTTTTTAATTTCTGTAAACTTTTGCAGTAACGTACCACTGTGAAGTGCCGTTTGACTTGACTTGTGATGTACCAGTGGAACTTGGAGTTACTGATGGGAAAGGTGCGTACCATAGAAGTTGCACGTTTATGTGTTCATGGACATTACAATAGTATTATCAAGGTGGGGTAATGAATAGATGGGTACTTCTAGAATCATTACACTAAATTACAGTGAAAAAGCAACCATACTTAGGCGTTGGCTACAACACAAACACTCACTTTGATGCTTAATATATATGGTAGATTAATATTTAGCATGACAACACACATTCCACAATGTAATCCGAAGTACCACGTGTAGTCCACAGTTTTTGCATATGTGGTCTGCTATTCTGCAAAAACAGACTAGTGTTGTTTGAACAATGGACCGCATAACATTAGAACTGTGGACCACAAATTGTAGAATGTGCATGGTTTGTGTGCCAAATATATTACCTTTTATGAGATTCAAAGTGTGGGTGTTTGTGTTGTAGCCAATCAAGGCGGTAGGCACCGTTATTAAGAGCTCGTTGGGTTGTTTTCACTTTAATCGTTCAGATCTAATACCCATCTTTTTATCCCACCTTAATAATAGAATTTTTGCAGCACACCACATTTCTATGAAAAGCATAGAGTGAGTGGTACCTTCTTATACACCAACAACCAGGAAACAGTGGACTCAGTTCTTTTTTGTTGTTGTTGCTGTTGTTGTTGTTGACAGCAATTAAAACTTATTTGCAATGAAGCAGTAAACCACATATTGTTTGCTTGATACAGTTATTCTTTGTGCTTTTCAGTCAGCAGTGCTGCCACAAGCGCTCCGAGAAAAGCAGCCACGGCCACTAGCACTGTAACCAGCAGCACAGTCAGGGCTCCCAGGTGTGCCAGGACAGCTAGCAGCTGTCATCCCAGGATGGCAAGGAAAAGATTCAGGCAGCAGCCGTCGACAACAGTGCCAGAAATGCAGCTGTACTTTCGAAATAAGTCCATTACTGCCCATTACCAGGCACAGCTAGCAGCTCTTTCTGTGGCATCTATGAAGAAAAAAATGATCACGAATGAGGGGTTCTCAGAGGAGGAAATACAAGGAATTTTGAATAAGGTAAAAACAGTCGATTCAATCGACAGCGATTCTGATTGAATTGACAGTGTTCACTTTTGTCAAAATTCCTGTTATTGCAATGTTTTTTTAGTTAGTAAGTTTGCAACTCAAGCTTTTGAAATGACAACTTTTACTTTTTGATGACATGTTTAAACAATGTGGTCTACATAATGTAACATTTTTCTATTTAAATGTGTGCCAATAAGAAGTCATACATAGTTTAAATTAATTTTTTTTTAAAATTCTGCCATGTCCATGAAAAACCTTTACACTGGTCTTTGAGAATATAAATTGATGTATCCAATAACAACAGCAAAATTGGCACCATAATTAAACAAGAGTGCTTTGAGTTTTATTTCGCTGACAAATGCTGCTTACAATAGCCCTTTTGCTGCTGGCTCTTTTTTGGCATCACACATTGAGGAAACACTTTTGTTGTCATGTCCTGTGACATTTTATAGGTCAGAGAACAGGTTAAGGAGATGGCTTGTTCTATTGACATTTTATTTTACATCAAATAAGTGAATAATCGTGTCTGGCTTATTTTCTAGTTGCTGTGTATGTTACCGGCAGTATTTTTTTAAATGAGTTAGATAGTGTGTTTGGTAGTACGTTCGAGGTTATTTCCCTTTATTCTTCTATTATTGTGAGTATTGTTCTTATTAGTAAATTGTATAAACCGTTTTTTTTATTGCTGGGAGAAAGTTTAATACTGTGTGATTAGTTTCGAAATAGGATATATATATTCTGTAATGAGATATTTTTGGGGGACTTTTGCTATGATAACCTTAGAGGCAAGACTTCTTTATGAACTGTGTAGCCCTTGTTTCACAAATAGGGTAAGTCATAAATTTAAACTATTTTCATCTATGTGAATAACATACATGTAGATTATTATTATTTTTATTATTATTATTATTATTAGTGTTATGATTATTAATGTTGTATAGTAAAATATAATTACCTTTTTTATTGGGCCAATAATTATATCTTTCCATTGTCCTTGGGTTTTCTTGAGTATGAGTGAGTATCAACAGGTTCACAGTAGCCATTTTTTAAATAATTGTTTTGTGGATTCTTTTTGGTAATATAGTCTATAGTTATTTTCTATTAATGTTTATTATTTTAATCCGTTATTAATGTGATAAATATAGAATTAATTTTGATAGATATACTTTTGAGAATAGTGAGAATGAAACGGAATGGAGATTGTTAGTGAGCATGGGTTTTATGTTGTGTGTTTCAGGGCTTCATTTTTCATTTCTTCACTTAATGTTATCTGTCATCTTCGAAAAAAATAAAAGAACAGCAGGGGAAAACCGAACTCCTTGTTTGGACTGGATGATAGTCTTTTACTTTTATCTGTATCCTGTCCTGTCACATGTACATGTCTGCAGGATACACATTTCTTTGATTTTCTTGTTTAGAATTCAGGAAAGATTTGAGTTAAAGAAGATCCTTTCTAATTCCAGGGTTATTTTTCTCAAATCACACAAGCCATCAAGTGTTAAATTGTCGGCCAAACATGGTTGTTTGATTTCATTTTAATTTTTATTGTTTTTAGTACATCTAACTCAAGTTTTGGAGCAGAAAATAATTACTTTTTGATGACATGCTTGAACAATGTGATCTACGTAATCGAACATTTTTTCTATTAATGTGTGTCAATAAGGGGCTCATACTTTTTTTGTTTTTAATAATTGTGGCCTATAAGGTTTATTTTTGTCTGCCATGTCCGTTCCGTTCAGCATGTCCGTGCAAATCTTTTACACTGACATTATCTCAGAGAATATAAATTCATGTATCAAACAACAGCAACATCGGCACCATGGTCAAGTGCCATGAAGGCTTGCAAACACTCATGTAGATCATTCTATTGCTTTACTATTGACTTCATATTCTTGCCAAATGCACTACAGCTGTTGAATGTCAGCCACATATGCCATACCTTCATAGTTCTCACTTGCAGAAGAAATTCAAGCATTGTGTTCTCGCTCAGTGAAATCTGCCTTGTGGATTCCATTTGGGCGCAGTCATTTTGTGAGAAGAGAAAGAGACAGAAGTTAATAGTTTTGTGTCCATGCCAAACTCACACTTTTGACATGGTTGGTCACATTCTCCAACATCTTTTTTTTATCTTGCAGGCATCTCAGGCTTCAGGTGAATAACTTATTGCCTGTAATGATAAACTGATACAATTATAGCGATAGTTTTGGAGAAATCGACCTTGCATGTTTTATTGGGTGTAGCCATTACTAAGAGAATGGCAGAATTGTTACCTATAAACCAGTTTCTCGCTGGGTAAAATTTGCCTTTAGGATTTTCTTGGCCACAGCAATGAGCAAGAAGTAAAAGCAGTGTTGACGTAAAGGTTGAATTAAAACCCTTTAGCATCAGTATTTAAAGCCACTTATTTTGTGTGCATTTGGTACATGTATGCATTATTTGTTGATTTGTATTGAAGGGATAGCCTGTGGTCATTGCCTTTTTTGTTTTGATTTAGACTCATACTTGAGGCCTTTGTTTATAGTATTTGTGCCAAAATCATTTGTGTTTTGGGTTCAAGGAGAGTTATTACAACAAATTCAAAATTACAAGAGGTTATTGCTTGTTGCTTTTGTACACTCCGTGTGAATGTATTTTATCTATCATGTTAATATTTGTACCATTCCTTCATTTTCTCAAATCCAGCGCACAAAATCATCAACACTTGTTTAACAAAGTAGCAAGAATTTACTAACAGCACGTGCATGTACAATTTGTAAGAAAGATTGTTCCTGGTTTAACGAATTAGCAGGAATTTAATATCTACCCATTTACAAAACAAATTCTTTGTCAAAACAGATTGTTCCGGATGTAACAAACTAGCAGAAATTTAATGTGAACAGCCTACCTATTAAGTATTTACAATACAAATTCTTTGTCGAAAAGGATTGTTCTGGATGTAACAATTTAGCAAAAATTTAATATGAACCTCACATGAATTTACAATACAAATTCTTCGTCAGAAAAGATTATTTCAAGTGTAACAACTTAGCAGAAACTTAATATGAACTGCACATGAATGTACAATACAAATTCTTTGTCAGAAAGGATTGTTTAAGATGTAAAAAATTCGCATAAATTTAATATGAACAAGACATAAATTTACAATACGAATTCTTTGAAAGGATTGCTCTGAATGTAACGAATTCGCAGAAATTTAAAATGAGCTGCACATGAATGTGTACGTACAAATTCTTTATCAGAAAGGATTTTTTGGAATGTAACAAGTTAACAGAACATAAGTTCTCCTGATGTAATTAGCAGAAATTTAATATGAACGTACATGGATTTCATAAATTCTTTGTCAGAAAGGATTTCTCCGTATGTAACAATTAGCAGATTTAACTCAGTCAGGACGTAGGAGAGCGATTGCGCTCCACCCGCACACAACACTTTAGTACTAACAGTCACGATCACAGATTCCATTTTCGTAATTTTGCGGTCGTTACATGATTTCAGCATGCAAAACTGAACTGCTGTTTGTAACTACCTTGTTTGTTTTTTCTGTGATTTTTTGTTTAACTTATGCAAATGGCCAGTCTGTACAGTAAACAAGGGAAAAAATACACAGCTCCGTCCTGAAAGAGCTAATATGAACAGCACGTGGATTTATAATACAAATTCTTTGCAAGAAAGGATATATCAGGATATACGTTTGTGAGTGGCTAGTAAAACAAGTAAGCACACCTGCAGCATTGATTGATTGATTGATTTATTGTTGCTTTAGGTCCAGCGGACTCTTCCGAGCCAAATCAGGACCGGACAACCCCCGATCCGCATAAAAGATCTGCTGAAACAACCCCAGTGGGAAAATTGAATGCCCTCCAACGGCCAGTCACTTTACAATAAAGACATCCCACGCGGGGGACGGCTGAGGGTTGACCTCAACTACGCGAACACCCCGGTTACAAACACCTGCAGCAGCCTAACAATCATGGATACCTTTGAACAAATTGTTCACACATGCTAACACATATACTTGCACAAAATAATAAGATTACTTACATTACATTACACCTGACATTTTTACCAGTCAAATATAGTGTAGATGTACATTAAAACATCCTTCCAAGGACACTTTTTTGGTTGTCACACGGCTCAAAAAAGTCTAATTCATACTGAGACATGCACACACTTGTCTTTAAACACAGCAACCAATGACACATATTGTACACGGTCATATCCATGATAACCAAACATCAGATATATGTTAATCAAACGAGCACTACGCATACTTCGGAAATGTTGATTTATTACCACACAAGTAGAATCAATGCAGCAAAACACATATACAGCTTTGGTTGTATTTTTTAGTTATGTAGGGATGTACATGTATGCATCAAAGACATATCTGATCCAGAAATTATTATACAATAACATTTAGCTGCTTGGTACACTCAGTGGTCAAAGTTGTTTCTGATGATCCTAGCTCTGGTTCTTAGGCCAGCGGCAGTTCGTGCCCTTTCATTGGCATTTTGCGGAACCACTTCAGCTGGCAGAGGATCAGCTGGCAGAGGATCAGCTTCTATAAACAGAACATTTTATTATTAGTGTATTACAAATAATGCAAGAAGCATGGAGAACAATAGCACAATATCGCAGCATTTAAAGTAACAAAAATATATAAACTACTTTCACAGTTTGCACTTGCTAGGATGTTTTTGCATAGGTAGCAAGTGGGAACGCTAAATTCAGCTAGTCGACCGTTTTCCTAATAATAATGTTCACAGTGTGCGTCTATGTATATAATTATTATGTCAAATATGGGTACTTAACCCTTACGCTGCTCTGTATAAAATGTGCATACACATTTACATTTATTTACTTTTTGTAAATGACTCGTTTATTCTCCTTATATATAGCTTTTGACTACCCGGTCGAGATTTGCCTATATAAATTGTTTGCAGGAAATGCAACTGTCAAACAGTTGGGCCAAGTTATGGGTACAATATGCATACAGTATTAAAATACGTGTAAACTTGTGTACCTTCTACCACATCTTCTTCGTCACTGTCCACTTCCGGCTGCTCTGCCATGCTGTTTCTGCGTGCGATGTTGTGCAGGACGCAACATGCTGTCACCACTCTGCCTGCTCGCTCAGGCTGTAGCAGTAGACCCCGTAGGAGGCATCGCCACCTAAAAAACAACAATAATTGCCTTTTATCATTGCACAATGACAAACTTTACATAAAAAGTTCAAAGCGCTGGGTTGGTGGGTGAAGGGAGGATTCAGACGGTTCAAACACAACCACAGACAGAAAACATGTATGCGCACGCACACTCACACACACAGAAGAAAAACAAATAATATACAAAAGCACAGAACTAAAATAAAAAAACTACATAAACAGGGAAAAATATGCGTAAACCTATAAATGTTTACTCGCTTACAAGTTACATACTCGCATGCATACACAACAATTGTTTTTGCGTAGTGTGCATAACTGCACACAATACACACACAGAAACCACAGCCCTTCAAATGCCTGGAAGTATTCAACACACAAACTTGCATGCACACACACAGACATACATGAACACACATACTGGTGTACTTCAAAAGTCTAGATGGAAAAGAAAACCACACCACACCTCTGCTTGAGTGCACCAATGCATCGCTCCACCGCTGAGCGAGTAGAGCAATGTGCAAAGTTGTAGTTGCGTTCAGCGACTCCGACAGCTGTAGGGGGAAGTGGCGTCATAAGCCAAAGGCGCAACATGTAGGCAGAATCGCCAAGGATAATGCCTTGCACCGGCGGTTGGGGGCTCTCAAACTGCTCAAACAGTCTGCTGCGACGCAGTATCCTTGCATCATGTGTAGAACCTGGCCATCTACAGTTGACAAAAAAGGATACAAAATTTAATAATAGCAACTGCACATATAGACATACAATGTTGCAATTGACCAACCCTTACAATTTTAAATTACCAGCACATATTAACTCTCTTAGACATTTAGAAGTTGTAATTTTGATGCATTGTTACAGCTGATGGGTTGGAATCAAATTGCAGTCAGAAAGCTTTTTAAGTTATAGGAAAACTGTTCTATACAGAATTATTATAAATATGTGCACACATGAATCCACATTTAATTAAAAGCCAGCATTATGAAGTATGAGAGGGCAACCTTAGAAATAAACAAAAAAATCCATACAACAAACAATAAAATATTTATAGAAAATGTGACATGAATTGTTCTTACCCTGTCACCCACACTCGCTCTTCAGTTCACTTTTTTCTCCCATTAAAAAAACACAAACCAACAACCTCTCCCCCCCTCCCCCCTCCTTTTTTTTTTTTTACAAAATTAAAAAACATACAATTGCAACAACATTTTGAGAAAGGTGCACAAAAGCTCAACTCAAATTCATGAGTGCTACCCAAACAAATGAAATTACAAATATTACATGTAACAGCATACAGTACTAATTTTAGTTAGTACTGGTACTGAATACAGTAATACTAATAAAATTGATATTTTTACATTTTTTGAACAAACCAATAAAATATGCTTGTTATGACCCACCTGGCGATGACATTGATAATTTCCAATTGGTAATTGGTGATAATCTGTAACAAAATGTGCAATGGTTCACCGAACGTCCTACCTCATTGATAGGCAGTATTTTCTGTTGTAGACTGTTTTATCTCAACCTTTTTATCTGATCCCAAGGGTGGTTAAAGGGGTTTCACTGTTATACTTATTCAATTTTCAGTTATAACAAAGCTCCAATAGGTATAATACAATTAACAGGGTGATGGAAAGGAAAAAAGCTGGTATTCAGTGGTGCTTATACCTGCACATTGATGGAATAGAAGTTCTTCCTGTTGATGTAGTCGCCTGAGTTTTCACGTTTGGGGGCATCAATTCGGACTTGTGTCCCGTCGACACATCCAATTACATCTGAATAAAAACAATTATCACAATGTTTAGAACTGTTTGCATACATTTGAAATGAGCACATGTGATCAACACAAAGTATGCATGATGACTATTTTGTGTGCTACTGTACATTATTACAATTATATAGCACAGCATTGTGAAAATGAGAGAGAGAGAGAGGCCCTAGAGAGAAAGAGAGAAGTGTGGTCGGTAACTGACAGTATAGCATTGTGAAAATTACAGATCTATGTACAAGAAAGAGAGAGAGAGAGAGAGAGAGAGAGAGAGAGAGAGAGAGAGAGAGAGAGAGAGAGAGAGAGAGAGAAGTGTGCTCAGTGACAGCAGTCAGGCACATGACTACACCCATATAATACAGTAAACATGTCGCCACATCAATTTTACCTGGAAAAGCACGGTAGGCGAAAAACAGACGCTTCTGGCGATCAGCCTCCGCTTGATCAGGAAACCTGATGTAATGATGACGTCGAGCAAACAAAGCATTGGTGACTCTTGTCACTGTGCGTGAAACTGTTGATTGATGTACTCCAATCAAATCGCCTGCATCTGTCTGCAGCAACCCTGTTGCAAAGTACCGAAGTACCAAACAGATCTGCAGAACAGGTGTTAGGGCGCCTGTCCTGTCGACTGGATATTCCAGTTCATCCCCCAGATCTCCTGCCAAGGTAAAAATGGCGTGCCTAGGCAAGCGAAGGCGCTTTACAACCTGCTGATCGTTCCACATTTCTAGCGGATGGAGCCTGTCACGAAAAACTCTTGGAATACGTTCATTATGATTTAGAATCCAATAGATGGCCGCCATGTTTGCTTTCGGTAGTTACTAACTTCGAGCTCCTAGTCCACTTCCGATGTGGACTACCGTAGTTGGTAACTTCGGTGCGGCCTACTGGCTCATGCATTACGAACTACCGCTCCAAGTTGGTAACTAGCGAACTAGTTGATAACTACGTGTGAAGTCTGCTGCCATGCATTAGGCCCAGAGACTATTCTTTCTCCGCCAGCTTAGGAAGTTTCGGGTTAGCCAAGCTATAATGGCCAATTTTTACCGCGCCACTGTAGAAAGCATTTTGACCTTTTCTTTCATTGTTTGGTATTCCAACGCAAACATCCAAGATAAAGAGCGTTTAGACCGTGTTGTGCGCCAGGCTTCAAGATGCGTTGGTGGGGCCCTCCCGTCCATCGAGGCTTTACACGCGCAACGTGTCACACGCAGAGCCAAACATATTATCCATGATGAGTCCCACCCCGCCCACGTGCTCTTCCAGATGCTCCCCTCAGGCCGTAGACTCCGTTCCCTCCCCAGCAAAACCACACGCTCACTGAATGGCTTCTTCCCGTGGTCTATCAGACACTTAAATCAATTATAAGAATTATTTAGGCTGCTCCTTATTGCGTCATATTCATATTCATAGTCATATTAGTCATGAATTGCGGGAGGGTGCTTCTGCGTGCGAATCTATTTTAGTCATCTGTATATTTGCTGTGTCTGATGATGTACATTAAATATGCACCTGTTTTGTTATCTGTAATTCGGTTGTGTTTGTTGATGTCTGTATCTCTATGTTCTACATGAGTGTTCTAGTCAGGCGTGGGTCTGCTGTCTAGTATAATGGGTGGTTACATTGGTTACATAGGTCGCACTAGATCTATGCTTTATTTGTTCTGTTTCTTGTGCATGCCTGCCGCTGATCTAAAGCATTCTTTGTGTCACGTATACTATAACTGTATGTATGTCACTTGGCGAATAAATCTTGAATTGAATTGAATTGAATTGAATTAATATCCATGATAGTTATTGTCAACAAAACTACCTAGGTGATAGTTATTGTCAACAAAACTACCTAGTTGGAAGTAATAATAATAACAACAAGAAGGATACAAAACCAAGCTTTGTGATGATCTAGGTGAACAAAATTAGCTGATCATGGTTAATATCCATGATAGTTATTGTTAACAAAACTATCTAGTTGGAAGTTTCTCTCACCCCATCTCTAATCAAAAGGAACAACAGATGGACAAATATTCACCAGAGAACAGCACACTGTGACAATTTGGTCCAACGTGGTAACAGTTGCACCTTCTGCACAAGTCAACATAGTGACTGGAATTGTAGAATCAATAATTGCATATTTTTTAACAATGTTACCAATCACCCTTTCAACATGAATCCTTACATGTGCTATTTTGCGTGTTGATTCTACATCAAAAGCAGATAGTTGCTTTTTACCTTTGGTAAAAGCTGGTATCTTAACTTCAGCACACATTAGCCCAACACTATCATAGATATTAAACCCACGATCAGCCAAAACAAGGTGGCCTGGCAGGAGGTTGTCCAAAAATGTGCTATTCTCAGTTACCCATTTGTCACTGGCTCTTCGGCCACAACCTTCATAAATGAATGACACAACTCCTTGTGGCGTTATGCCAATTAGGTACTTTATGGTATTGTGATGCTTATAGCTGGACCATGTTTGTGCCCTGGCAAGCAGATTTGAAGGAGTCTCAATGAAAATTTCAAAACAGTCTATAATCACTGTAACTTTGTTGCCAAAATCCTGTTTGAAATCTAATGGCATGGTTCTTCTCTCTCTGTCTGGCCACGAGATCTGTGGCCCCATCCTGGTATACATGACAGCCAGCACCTTGAGAAATATGCGTGACACTGAGGTGTCAGAAATGCCAAACAAATCAGCAACGACCAGTACAGGCAGATTCAACCTCAGTCGAGTGAGGACAATTAATACTTCTTGAAATTTGCTTGTGACTGATCTGGGCCCACTGGTAATATGAGGCATGAGGAATGACACCAGAGCAGCAAGAGTAAAAAAAATATGGTAGGCCTGTGTAATATTTAACTTTCTCATCATCTCTAGACCCATCTTCTTAAAAAAAAAAGTCATCTGAAATGGTGCTGGCATTCAGTTTCATACGAAGAGTGAGGTTTTCTGTTCTTAGGGTCTGAAGCTCAGACTCCATGGCTTCCAGGTAGGAAATGGTAAGGCTGCTGGGCCATAGAACCTCACGCCTCACGCCTCACGTCTCACGCCTCACGTGTCATGCTCTGGGCCATAGGACTTCATGCCACACGCTACACGCTTCACGTTTTATGCGTCAGTTTTGTGTTTCCTCAACTGATCACACACAATATTTGTGGTCTGTGACTTTTTGAGAAGATGAGATTAGATCTAAAAAAATTGGATACATGTGTACAAGCCCTGAGATAAGTCTGCCACCTTTTCGTTGACTGTGCTATGAATTACAGTAAATAAATAAATAAATCGTATAAAAGTTACCTTTGGGTGTATTCACAAGTTTTTTCAACTCCTCCCAAACGTGTGCTCTCTGGTCTTTATCTTTGTAATCCGGAACATGTGGGTCCCAGAGAAGAGGCCTTGCCCGGACCAACTCGATTAAATTTACTCTAAAGTCATCCATTTAGATCTAATTTCTCGTGTCTGACCACTTTGGTAAGCTAGAACGTGACAACACGCTTCGAAAAAAGTGGGCATGCTCACTTTTCTCTCCACACGTGAGGTGTGAGGCGTGACGCATGTGGCGTGTGTGACGTTGTATGGCCCACGCCAAGAGATACCATGTCTGTTCATTTTTGTCATCACGCGTGAGGCGTGAGACGTGACACGTGAGGCGTGAGGCGTGAGGTTCTATGGCCCAGCAGCCTAAGGCTGTCGGTCTGGACTTCCTGCTCCACAGTTTGTTTCAAATCAGTAGTCTCTTCATCCAGCTATAAATCAGTGTCCCCTCCAAGATCACCCATAGATGCGTCACTGTCTGTGGTGTTCTCACCGTCCTCAGCATAATTTGCACAAATAAGAACCATAACATACACATAACTGTTTGTTTACTTCAAGCAGGTGATCACACTGCTTTGAAATGTTTCACTTTTGTTTTGTTTTTGTTTTTTACTCAAAAGTATGAATAAATGCTTATTTTTGGCAATCATTGTTCCTCCCATCTATAAGACAAGATGTGGCTTTTTTTTCAAATTACCCAAAATGAAAACTGAAGACAGTTTATTTAACTGTAGTTTAATACTGATGAATTGAGATTCAACATTGAGAAAAAAAGGGGCTCTACTCTGCTGGCGACCAGTGATGCACACATTTTCTCTGTACAGTTTTTATGTTTAACTGAATTTCTACGGCCTTATTTGGGCTACAAGTGAGCAGTATACTTTGTAATAGTACCTACTCTGTGGAAGTCACGATAAAGCGTCAAAAACTTGTGAATCTGACACGATTGAAGAGTGAATGTATGTGCCATGTGTAGTCTGTTGACCGGCGTGTTTGCTGCCATTTCCACTCACATCGTGTTTGCTGACCTGTGACCTGGCATCTCTTTTCTTGGTCTTGCAAGTAAACGGATTATGTTTTGACAGTGTCCTGTGTGTCCTAAATATGCGAAAAGACAATAACTATTGACATGACTTTGTCAGCAACTTTATCGTGCTTGGTTTGCCGCTGTGGGTGCCGCCATATTTGCTTACATTCTAATAGCTATGATCCAGTGTGACATCCTCACAGTTCCTAGTATCCTAGCTGGGCTGGGAGCGAATGGGAGCATTCTGATTGGTCGACGCGTTACAAAATTCGACGCATGCGCACAGTGCTATCATAGTCTTCGTAAGGGTTAGGGTTAGGGTTTGGGTTAGAGTTAAGAGTTTAGGGTTAGGGTTAGGGTTTGGGTTAGGGTTAGGGTTATGACGCCTAAGAACTTCGTGAAAAAGCCGGCCCGACATGACCTGGCGCATGCGCAAATGCGCTCGGATAAACTAGGAGACCCGGAACTTGAAGGATGTGACAACCAGTACTCCCGTTCCGCTCTGTTAGACTACAGCACTGCCCTCGCCAACGCTGTAACTGCTGACCTATCTTTCCTAACTGACCCTGCATTCCATCAACTTCGATCTTGTAAGCGGGGAAAGAGATGAGGCCTACGTAACCGCCTACGCCGTCGGCGACACAGGCTCCCATTACCGACTATTGTTCTCGGCAACGCCGTCTCTAAACAACAAAGTTGACGAGCTGGAAGCATGCTGCAGGTACCTGAATGAGTTCCGAGACGAAAATATCATCTGCTTTTCAGAGACAAGGCTACAGGAGTGGAAAGCAGACCCACAGATCCCCAACTTCACTGTCTACAGGCGTGACAGAACATTGGAGGACACAGGCAAAACACGAGTTGGGGGAGTTTGTGTTTTTGTCAACTCTCAGTGGTGCACTAACGTTACCGTGAAAGAAGATTTGTGCCACGAAGACATTGAACTGATCACTGTCAAGAAGCTGTTTCCATGACCGTTAAATTATTTCATGAACTGTAACAAACTTTATTATTAATTGGTTTTATCACAGCTTCGTAATGCGCAAGGTCACGAGCACCGCTATCCGACTCATAGGTTCGGAAGCTGCATTCGGTCCCAAGCGCACCGACAAGGAAAATTGATAAGAATGGAATTAATTTTAAGTCTCAAGACACTGGACAACACCAAACAATAGAAACAGCGAAGAATGAAGTTATAATTATGAAACAATTAATTCACACAACACTTGCTTTGAATTTCTAACTTAATTTATGACGGATTCTTTCATTCGCAATAACACAAATATAAAATAGTTTGCACAAACGTTATTACATCAAAATTTAAATTCCACGTAATTAATATTTATTCTTTCAGTTACTAATAAGCAAATTTCTTTCAAAGAAATTATAAAATCTAAACCTCCAACAAAATTAACACTACCAACCTTCACACACCAAATAAAGTATCCAAATAATAAATTCTCACACACGTGTCGAAGCAGACGTTTTGAAGCATTAAAGTTACAATTCACAATTATAATTATAACTATCAAAACGAACTCTGTTACAATTAAATTTAGAGAAAAACACCTATCACAAAATATTCACTTCACTGTGCCCTAACTTCAGCCAAAACAATTTAGAGAAATATCACAATGATGGAAAAAGTTTATAAATGTAATTCGTCTGCTTCGGCCTATCTCGCTCGCATTCAAATCCGTAACGTTTATGAGCTTTACCCGTCTATATATAGGTCCCGTAAATATTGGCAATTCCACGCAAAATACGTTATCGCTCACATGAGACCGTATATATAATTATTGACAAAGCTACAGTTACTACTGCACAATACCCGATATCTTTTCCACCCTCTTCATCCCTATCAATTCCTATCATAAACTATCACCAAAGAATCACCAATGGCACAAGCGCAGAATTAGAATATTATATAACATGCTGCCTGTGACACCACCCTTTCCCCGGTCCAAAAAAAAAAAAAACGGACCCCAAAAGGGAAAGTTTTTTTTTCTTCTTAAAATTCTAAATCAAGAATAAGAATTGAAACGATGAAACATCAATCTAAAAATTGATCGGACATAAACGCCACAGAACAGAATGGACCAATTTCGAGTATACCTCAACCAAGAAAAGCTCATTAATCAAGTATGTTTCTCCCTCATGTAGTCGTGAACTATGAAAGTTCCCCATCACACTACATTAACATGAACTAGTGTAGTCGTGAACTAATGGAACAATGCCAGAAGTCCCCCACCCACTATACTTGGAAAGCTGTGCAGTTCTTCCGAACTCCCCATGATTAACATATAAATCAACAACAGCCAATATCCATTTCATGTTTAAATATAAGATTAACTCAGTAATCTGTATATTTAATTCCTTATGTACTCTACCGGTCGAGATACATAATAAACACACTGGTTAACAAACCTATAAGGTCTTCACACTCTCAAAAGATCCATAAACATACAAATACATACAAAAATCATATTTTAATATTATACATTTAAAAAAAAGAAATCTATACATCTAAACAAATCCACTGTGTCCAGCTCTCCGAAGTTGATTATAGTCATTGTCCAAGAGCACACAATCACAAGATGATGAAAAATAGTCTCCCTTTGTCCTCTCACTTTTACTGCATACCCCGTATGGCAAGCATAAAGCAATAGCACGCAGCACAAACTCCACAGACAAATATTATAAGCGGGGGAAAAAATGCATTCATGGGCATAATAGAACTATGTGAGTCGGGACAAAACATCCGCCTCAAAATTAATGGAACCAGAAATTGGTAAAACATCAAAATCATAGTCCTGTAGAGCCAAAGACCATCTCAACAAACGGCTGTTTGATTGACCAGATTTCTTCAATAAAGAAAGAGGCGAATATCAGTCTCTATCACAAAGTGTCTACCAAACAGGTATCTGTGGACAAATTCAACACCCCCCTCCTCCTACCTCCCCCCCCCCAAAAAAAAAATAAAAAAATAAAATAAAATAAAATAAATAAAATGAAATAAAAATTACATAAATAAATAAAATAATTAGCCTAATCAAATAAAAATAATCCAAAGCAGTAAGTTAAAAAAGCCTTTTGTCACAGCATTGTAATAAACCAATAAACCAAAGGCAAAGAAAAACTTTTTTTAATAGTCTATTTACACAACAATGTTAGCAACGCAGTACAGTAGGGTGTAGGCCTATATTAAAAGGAATTTTAAATAAATATCACTAGATCTACTGTTCTGATACAGCTTTTTGGTTTATTTCTGTAGATTTAACAAACTGTACGCCTAGTTTATCTTTAAACACCATTCAATTATCAAATTTGACCATCGAAAATGGCTGCCACGATTGACAAGCAAAAAGTAGGCCTACAAAACATGTACGAGCCTTTAGCGACTGTGCCCTTTTGAGTTAAAATCAAATGCAGTAGACATAATCTAAATGGCGTTTAAGTATGAACTGTGGCGTAGACCTTGTTAGAGTTTTAGAGATATACCGAAAAAGTGCCTCGGCTTTTGCGTGTAGTCTAGTACTGTAGTAGCAAAAACGTCACTTTCCCAAAACAAATCACGATTTTTGTTGCGTTGAAAACATCGGCGAAGGTATCTTCTTTGTCATCAATATGTTATTGTAGTGCTACAATCCAAGAAGAAGAAGAAGATTGTAACATTATGCAATGCGTAATTGAACACACGTTTACTCACGCACCTAGACCAAACCCCTTAGACTTAGTAAAATAAGTTCAATGAAAAATAGCGACCCACCGGTGCTTCACTGAGCAACCTTCGCCGACATTTTAAAAACACAATTTGCTTTGAAAGATAAACAACTACATCGACCAATTTTGTTCAAACTTAGTGTTGTACTAGTATAACAAATTCCCACTCACCGGTTTAAGCACAGGCTCTCTTTATCCTCGTGAGGCCATTCTCCTTGCAATCAAGAACGGTAACTCTCCTTTCAAATTGAAGATTAAAATCACCATGGCGGACAGATTGAAAAGTTTTGAAGCAAGGGAGGCAATCCAATTATTTTTTGGTTAAAATTTTATATAAAACGTTGTTGTGAGATCTATACAGGACAGTAATCAGCAACCCTGCGGCAATATTGTAAACAGGTTAAAATTGTGGGGCGTTTTACAAGCCCCACAATTTTTTCATGCCCCACAATAAACTCAAATTTTGGAAAATGCCCCACATAAGAACAATTCATGTCTCTCTCTCTCTCTCTCTCTCTCTCTCTCTCTCTCTCTCTCTCTCTCTCTCTCTCTCTCTCTATATATATATATATATATATATATATATATATATATATATATATATATATAGATAGATAGATAGATAGATAGAGATAGATAGAGATAGATAGATAGATGGATAGATAGATAGATAGATAGATAGATAGATAGATAGATAGATAGATAGATAGATAGATAGATAGATAGATAGATAGATAGATAGATAGATAGAGTCTCTCTAGAGAACTTGGAGCATTCCCGCGTGACGCAATTACAACCAATCAAAATAAACTTCATCATCACTGTCTTACGTCGTACATCTTTCTTCATCCTAAAAGAAGCTCTCAGCCACTAGTGGATCTATCTAGATGCTTTGATCGATAGAAAACAAGCAATCCTAGAAAATTCTCCAATAATATCGTCCAATGAAAATTATCAACATTACACCAAGCTTCTTCTATCAGACGTTCTTTACCAAAATTCCAAAGCTATGCGAGAGACTGAATCACGGTGCTTGGTCACATAAAAATTAATACTTGTTCTTAGGTTTTAAAGTATCATCGGAAATGCTTTTTACTACTCAAATGACTACTTTCATTGGTCTCAAGAGGAGAAGAGCTAGTGGACACATAACAATTCAAATAGAATGACACCAGTCGTATGTATGTAATTTCAACTTTTATATGTTCAACTCAAATTCTAACAAGGCTTTACTTAAATGTAAATTAATAACTATAACTGTTCAATGTGCCGGGCAATTTCTTTAGCAGTTCTCTTCATCATTTGCTAAGCATTCATATGTTTGGATGGTCTACTAGCGTTTTTTCTGAGAATTGGTTCACATCAGTTGCAGTTGAGAGGGACTTAGCTGCTCAGCATCGGTGAGTGCTTGAGTCTGGTGATCACTCAGAGGAAGTCTGGTCACCCTCAGGCTGATCGAGTGAGTCTGGTAACTGCAGGGCCGGACGTGGCGAGGTAGATGCTAGGTTGACCTTCTTTTCCACGGGAGCAAGCGTCATTCATTGCCTCCACAAACCATCCCAGAGCTGATCTGTAAAATCCAGAACTATGGCTAATAATAATAATAATAATAATAATAATAATAATAATAATAATAATAATAATAATAATAATAATACAGTACATTTGTATCGCGCGGAACCTCGCAAACGGTAAGGAAAGCGAGCTCGCCGCGCTTGACAACACACGTGCAATCACATACACACACACACGCACCCACACCCACACACACACACACACCGAACACATATACACTTATCAAATGGTTAAGTAATTACAGCAAAACATGGCCATGCAAAACAACAGATAATATGAATACCAAGAACCGAGCCGGTGCCGCCACCATCCATGAGCAGATGACGTGACTTGGTAAAAGATTACATTTGGGGATGGAAGAGAGGGGGAGTTAAAATTATTGAGTTTGAATGTTAAAAAGGTGGGTCTTTAATTGGCGCTTGAAGGAAAAAAGTGATCGAGCATGTCGGAGTTGCATCGGTAGTGAGTTCCAGGCAGTTGCAGCAGAGAAAGAGAAAGATCGTTCACCATAGGTCTTTGAGTGAACACGGGGGATAGAAAGCAGTCTTGTATCAGAAGAAGATAATACAATAATCTTTTCAGATATATAGATGTGTGGTGCCCTCAGCAAGGAGTCTATAGCATCAGACACCTGGCAAGTTTCCCACACACTACTATATCCAAATCTTAAGGCTAAGATATATCGAACACCATGCACATGTCAGAAACAATAATCGGTTTCTGTAAATACATATTACATGAACATACTACTACATGGCAATCACCATAATATATAAACATGCAAGTACTAGAAACTACTAGTGTTAACTTACTTCTAGTATCTGAATCGTGAATCGTGAAACTGTCTCTAATCTATCACTCTGTGGTAATGGCTGAGGATATTTTTCACATCAGTTCGCTCCTTGTTTTGACCCTCATCGTTTTAGGTTTTGCGTGTGACTACCCGGTTATTGTGTGGTAACAAAAAAGATGTACAAGAGAGAGATAGCATTTATGCAGGTTCAATGCCAAGTGCTCACAGAGTTGCGCAAGGCGGCCTTTTATTACAATAAATGGCTGTTTTTAAGAGCATTTTAAATACACTTCATAACGCTCTGGAAATCCATCATTTTCTAGATATAATAGATATCCGTATTTCTTGCATCTTTATTTGAAAGCAGTATTTGGTTGGAACTGAAAAAAAATCTTTTATACATAACGCAGTTGCAACCCTTCTTTAAAAAAACAAACAAAACATGCTGCATTATGGTTGTAACATTACACATTAATGTCCCTGGGAATAATCGTTTGTTTAACAAGATAATCCCGAGTAAATAACAATAATGAAAAGATACCAACCAGTTTACCAACATCTGAGAGATCCATCATTCCAAGTTCAGTAGGTTTCATTTTTAGAGTAGGCTATTTTCAGAATTATTTAGTGTGAACTTCATTTGAAAACATTAGCCCACAGTCATACAGATATCAGATGAAGTCTAGATCCATATAAACCGAGTAAAGAAATAAGGATAATTTGTGACTAGGCTAGCTGATTCTGAAGAAGGATTCTAAAAAAACACAATTGAAAGGTTCGATTGAAACTTTTTAATACGTTCTTTTACCGTTCGAACACTACTGACACATTCTACAATGTTTTCGATTGATTTTAGAAAGCTACATATTGATCTAAACTCAAAAGAATCAAATACAAAGTCCACAATCAAATACAAAATCCACAAAAATACTAACCTCATGCAAGAATTATCCACTATTTACAATCACACTGCCATCGAGTCGCTTCGACCCTTCGTTGCCGCTTGCCGGGACAACAGGTTATGCCATATGAAGATACGTTTAGATCCACAATGGCTCAGGGGACGTCTATATATCTCAGAAAAAAAATTGTGTTCCGCAAAACCAGAAGTAGCACGCATTCCTCGTTGTTTTTATTGTATTAAGAATAAGAAAAAACATAGAAATTTTTTTTCTTATGGAACCCTCTCAGTTTAAAAAATATTCCACAATGGTGTTCGACAGAAGATACCTTTTTACAAGGGTTGAATGAATGAATGAATGAATAATTTTTAAAGCGCGTAAATATCTCCACGCCGACGGGCATGATCGCAGCGCTGGTGGGAGGGAGGTGGATAAATACACACACACACACACACACACACACACACACACACACACACACACACACACACACAGACAGTGGCGGGAAGGGTGCATACATCATAACTTAACATTTTAACTTCTTCACTATCGCTCAACACATTCTAGCAGGCAGACCAGTCAATTAACATTTATGCAAAACTTTCACGCAGTGACTTATGAAATTGGGATGAGATCAGATAATTATACATCCAGATTAGCAAGAAGAGAAGAAATGTGTTTTAAAGTTTCTGCGAAATGCACCGACAGAGTCTGCTCTCTTTATGCCTTCTGGAAGAGCATTCCACCAGACCGGTGCAGTGTATCTGAAAGACCTCTGGCCATACCTCTTAGTCCTACACTGCTTGTGCCCAGGAACAACAAATAAAGACTTGGAAGCTGAGCGGAGGCTGCGAGATGGTTCGTACACATTCAGAAGTTCGAACAGGTATTCAGGAGTGTGCTCTTTAACTGCGCGATAGGCAACTGAAAGCAGTTTGTGTTTAAAGCATTTGTGGACAGGAAGCCAATGGAGTTGCTCAAGAATGGGGGTGATATGGACTGATTTACGACTTTTTGTGACCAATCGAGCTGCAGAATTCTGCGCAGATTGGAGGCGTTTGATCTGTGCTTGAGGCAGATTGGCAAGAAGGTTGTTGCAATAGTCTAGTCTTGTCAAGACCAAAGAGACAGCAACAGTGTTTGCTGCACTACGAGTCAGAGAATAACGGATTTGACCAAGAGCTCTTAAATGAAAGAAACAGGATCTCACTACTGCGGAAACATGCTGTTCAAGTGAAAGGTCACAGTCAAGCACAAGGCCAAGAGTTTTTACAAAAGGAGAGAACTGAATGTCAGCATCACCGACCCGCAGGGACTGGAATGGACAAGATTGTCTTCTAATTCGCGGTCCACATAGCAAAGCTTCTGTCTTCTGTTCATTCAGTTTCAACTTGTTCGCATTCATCCACATCTTGATCTCGACATTTCTGACGGCTGCAACAGCAGCATCACAATCAACTGGAATTTTGGAATATAGTTCCGAATCATCAGCGAATAAGTGATGATCAATGGAGAAACTGCTTATGAGGTTAGACAACTGGCGAACATACAGAGAGAACAGAAGGGGTCCAAGGACAGAACCCTGTGGAACTCCACAGGAAAGAAGAGTTTCAGGGGAAGTGTACCCCTTGACATGAACACATTGATATCTGTCCGACAGATAGGAGGAAAACCAATTCAGTACAGTGCTGCAAACGCCAATCTCAGAATGGAGCCTATCCAAGAGGAGTGCATGATCTATGGTGTCGAATGCGGCACTGAGATCAAGAAGAACAAGCAGTGCGTTACTACCCCCATCAACCATCCCCAGGAGATCGCTTACAACTCGCAAAAGTGCAGTCTCAGTGCTATGTCCACTTCTGTATGCCGACTGAAAGTTGACATGAAAGCTGTTTCCATCTAGATGAGACCGTAGCTGATCAGCAACAGCTCGTTCAAGAAGCTTGGATGCAAAGTGGCAAGTTGGATACTGGGCGATAGTTACCCAGGACCTCTCGATCCAAACTCGACTTCTTCAAAAGAGGAATTACGGCAGCAGATTTGAACGCACGTGGAACAGTGCCAGAGCGCATGCTTGAATTTATGATCTTCTGAAAGACCGGCAATAAAGTCTCAAGAAACTCCAAGACAAACCTAGTGGGTACAGGATCTATGGTTCACTTATATGCTCAATGCTAGGTTGGAAGATTGCTCTCAACTGGAACATTCCCAAACAGCACTTTCTTTACTGAAGAATCATCTGCCTCTGGGTTATCGAATGCACAGAAATACAATTAAGTTGGCCCAATAGTTAGTCAGCGTTAATGGTGAATAGCGAGCGTTGTGGCCAAGTGGGCTCAGGCAGGACTAACTTGCCTTGTCCACAGGCCAGAAACCCATGCCGCCTGACAGGTGTGGGTTCGATCCTGCATCGGGGCGTTATGTTTCTCCGAATATTATTTACTTTCGACTCGGGCAACGTCTCGGGGGTTTTCTCCGGGTACTCCGGTTTGCTCCCCCAGCAAAATTTCAAAAATTTCAAAAATTTAAAGAATTTCTAAATTTCAAAAATCACAACTAATGTTAGGTAGGTTGGGTTTGGGCGCGCCACTGGCTGCGACTACGCCTTCCACAGGGGAGGCGGCCCAGAATTTCCCGATAAAAAGGGACAATAAAGCATTAAAAATTTTTATCTAGTCAGTAAATCGGCAAAACCTTAGGTCGACCGAAATTCGGTCAACTAAAGTCTGAAGTGTTTCAAAAAGGGGGTCTTAGGTCGACTTTTATATATATATATATACTTTTATATATATAAAACAACAAATCCAGCCTAAAGGAGACTTCTGTAGTTTCGGTGGTTTGGACGACCTCTATTATATCTTTTAAAATTCCTTAGTGAGATTCACTGTAACATTTAGGAAGACTTGCCTACCTCAACAATACATTTCCTTTATTGCAAATGCAGTGTGTGTAATTTTGACAGATATAGCAAACCTCTGAGGTCTCCCTATTGTTTAATAATAATAATAATAATAACGGATTTTTATATAGCGGGTACTCCAGCCTATGACCAGACTCACCACGCTTTACATAGTCATTACATATAAATACATGCACTCGATGAAACATCACTTTTGCTACAATACACCAAAAGAAGGGACAGTAAAGGTACAGACTATTTACAACTATGTACATAAATTTAAAAAAAGACAAAAATAGACTATTTACAACTATGTACACAAATGACAAAAAGACAGAAGGTAGAATAGCAAAAACCTATTCACAGCTATTTATATGCCCGGTTAGGCCCAGGAAGAAAAACAGTATAAATATTTATTTACAGCCGTGTATACACTTACGGATCAGACATAGGCAAAAGATGCATGTCAGCTCCCAGATTTATTTTGTAATTATTTCACACAAAAAGTGGCTGACATAAGGGCCGCTCTTGATAGCCATGACATCCCACTCATTAACCCATTCTCACCTTCCCTCACCACCGCAAAGATGGAAGTTTTTCAACCAATAACAGAGCAAGAAGTCAAGAAAGTCATCTTAAGCTCAAAACCAACATCTTGCTCTCTCGACCCCATTCCTACCCCCATGTTGATAGAGAATCTTGACCCTCTACTCCCGACCATTACCCACATTATCAACGAGAGTCTGTCCTCTGGTGTTGTTCCGTCTGTGCTCAAAGCGGCTGTCATCAAACCCCTCCTTAAAAAGCCAAGTTTAGACAAAAATAATCTAAAGAACTATAGACCTGTTTCAAACCTCTCCTTCCTGTCCAAAGTCATAGAAAAAATTGTTCTCAAACAACTGTTTGCCTACCTATATGATAACGCTTTATTTTGCCCCAACCAGTCTGCCTACCGACCCTTCCACAGCACTGAGACAGCCCTCCTAAAGGTAACCAATGATCTGTTGCTTGCCTTAGATAATGGTAACGTCTCCGTTCTCACCTTATTAGACCTCTCAGCCGCCTTTGACACAGTCGACCATCACATTCTCTTTAACACTCTTCAACACTACTTTGGAATCTCTGGCTCGGTCCTGGCTTGGTTCCACTCATATCTTTCTGACAGATCACAAGCAGTCACTGTCGATGGCTGTTTCTCCAGCACAGCAGACTTGGTGTGCGGCGTGCCTCAGGGTTCCGTTTTAG
The DNA here is from genome assembly GCA_036898135.1 of Oncomelania hupensis. NCBI lineage: Eukaryota > Metazoa > Mollusca > Gastropoda > Littorinimorpha > Pomatiopsidae > Oncomelania > Oncomelania hupensis. The sequence goes on from CM072516.1 coordinate 19,560,908, forward strand.
GGCCGGTGTTATTCACTCTGTACACCAAGCCACTGCTTCTCCTGCTTAGAAAGCATGCTGTTGAGAGTCAGTCATTTGCAAACGACACACAACTGTATAAATCCACCGCCCCCTCTCTCATTAATTCCACTGTTCAGACTTTGGAGAACTGCATCATAGACATTAAGTCATGGATGACACTCAACAAGCTTAAGCTTAATGATGATAAAACCGAAGCCCTCCTCATTCACAAACACAACACCTCCTCCTCACTCTCGCCTCTCCCAACATCGCTTACAGTAGGGACAACAAACATTCAGTTCTCATCCTCATCAAGAAATCTCGGCTACATTCTCTCCGACGACCTGTCCCTCATCAACCACATCTCCAACGTCTGTCGCTCTGCATACACGGCCATACGCCAAATCAGCTCCTTTCGCCACTATCTTACAGTCCCTGCCACCAAAACCCTAGTCTGCGCTCTCGTCCTTTCTCGTCTGGACTCTTGCAACTCTCTCCTTGCTGGTTCCCCGAAGCACATCATTGACAAACTACAAAAGGTTCAGAACTCAGCAGCTAGACTAGTATTCCGAGCAAAGAAACGCGATCACATCACACCTCTACTACATTCCCTTCACTGGCTTCCTGTGCAAGCACGCATAGAGTACAAACTCTCTGTTCTCTGTCACAACTTCTTCACAGATTCTTGTCCTTCCTACCTTGCTGATCTACTGTCTGTCTACTCCCCTTCACGCACTTTAAGATCTTCTGCTGACACTCGCACACTCAAGGTTCCCGTCACCCGCACTAAGACATACGGCCAACGTGCATTCGCTTACTCCGCACCTAAGCAGTGGAATTCCCTTCCCTCCCATATCCGCAACATACAATCAACACAAGCATTCAAAAAGGCCCTCAAAACCCACCTCTTCAAACTGCATTATTCAGATTGATTTGTATCCCGCTGCCATTCTCTCTGGATGTGTGGATGGGAGTGATGTTGCATTGCTCTTACCCCTTAGCTGATTGCAAATGTCAAACAACTGTTTACAAGTTTCGCTGCTGCTAATTCTGTCGCTAAAGTACCGGGTTTTGGCAGTCTGGACTATTTTAGTGACCCGTTTTTTTGCAGCGGTGAAAATCTGCTTGCTGATTTCTAAACCCGATTTGAGCCACTTTTTCTCAGCTTTGCGTCAGTGTTTTTTCGCCTCGGAGAGCTCGTCCGTAATAGACTCGTACCAGGGTGCTGAGCGAGTTGCCTTGACCTTTTTCTGGGCCACGGGAGCGTGCCGATCAAGCACCGCCTGAAGTGTACTATTCAGCTGATCCACAGTGGGGCACAGTTCTGGGGTCACTTTAGTGGTAAGCTCTTGCTTGAAAGCGTCCCTATCCATGGTACGCAGGCTGCGAGCCTTCCTGAACATGGGGGGGAGGAGGGGGGGCTGCGACGCTTAGTTCGGACATGACACAGAAATGGTCAGATGTTAATTCCTGGGTGACTAAAGTTGATCTAACAACATTATCTTGAGGCCTATGCATAACCCAATCTATGATGTGACCACGGCTGTGGGTGGGTTCTGTGACTGACTGAGAAAGACTAAACTGATCTAAAAGTTCAATCATTTTTGCGGTGGAAGATTGCTGGGGTTGGTCAAAGTGAAAGTTAATGTCTCCTAGAACTATGTATGTTCCTGACAGTGTGTTGCAATAATCAAGCAGGACTGGAAATTCTTGGTGGAAAATTGCATCAGTTAATTTATTTTTCTTGCTTGGAAAGGTGTGATATATGCATATGAAGTGAATGTTCTGCTGTGGAACGGACAGGCTAAGTTGAACAACTTCAAAGGACGAGTGAGTGAAAGCGAAGTCTGTAATGAAGCCAAGGTGACGGGACAGACTGTTTCTGTAAATGATAGCGAGGCCACCACCGCGGTTTGAGCGAGGCAGCGAGCATACAGAGTAGCCAGAAGGGGTTAAATCAGAGCATTTACCCTCGTCGCCAGTCTGCCGAAACCAAGTTTCTTGGATGAACATTATGTCAGTCTGCTTGTGTGAGATGAATTCTTGGAGAGCGGTACTAAGTTTTTTTTACTAAGTTTTTTGTTTACTAGATAAATGGACGTCATTAGGGCACCTGCTGTATAAGACAATGGGACATAGTTGTATTGTAAATCCAGGCGTTATGGAGACCACTAAAGAAGACATGTATAACTCCTTTCACACTTTTGATGTCTATAAGAAATATATATTTATTTATTTATTTAAAAGTTATTTCTCAGAGGTTAAAACTGAAAATCATAAGGGCTTGTGGATGATAAATGTTTTGTTTTAGTTTAATTGCATCTATCCTATCCTATCCTATCCCGTAACTCGGAGGTCGTAGGGGCACCACAGATGATCGTTTAACCAGCATACACTTTCCTTGTCCTCAGCAACCTTGATTGTTTGGCTCTGTGCCAAACCAGTCCATTCTCGAATGTCCTCCCACTATCTCGGTCTCCCTCTTCTTCTACCTCCTTGCAATGTGTCTTGCAGGATGGTCTTTGCAAGACCTGATGATTTGGTGACGTGGCCATACCATCGGAGATTCCGTTTTCTCACCATTGTGAGCAGGTCATCGTGTGTCCAATGGCTTGTGTGATGGTCTTTCAAACTTCGTCGTTGGTGATGTGTTAGCTATAGGAAATGCCCAGAAGTCTTCTCTAGCACCTCATCTCCATGCTTTGTATTCTTCTTTGTAGATCTGCTGTGAGGGTCCATGTTTCGCAAGCATATAGGAAGATGGAGATGACAAGGGAGCGCAGCAGTCTTACCTTGGAATGTAAACTGATGGTCCTGTCTTTCCACATGGGCTTCAATCTCGCCAGGGCAGCAGTTGTTTGTGCGATCCTCGAGAAGACTTCCTGCCGGGACCCATTGTCTGATACAACGTCTCCTAAATATTTGAAGCTATACACGGTGTTCAGGGATCGGTCTTGGACTTTGATGTCCGTGTTGATGTCATTGGTGTTGTTGGTCATCATTTTGGTTTTCTCTGCACTTATTTCCATTCCGTGAGCTCTGGAGGTGGTTTGAAGCCTCTGTATCAGTTTTTCAAGTTCTTGTTCCTCTCCAGCTAATCCATCAATGTCATCAGGAAAACGAAGGTTGGTGCTTGCTCTTCCCCTATACTGAGTGTGCCTTCATGATCTGAAATGATGCGCTCTAGGAAAATGTTGAAGAGTGTTGGAAAAAGTAGGCATCCCTGACTGTTACATTGAGACGCGCATGATGGTGCGTGTGAAATGCGCACGATATTATGTGTGAAGCGCGTGCAATGGTAGGCTTGCGTGTGTGACGCGCGCGATAGATCTGTTCATTTTATTTTGCAACGCATGCAGTAATAGAGTGTATTTATCTTTGATTTGATTTTGCGTTGTTATTAGAAGAAGCTTTGTATAACGTTGCTTTTCTTAGTTGCTCGATATTATTTGAGAATGTTCTCGAGTCAGTTGATTACTATCGATCGAAGCGTATGGATAGTTCTAGTGGTAACTAGGAGACGCTTCCATCCCAAATAAGGTTGTGTGACGTGAGACGGTGATGATGAAATTACTTCTGATTGGTTGAGGTGTGTCACATGGGGGTTATTCTCGCTCTTTCTGGAGTTAGAGAGACGGTATATATATATATAGTGCCGCACTGTTTCAAAAGGTGTTTTTTTAGAGAGAGTTTACAGTAGAGAGAGCTGTTGTATTAGTGTTGAGAAAGTTGTTAAAAAGAGGAAAGTTCAAAGTTGAGAATTGTAGTGTCACGGACCGATATTTGTGTATAAGACATTGACAGTACGGTTGTAGTAATATAGGCCTACTAATTAATGACGTCACGAATTTTTAGTTGGCGGCAAATTAGTGAGCTGGATTTTTGTCAGTCTTCGTATGTTTTGAGTGGAGAGAGGGTGTGTGCTCTCCGGCGACAGTGTTCGCTGATAATTTCCCTGTAGAGTGAGAGACCTGTAGCGGGGCTACAGAGAAGAAGAAGAAGTGAGAAGGAGGAGAAGAAGATAGGAGAAGAATAAGTGAGAAGGAGAAGAGAGAAGAAGAATACGACGAAGAAGAAGTGAAGCAGAAGAGAAGAAGAGGAAGTGAGAAGGGGAACAGGAAGAGAGAAGAAGAAGAATACGAAGAAGAAGAAGAGGAAGCGAGAAGAAGACGAGAGAGCTGACGAAGAGAAGAGCTGATGAAGAGGAGAGCTGACGAAGAGATGAGCCGACGAAGAGAGAAGAGCTGACGAAAGAAGAAGAGCTGACGTAAAGAGAGAGAGCTGACGAAGGGAAGAGCCGACGAAGTGAAGGGCCGACGAAGATAGAAGAGCTGACGAAGAGAGAAAAGCTGACGAAGAGAAGAGCTGATGAAGAGGAGAGCTGACGAAGAGATGAGCCGACGAAGAGAGAAAAGCTGACGAAGAGAAGAGCTGATGAAGAGGAGAGCTGACGAAGAGATGAGCCGACGAAGAGATGAGCCGACGAAGAGAGAAGAGCTGACGTGACAAAGAGGAGAGCTGACGAAGAGAGAAGTGCGACGAAGAAGAAGAGGAGGAGTAGAATGAGAGAAGAGCGACGAAGGGGGAAAGACGGTGTAGGTAGAGAGATTATGACAGTGGGAGTCGTGGAGTTATAAAATTGTGAATAATTCTGTGGACTTATAATATTGTGAATAATTCTGTGGACTTATAATATTGTGAATAATTCTGTGGACTTATAATATTGTGAACAATTCTTTGGACTTATAATATTGTGAATAATTCTTTGGACTTATAATATTGTGAATAATTCTTTGGATTTATGATACTGTGTGATATAAAGCAAACTGTGAGTATTCGTTTTTCTACTGTTCTGTACATGATTATTTGAAAATATTTGTGAGGTGGGTTTTGAAGACGGGTTGTACTCGTGGAAATACTGATTTAGAATGTTTGTAAGATAATATATATGTGTTTGTCGTATTTTGTATTATAAGAGGGTGTGACAGATAATTGGAGTCAGAGTTAGTTGTATTAGAAGAAAGAACGGGAGAACGCGCACATGCAGAATAGACATTCACATCACTAAACAAATACCTTGTTTCTGAGTGAAAGACTAGATAAGATAGTTAGTGATTCTTTCGTCTGTTTTATTTATCCATTCACTTAGATATAGGTATAGTTAGACCAAAGAGGGGCTTTCGTTACATGTAGAGTGGAAAAGCGATTGAGCGATTGTATGCAGTTGTTGATGTGTGCTGAATAAAAGTGGAAAACTTTATACGACGACTCTTGACTTGTTGATGATTGAACGGGTTGCGTGGATAAACGAATCCGAGTTACACCTATCAGGATTTCAAGCATTAGGGCTGAATCAACTACTGATAGAGAAAAAAACAACATCGAACGAGTGTAACACTGACGCACACCGATTGTTGTTCTGAAGCAGTTTTTTGATTGCGCTGTTGTGGAGGACTGCACTGGTAGCCTTGCTTTTGATGACTTCAATAATTTTAGGGCTGATGTTCACTCTCATGGTTGCCCACAGAGCTGCATGCCAGACTCGGTCACATGCCTTTTTGAAGTATACGAACACATGATATAGATGTTGTTGGTGCTGTAAGTATTTCTCGCAGATTATTCTGAGGTTGAAAATGTGTTCAGTCGTATTTTGCCCTGCCCTGAATCCTGCTTGTTCTTCAGCAATGATTTTTTCAGCTTGGGGTTTCGACCTGTTGAGTATTATTTTCAGGAGGACCTTGCTGGGATGGCTGATGAGGCTGATGGTGCGGTAATTTTCACACTCCTGAAGGTTACCTTTTTTGGGGAGAGCGATGACAAGTGACTGGGTCCATGGTGTAGGCCACTCCACACTCTGTCAGATTTTGTTACAGATAATGGTGAGTGCGTCAATCATCGCTTCTCCTCCTGTTTGAAGCAGTTCCGCGGGTATGTTGTCCACTCCCGCTGACTTCCCCTTCTTCAGCAATTGCACTGCTGCCTCAACTCCTTCCCGGAGAATTTGGAGGATTTCTTCTTCTTCTCTGTTTTCAGAACATGCTAGAACTGATGGGTTATTTTGGTGTGTGGTTGTAAAGGTCAGAGCAGTACTCTGTCCATCTGTCCAAGACTTCTTGTTCTTCTGTAAGGCATATGCCAGACTTGCTTTGGATCGTGGAGACTTTGGGCTGTTTAACACTTGTCAGCCACTTTACAGTCTGGTAGACCTTCTTGCTGTTGTTCTTGTTCAGACTGTTCTCTTTTTTCTGTCAATGATTTTCTATCCAGTTCTTTGCTGTGCGCATGCCTTTTCGATTGTCATTGTTGATTTTTTGGTAGGCATCAGCTCCATGTGAGGTGTTCTTTTTCTTGTTCATCTCTTTTATCATCGTCTTTATCATTTCTTTCATCATCATCACCATCATCCAGGCCTTTGCCCCAGTAGCAGACTATGACGACAGCGAAGTGGAGGATTTCTATGACAATCTACAGGCTGTCCTTGACCAAGTGCCGAAGAAGGACATAGTCATAGTGCAAGGCGACTGGAATGCCAAGGTTGGCCAAGATGCGCACCACAACTTAGGAGACATATGTGGACCGCACTGCAAGAAGGAGACAAATGACAGGGGTCTGAGACTTGAAGTTTACCCTATACAACAATCTGATACTGGCAAACACGCTTGGTCTCCACAAAAAAATCCAGACGCTGGACATTGCACAGTCCCGGCGGGGAGCATCACAACCAAATTGACTACATCATGGTCAAGAAACGCTTCAGATCAAGCATCACCATTGGCAGGACACGCACCTTTCCAGGAGCAGACATCGGAAGTGACCACGATCTCGTGATGATGTCTATCCGGCTCCACTTGAAGAGATTAAACACAGTAATGTGCACCAGACTGAAGTTCGAACTGGACAAACTGCAAGACGCGGAGTTGGCAGAAATATTTCAGGCCACAACTGGAAGGAAAGTTGCAGCACTGCTCATTTTGGGAGCTGGTGAAGTAGATATCAACACCATGACCTTCAACCCGGCTGTGACACATGCCGCCACGGAGCTCCTTGGAAAGCACCGGACAATGCCTTGCAGAAGAACAAGAAGTCTTGGACAGATGGACAGAGTACGGCTCTGACCTTTACACCAAATGGAGACCAATCAGTTCTAGCATGTCCCGAGAACAAAAAAGAAGAAGAATTCCTCCCAATTCTCCGGGAAAAAGTTGAGGCAGCAGTGCATTCGCTAAAGAAAGGGAAGTCAGCGGGAGTGGACAACATACCCGCGGAATTCCTACAAGGAGGAGGAGAAGCGATGATTGATGCTCTCACCATTATCTTTAACAAGATCTGGCAGAGTGGGGAGTGGCCTACACCATGGACCCAGTCGCTTGTCATCACTCTTCCCGAAAACGGTAACCTTCAGGAGTGTGAAAATTACCGCACCATTAGCCTCATCAGCCATCCCAGCAAGGTCCTCCTGAAAACGATACTCAACAGGTTGAAACCCCAAGCTGAACAAATCATAGCTGAAGAACAAGCAGCATTCAGGGCAGGGCGAAGTACCACTGAACAGATTTTCAACCTCAGAATAATCTGTGAGAAATACCTACAACACCAACAACATCTATATCATGTATTCATAGACTTCAAGAAGGCGTTTGACTGAGTCTGGTATGCAGCTCTATGGGCAACAACAAAGGTGAACAACATCAGCCCTAAAATTATTGAAGTCATCAAAAGACTGTATGACAAGGCTACCAGTGCAGTCCTCCATAACAGCGTCATCGGGAACTGATTCAGAACAACAATCGGTGTGCGTCAAGGATGTCTACTCTCTCCAACACTCTTCAACATCTTCTTAGAGCGCATCATGTCAGATGCTCTTTCAGATCACGAAGGCACAGTCAGCATAGGAGGCAAAGCAATCTCTAATCTTCGTTTTGCAGATGACATTGATGAATTGTCTAGAGAAAAACAAGAATTTGAACAGCTGGTACAAAGGCTTGACACCACCTCCAGAGCTTATGGAATGGAAATAAGTGCACAGAAGACCAAAATGATGACCAACAACACCAATGGCATCAACACGGACATCAAAGTCTAAGGCCAATCCCTCAACACAGTGCATAACTTGAAACATTTGGGAGCCACTGTGTCAATGGGTCCCGACAGGAAGTCCTCTCCAGGATCGCACAAACAACTGCTGCCCTGACAAGGTTGAAGCCAATTTGGAAAGACGGGACCATCAGTCTACATTTCAAAGTAAGACTGCTGCGCTCCCTTGTCATCTCCATCGTCCTATATGCTTGCGAAGCATGGGCCCTCACAGCAGATCTACAACGAAGAATACAAAGCATGGAGATGAGGTGCTACAGAAGTCTTCTGGGCATTTCTTATACCCAACATAACACCAACGACGAAGTCCGACAGACCATCACACAAGCCATTGGACAACATGATGTCCCGCTCACAGTGGTGAAGAAACGGAAACTCCGATGATATGGCCACGTCACCAGACCATCAGGTCTTGCAAAGATCATTCTGCAAGGCACAGTGCAAGGAGGTAGAAGAAGAGGGAGACCGAAAAAGAGGTGGGATGACAACATTCGAGAATGGACTGGATTGATGCTGAGCGAAGCCATCAGGGCTGCTGAGGACAGAGAAAGATGGAGTATGTTGGTTAAACGATCATCTGTGGTGCCCCTACGACCTCCGGGTTATGGGGCAGGATAGGATAGGATAGGATCTTATTTCTAAAAATCTCAGTTGCGTGACGAAACTTTGGAAACCATTTTCTTTAAACAGCTCATTGTGTTATTAGCAGCTTCAAATGGCTGTAAAACGCACAGTATCTAGATAGAGCAAATCTGCTTAATTTCGCTCAGTTATCAATCTCCCCGCTCAATTCAACTTCCTTTTGCCTGGCCATGATAATAACACTTCAGCACCGCACAGAATGATAGTTACGCGTTTTAAACTTCGTCTAAAATCAGCAAAAGGAATAGAATAGAATACTTGTAATTTAGAATATCATAGTTCAAATTTTCGGAAAATTGTGCGACGCTCTCACTCTCTTGCTGACGAAAGTCAAAGGTGCATGTGGCTACCACTGATATACTTTCTTGTTCATAAAAAACGGAATGGGACAGAATGTTGGAATTCAAAATTAGAATCTTGACTGTGGCGAGAGCATGTAAAACAAATTTGATGAAAAGAATCCTCCCCCAAAATTAGTTAAGTTGATATAAAATGTTGTCGCCGTAAAGCTGGTATTTACGGAAGTCGCCCTAATGCTAACAAAATTGAAGGGCATAATTCTCCAAAATAATGTATCTAAGAACAGTTCCAAATTGTTTCCCGCCTTGTTGATGGGATGGGGTTCACGATGGCGCAGTGGATAGGGAATATCAATGCAAGGGAAGAAACTGTGGGCCAAAATCAAAATTTCCATACATAAGGGCGACACAAAGTCGCCCCAAATCACATTTGTAAAAGTGTATATATCTTGTGCAGTGAACATTTTACCTAGGAAATTTAAGGAAGACGAGCGCAGTCAGGCTTTGCAATCAATGACAGTGTACATAGTGTGAAGTGCGTACACAGCTTTATATAACAAGACTGAACAGGGACAGCAGGGGGAGAGACATATGTGTGTTTAATTATTATTGGGTATATATTATATATTTTTGTGTTAAGTTAGAACTAGGTGAGAGAGTGAATTTTATTCTTTATGCAAAAGTTTGATGGTATATGTTTTAAATTTGTTTTATATTTTTTCTTTAATTTTATTCTTTTGTTTCTTGATTGGGTTTTTAATTACCTGTTTATTTGAATAAATGTATATTTGTATTTTAAAACTTTATTTCAGTAGTTGAGGGTCTTAGTTTAGTTTAGTGGGAGAAAGGACGCTCGCACACGCACCACCCAACCCCAAATACCCTATCACTCCTTGCTTGAAGGAAAAGTTACCTGCCTAAATACCTTAAGGAGGAAGTAGGCCTGACACATGAGAACAACCTTCTATTCTCCAGTTTTTATAGAGCCCTGTCTCACAAACGTATTCTTAAACTAGGAAATACAGTACGCACCCATAGCGAATACATGTACTTTTGCCACGAGACTATGTCAACAGGCGTCGCTGGTGTACCTACTATATTAATAGGTGATGTATATACAAATATAGAAATTTACCAATTTCCTGCGTGACAAAAAGGAAGTTCTGAATCGTGAAAGAATATAAACATTTATTTGATGCTATTCGGATACTCATCATAAGAAATATAGAACACTGTTGTGATGCGTTCATATGGCTAATTCTTACAAGAAGTCTGAAATGAACTGCTTCTGTGACCAACATTGATCAGATAAGACAACCGAAAAGTGTTGTATCTATATATTCATGCTTGACTAATCCATAAACCATGTGCTGACATATGTTCTAATCCTGCTGGTTCAATTTAGGGACAGAAGCTGCAAGTGCACGTGGTTTCATGTTCAATGCAGTGCTCTTTACAGTTGACGTCAACATTTGTTCCATTCTTTGTGCCAGCCGCTGTCGCTGTTTTTCTTGAACTATGGCATAGATGTACAACAACGGATTGAGCGTAGAGTTGAATGACAACATAAAGACGTACAGCAAGACAAAGGCCTGACCTGGAATATGTACCAGAAACAATGTGGCCAGATACATGGTACCAAGTACAAGCCAGCAAAGACAATCCGTTACCACCACAGTAGTTATGCGTTTTACATTGGCCGCTTGGGTTGATGCTGATTTCACATTATTATCTGAACTTTTCAAACATCGTATGGACCTGTTGATCAAAACTTGCAGCACAGCTTTTATGAAACACAGAGCGCCATTTACTATGATTATAACAGCGAGATAACACCCAGTTCCAGGTAAAGTGACAGTTAGTGGTACACAAAGACCAGTCAAATCACTGACGTTCCACAAGGACACATATGGTATCAGAGGCACGGCAGCCAGGACGACTCCCATTGACCACGCTAGAACTGCTGTCAACATGGCTGACCTGCCAGTAAAACGGAATATACTAGCAGGATGTACATACAGGATGAAGTGATCTAACGTGATGAGATAGATCATGACTGTTGCCACTTCACCGGAAAGTATGGACACGAATCCTGCTAACTTACACATTGCGCTGGTCTTCCACGTGTTTTCAAACTCAAAGTAATCCGTCCTGTACACCACGTCTGCTAAACATATGAAAAGGGCGTACACTCCCATTAGCGTGTTTGAGACACTTAAATTGGTAAAAAAAATGTGGTACACTTCAGCATCGTTTTGAAGTTTACACAAACAAAATCCGGAAAGCATGAAAGCGTTGCTCACAAAAGAAAAAAGTCCAGTAGACCACAAAAACAATCTATGGAACGTAACGTGCAAGAGGTGGTCACATGACGATATTTCGTCCTCACTACTATAACAGTGTTCTTGATTAAATCCAGTCGGAAGCACAGCTTCACAGCACAATTGGTAGTTGTCAGCGTACACATAGGATAAGTGTTCAAGCATTCTGAATAAGTCGTGCGGAAATTGTTTAATGTTGCATCCTCTTACATCAATAATGTTTAGGTTGAGGAACTCTAAAAACCCACGCTTAGAAATGTATTTTACGTTGGAAAATGAAATGTTAAGGTATGTCAAGTTTGTGAGGCTCGTTAAAGGTGTGGTGTCCAATGTTTCCATTAAAATATAGGAGGCATCAAGACCAACGAGTGACGCATGAGTCATTTCCACATTGCTTGTTTCTATTGACACAAGCGGATTTCTCCTTATACTGAGAAAGTATAAATTAGGTAACAAACGTAGATTGTCAACATACAGTGATGACATTTCATTGTTGGCCAAGTCAAGTCTCTGTAAATTATGAAGCTCAATCTCAGGCCATAATTTCAGCCCACAAGCTGCCAGGCTGAGATACACCAGGTAAAAGTTGTCTGCAACAGCATCAGGGACCATGAAAGACCCTTTAGAATCCAAATATCTGAGTTCAGGATAATGACTGGCAGGAAAAGGCTGGTGACACACGAAGGCTAGACCTTGACAGCGACAGGAAGAAGGACAGGTGGTGTTACACAGCAACTCATCATCCCGCTCTGGACACTGAGGCCAGCCGTCACACAGGTGGTTGCCATGGAGACACACGCTGGACGACCTGCATCGGTAGTAACCCGGGCATTTCATGTCATCACAGTTGACCTCGTCCGCACCACCTGGGCAGTCCTTGACGCCGTTACACCTGAGATAGACAGGCATGCAGTACACGTCCTTACCAGGGCAGCGAAAGTGGGTCTGTGGACATGTGGGGTCAGAAGGATCCATGGCTTGCTCTGTAAAGTTCCCACGGCCATCCATATGTATAATCACTGGAGGTGGTTTTCTAAAGAATCCATTTTCCACATAGTGACCGTGTTCAATACAGTCTAATTCATCACTTCCATCAATGCAGTCGTCCTTGACGTCACATACAGCTTCTGGTAACACGTACTGGCCTGACGAGCACCTGGAACAAATGTACTGCTATGTGTACATAATTATGTGTACTGAAATATATCTACAGACGTATGTGTACAGATGTATGCGTTTTTTCGTGATTTGGATTAAGTGTCGTTCTGTGCAAATGGTGACAACAACTAAATATAAGACTAATTTACATAAATGTGGTTCATTGTGTCTACTATCTGATTTTTTTATGAAAATGTATGTAAGTTACTTAGTTATTCATTACTGTTACGTTGAAACGCGCACGATAGTTCGGGTGTAGCGCGCACGATAGTTAGTGTGTTGACGCGCGCGATAGATCAGATCGTTTTATTTTGCAAAGCATGCAATAATATAAAGTATTTATCTTTGATTTGATTTTGCGTTATTCTTAGAAGAAGCTTTGTATAACGTTGATAGTTTTAGTTTGTCGATATTATTTGAGAATTTTATGGAGTTGTTTCTTTACTATCGATCGAAGCGTATGGATAATTCTAGTGGTAAGTAAAGACGCTTCCATCCCAAATAAGGTTGTATGTCGTGAGGCAGTGATGATGAGGTTTGTTCTGATTGGTTGGGGCGTGTCACGTTGGGGGTATTCTCGCCCTTTCTGGAGCATGGAGAGACTATGTATATAGTGCCGCACTGTTTCAAAAGATGTTGTGTTAAAGTTGAGAAAGTTGTTGAAAGTGGAAAGTTGATAGTTGAAAAGTTGAAAGTGGAAAAAGCCATTGAATGCAGTTGTTGATGTTCCCTGAAAAGTTGAAAGTGGAAAAAGCCATTGAATGCAGTTGTTGATGTTCCCTGAATAAAGTTGGAAAACTACATACGACGACTCCAGCCTTGTTGATGATTGAATGGGTTGCGTGGATAAACGAATCTGAGTTACACCTATCAGGAGAATTCAAGCATTGGGGCTGAATCAACTATTGATAAAAACAAAAACAACATCGAGTGTAACAATTACTTACAGGGTCCAGCGGACTGGCAAGAGCCGAATCAAAGTAAAATGGTGAAGACCGAATGAAACTTGCAATAGCCTAAAAGAAAAACAGTGGACAGAAAAACTGAAATAAATCACTGTGACATTAAAATGTGAAGAATGACCTTGATCCTGTGATGATTTTGACTTTGAGATAACCTTGGCTTCCGGCTCCAAATGGACACTCGTGCACGATCAAATAGATTGTAAGAATACTACTCTAACCTTTACAACCACACACCAAACGGAAACCCATCAGTTCTAGCATGTCCCCAGAATAGAGAAGAGGAAGAAACCTTCCAATTATCCGAGAAGAAGTTGAGGCAGCTGTACAATCACTGAAGAAGGGGCGTCTGCGTGAGTGGACAACATACACTGGAATTGCTACAAGCAGGAAGAGAAGCGATTATTGACGCTCTTTCCATTATCAGTAACAAGATTTGGCAGAGTGGGGAGTGGCCTACACCATGGACCCGGTCGCGAACTTGTTTTTTCCAACCTAGTTCCAGTCATTCGCCGAAAAAGGCAATTCCCGAAGTCGAACGAGGCTCTCCGAGTCGAGCGAAGCTATCCGATGTTTTACGAACGAATGCTTGCAGGACTACGTGAAACCACAGGCTGGGAAGTCTCGTCTTTCGTAGGCCTCGATTACATACTAGCTATACTACGTACGTATGTGGGAGGCCCACGAGTTTACAAAGACGAAAGAAAAGACTTCAGAGCCTGTGGCGTGCATAAAAATAGCCGCTGTTGCTTCTAAATCTAATTCTGCTTCGATCTGCACAGCTTCAAGCTGTAGTCAGTCAAGTCGAGATTCGCATTTTGAAGCAGTTATTAGTATTATTATTTTATGATGATTAATATTGTAACGTTAGGGTCACCAGATGTAACGAACGGATATTTAGTGTAAGTGCATGCAAAGTATATATGACTCCTAAAACGAATTAAGCGTGCGTGTAGGACTCTCTCTGTTTATTATCACACCCACAAACGTACGGACTCTTCTCAACACAAACAAACACCAACACAAGATATCAGTTCCACGTTCTCAAAATTTATATAAATAATCAACAATAATTCTTATCAACCTTTCACACAAATTCTTTCACACGGACATTCCAATAACCTACTGATAATCCTGTCCGGTCAATTCTCTATCTACACTGATCTCACACCAGTTTGATGACGTCAAGCTAGGTCACTCGAGGGCCGGCAATTTCTTGTCCTGGCCAACACAATAAGTACAAAACACAGTACCTTTTTAAGCCGAATTCACACACGCTGGCACTTGATGCCAGAGTAGATGTAACAGCGATGGATGTCGACGGGCGGAGGAGCGATCGGAAAACTCCAGTCCACCCGAAGTAGACACCGTAGTCTTTGGTCAAGCACAGGGCGTAAGGCTACCCCTCTCCGCTGTCTCTCACACGTTGCCTCCGATCTCTCTCTCTCTGTCCCCACCTGGACAGCACGGAGCCACAGCCGCTCCTGAGTGGGCCTCTCGCCTCCAAGTAGGCCTCCAGTAGGCCGCTATACGACATACATAATTATTCAAACGTCAATTCTCTGACTCGGATAATTTATTTATTCTTCTTTAGTTTCACCCTTTCTCACATCCCTTTGTTCCTCGTTTGTCCCATTCTGTTTCGTATGCGATCACCACTTTCCTTCTCCACCACTATTATTCATATCCAGGTAATCACTTCATGAAATAAAATTACTTTTAACCAAGCTCACGCATTTCATTCATACTTCATTATCTACTACCCTACAACTATCGCCCCACGTAATTAATAATATTATTACATCAATGAAAATTCAATATTCCATCTCAGTGGGCAACAGCTCACCACCTTTCAATACAACAAACGCAATGCAAAAATATACTTATCCGCCATTTTACAATCATGAAAAACATTATAAATACCTGTAATTTTTACAGCACAAAAATAACCACTTCCAGAGAGAAAGACCGTAGCACCTATACACCTTGATAGGCTTTCACGCTTTCTACCTCCTTTAGTTTTACAATTTACTTTTCATTTTCTTTCTTTTCAAAAAACTTTTCTTTCTGTTTTCTGGCCTACTCCACATAGACACATCCGCCTATAACACAGAAGTTTGAGTGAGTGACCAATGCCCCGATTCGCGTAATATCAACTCTCCCATTGGCTCAAGAACTTGGGCCAATCGGAAAAATACATAGATTAATAAAAAAAATACATATTTATTAAAATACTGGAAAAATCCCGTTTTCTACAAATATACTGACACAATTAGTAATAAAGAGTAAAAATAATACATGACACAGTCATAATGCACACATACAACGATATTTCACATCTATATCAACAATAAAACCATGATGAAATTTCAAAGCGCTATGGATACGTTGATGTCCCTTCAGCACAACAAGGCAAAGCAAGTTTATAATGGTCTAAAAAAAAAAAATCAATTACATTTTTATTGCAAGCACCAAAAGCAATTATGTATTTAACTATATCATAGCAATATTATTCTTTTTAACTAATACAGTAAATGTGTTATTTGTATTTCAATTATATGTATTTTAATGAGAAATATGAATAAAAAAGGTTGCGTGGCAGCCGGAAATTTCCATAAATCATCTGAAAACTTTGGTAAATCGATAAGAAAAAAATAACCAGTAACACCATCTGAATATTTTGGGCTACACCCAACTTCAGCAAAAACAAACAAAACGTCACTCACCATATTTACACCGTTGAGCACGCACAGCAGCACACTATTTTTTTTAAATAAAAAAGATGAATAATAATAATAATAATAATAATAATAATAATAATAATAATAATAATAATAATAATAATAATAATAATAATAATAATAGTAACAAACAAACAAAACGAAATAAATTACAGATTTGACTAAATATACAATACAATACAATACAATACAACTTTATTCATCCCAAAGGGCAATTACACTTTTATATACTACTACTACTACTACTACTACTACTACTACTACTACTACTACTACTACTACTACTACTAGCGAAGTTGTGGTCTTGATTTTGTGGTCCTGATTCGGATCTTTGCAATCCTCTGGATCCTGTAAGCAATGAATAACTAACTAACTATTGATTTAACTCTGATCTTGAGTTATGAAAAAAAAGAAAATGATTTCGCTTAGCCTACTCGTCCTTTTTCGGAAATTCAAAGATTCGAATATTATAAAGTATAGGTCTAAATATTATTAATTAGAATATATATAGAGTTTATACATTTATTTACGTATAAAACAAACAATACAGGTCTAATAATTATATTCAGCTAGTGAGATTCTTCACTGCGCAGAGACTGACTTATAATATATAATGTAGATTAAGCCTATGTATACTGTATAACAGTTTCTACTTGGTTCTAGGCAGGAAATGGGGAATGCAATTATGAGCCTACTGCTGAGAACTAACAAAATGCAAATCAAGGAACGCAACTACTAAATATGGTCGATAATAATTATTATGCTCATATTAACAAGTGTACCGTTGCGAAATGCTAATCTGTGTAAATCGAAGAGAATTAGAAGCAACTGCGATCATTTTTAATGTTTAACTAGTCGTAGTCATGCAAGCAAGCATCATTTCGCAACACAACGGAGAGCTTCGTTCGACTTCGGTGATTGCCTTTTTCGGCGAATGACTGGAACTAGGTTGGAAAAAACAAGTTTGCGACCCGGTCGCTTGTGATCACTGTTTCCAAAAAGGATCACCTTCAGAAGTGTGACAATTCCCGCACAATCAGCCTCATCAGCCATAACAGCAAGGTCTCCCTGAAAAATAATAACAGGTTGAAACCCCAAGCTGAACAAATCAAAGCTGAAGAACAAGCATGGCCCCCCAAAATGTTACACGGTTATTTTTTTATATATGTATAAATACATGTCACAGTTTTGAAGAAACGGAAACTCCGATGGTATTGCAACGTCACCAGATCATCAGGCCTTGCAAAGACCATTCTGCAAGGCACAGTGCAAGGAGGTAGAAGGAGGGGGAGACCGAAAAAGAGGTGGTAGGACAACATTCGAGAATGGACTGGTTTGAGACTGAGAGAAGCCATCAGGGCTGCAGAGGACAGAGAAAGGTGGAGTATACTGGTTAAACGATCATCTGTGGTGCCCCTACGACTCCCTTTCTTCTGCCTTACCGGACTTTCCCTGTCTTCCTTTTCCCCATCATCCCTTCTTTGTCTACCCTTCTTTTTCTCTGTGGCCTTCTCTTGGCCCCCTGCGTTTGCCGTGCAGGGCAACCCGTGTCGGGGGAGAATGGGATCCTGGAGGTTGAGGTCACTGAGGGACTGTGGTCCCTCACACCAACACACCTCTTTGGCCCGGACTTCTCCTAGACGGGAGGCTATCGTGGCCCGCGTCAGTCAAGCGGCTGGTCGTGTATTGCCCTAGCTCTGCTAGAAGGCTGCGGCACATAGGTCAAACTTGAACAAGATCGTAGTGGCAGTGCGGGATTGTCTGGGCGTATATTCCCCCTGTAGCCCTGGTGCGTTTCCTTGCTGGATTTTCCGCTTGGACGCATCCCCTTGTTGGACTCCGTGGTGGGTGGGGAGCGGGGGAGATGAATTACTAATTTAAAAACATGGCATAAAAAAAACACCAAAAAACACCGACTGCACGATGAGGATCGAACACGGACACGGACAGTGACTTGGACGTAAGATAAAAAGCTTATGCATCTGAGGTGGATGGGGCCTGGCCTCGGTTTTTTTTTATATGGAAGGGGTGGATCCGGCTCTGCCAATGGGCAAGCTTTCCCCGTATGCAATTCATAAAGGTTTCCAATCCATTTCTACAGTTGGTGTGACGACACGAGTTTTCAGCACGTACTAGAGTTAGTTATATATCGTGCAGAGTGGCACATCTCTAGCGATACAGTGTACATAGTCGATTCGGCAGTTTCTTTTCAGATTCAGATTCAGATTCAGAAAACTTTATTATCTCCAAGGAGAAATTCTAACATGGATTTGCTGTCAGCAAAAGGTAAGAAAATGTAACTGTGCTATAAACATGTAAACATGTACGTGTACTCACGCTTATGTACATATTAACAAGAACATTTCCGACACATTGTAAAACTTAAAATACATATCACACTACATGTCCTTATTGCACTTCAACATAAATAAATAAAACACCTACCCACAAACACACACATCCACACACACATGGGTTAGACATTAGATTATATTACACCAAAATTATAAACGTTATAAAGCATCTTAAAAAATATATATACAATCATCAAACTCTGCGTATCATTCTAACACTGACAATCACAGATTTTAAAACTTATGCATTAGTTAACTTACATACTGAATAGTTGAAAAATTGCTGCATATTATAAAATTCATCTCTAGTAATCCCATAAACCACTCGCACCCAACTCATTCAGTCAACACTTATTAAGAATTTGTATTGATTTGGGTACAAAACTGTTCTTAGCTCTAACTGTAGAAACAGTTGGCACTCTGAAACGGCGACCAGAAGGAAGGAGCTGGTAGTGCTGGGCTAGGATGTGAGTGGAGTATCTTACAATCATGCTCGCTTTCTTTCTTACTTGACTTTCGTACAACACACACAAACTCTTCTGCTCTTCACCCACCACTTTCCCACACACCTTCACAATTCTATCCAACACGTTCTTACTCCTCACACTGAGACCTCCAAACCAGCAAAGAAAACCAAAAGTCAGCACCGATTGGATAAAACAGCTGTAAAAGTTACATAAAACAGACTTGTTGACTTTCAGAGAGCGCAATTTCTGGAGGCAATATATTCTTGACTGACATTTCGTATGGATGGAAGTAGTGTTGGAATCAAAGGTAAGCTTATGGTCAAGTATTGTTCCCAGATATTTGTATTCCGAGACTCTCTCCACCTTTTCTCCATCAATCACTAAGTCAGGCACAGCAGATGTTTTTTTTCTAAAATCAATAATCAGTTCTTTAGTTTTCTTCACATATATATTTAAAAAATTCTCTTTGCACCATGCAATAAACTTGTGCACTTCTTTTAGATAAACAGTTGCAGAGTTGGAGAGGTCTTGAAGGGCAGAGTCATCTGAGTACTTAATGAGAGGTGTATTTTCAGAGCCGGTGCAATCGTTGGTGTACAGAGTAAACAGAACAGGAGATAGTACAGTGCCCTGAGGGGAGCCAGTTGATGTAGTTCGAGTAGAGGAGAGAGCTCGCTGGAAGCAGACTGACTGAGATCTGTGAACTAGAAAGCTGACTATCCACAGGATAAGCCTGGGATTGACGTCTGGGGCCAGAAGTTTGAGCGCCATGAGATGAGGTTGTATCGTATTAAAAGCAGAAGAAAAATCGATAAAGAGAATCCTAACGAAAGAACTAGGTTTATCCAGCTGTGTATAAGCGTTGTTGAGTAGAGTGAGTTTTATTGCAAATGAAAGGTTAGTATTTGTGGTAGAGATAGTCAAAGAGCTGATTCAGCGCCTTTTTATTTTTGACGTTATTTTATTATATTATGCGCTGTTTTTTGAGTGTTTTTTAAAAGCAAGAAAAATCCTTCACATTCTGGTAGACAACGCACAATCAACCCAAGTACGCATGCACCATAAGCCAAGCTTCAGTACATGCTTCGGCACACGAACACATGCACTGAAGGCATTGCATACAAGGTGCAGGCAATATTGATTTATCTCAGCCTCCACCACTGCAGCCATTGTGAAGCGCACACCACGTCAGCGGTCTTGTTTGGCAAGCTTTGCGTAGTAATTTTTTTAATCAATTATTATATGTTTGGTGACTTAGTGTAAGTAATAAATGATATTGGATGTTGTATTAGAATACATATGGTTATTTATGATTTAAGAATAGGTTAAATTTTAAGAATTAGAAGTGCACAGACTACATTGATAGGGACTTTTTTTGCGGATGTTTTTGTTTAGCAAAAAGGTGCAGCCTCAAGCAGAAAGTAGTTCTTTTTCTGCTCAGCTATCGTTGTGTTCGGACGTGTAGTGAATGTGTGTGTTATAAAAATATGATCGAGGTACGTTACATTCTTTTTGGAAATATTACTGATGAATATGAACAATCAATTTGAATGCGAAGTAAAAGATCTAGAAGTTAGCCCAAAATATTAATACTGAAGAAATTGTAGTGTCCTTTCATAATAGGCCTAGTCTAGCGAGTTATGGGGAACGCCCACCTAAGGGAAATAACTAGAGGAATAATCATCAAGGGAAGTGACTCGCAAGAGACACGCCAGTGGCCGACCGTTTGTTATCATAAGCATCTGTGAAATAAGGAATAAAACACAGAACTGCAATACAAGGTGTCGACTCGATATGCATGCCTGCTAACACACACACACAAGAACACATTGGCGACGAGGACGGCGAACAAGCATCGCTCTTCTAGTAAGCTTTTCAATTGACTTCTTTTTTCGACTCGACCATGCGCCTTGCAAAACCGACCGGCCTCCATACGGCGGCTCCACTTATCCATGCCACGTGTGCAACGTCCGGGCGACGGCACCACAGGGGAAGACGAGTACTAAAACAAACGTGCTCCAAACATGTCATCTCTACCGAACTTTCCTCCATTCTCTGTGTACTCCGAGGAACATTCGGCGGGTGAAAGATTCGACAAATGGCTGAACAAATTCGAAAACCTCCTGACTGCTCTAGAAGTAGACGAGGACAAACGCAAGAAGGCTCTTCTGCTACACTACCTGGGTGACGAGGCCTACGACATCTACGACAGCTTCAGTGCTGAAGAAAAGGGCAAAGACGCAGCTTACGACACAGCTAAGAAATCTCTGCAAGACTTTTTTAAACCTAAGAAAAACATTGCTTATGAAATTTTCAGATTCAGACAAACTGTGCAACTTGAAAATGAATCTATTGACACATACTACACTAAGTTGCGATCCCTTTCCTAACTGTGCAACTTCCATGATTCAGATCTTGAGATACTCACCCAGATTTTGCATGGATGCAAATCAGCAAAACTCAGACGACGAGCACTAAGGGACAGCCTCACGCTGCAGCAAGTACTAGCTGAAGCAAGAGCGTCAGAACTAGCAGACACACATGCGCAAGAGATTGAAAACCAAACCACGGCCCTTAGAGTCACGCACAGGTACAAAACCCCACATATTCAGCAAGATAACCCCAAACATAACGTATTCATCATCTGTATCCTCTGTGTGTTGTTGCTGCGTATGTGTGTCTAAGGCAGATTGTGACTTGTCAGTTTGACTTCTATCTACTTCTCTCTCTTGCATGAAGCTGGAAGTTTGCGTTTGTTGATAATTGCTGAATGCATGTTCATCTTTCTTGTTTTGTTTTGTGTCTTTTTGTTCCTTCTCTTCCTTGTGAATCATGAATACTTCTTCATCTGAGTTTGTGTGTGTGTCATGATCTTCTACTTGCCTGACGCTTTGTTTGCCTTTTGATCTTCACACTTTTGCAAAGTGATTCATTTTGTGGCATGCTGCACACTCTGTACCTTTAGCGGGCATGTTTGTGCATGAGGATATGTATCTCCACAATAAATACATTGTGTGTTTCTGCTTCGATATCTTGAATCAGAATTGTATTGTTTGAGATTACCTTCGGCGCGATGTTTGGCTGACTGGAGGTTATGTTTGGGGTTATCTTGCTGAATATGTGGGGTTTTGTACCTGTGCGTGACTCTATGTGTGAAGTGAAATTGGGTTAAATGGGATGTTTCTATGAATAAAAAGTGAAAACCTTCTGGAAGATATACAATCTAGTGATGAATAACCCGAAATATCTATAAGTTGTTTCTTTGATAAGAGATTTTCCTGAATGCCCAACACCTCAGATCGATGCTCCGTCAGCAGACAGCATAACTCCTCATAAGTTGTTCTTATCCCTCGTATATTCCATTGTAAAATAGCCATACAAATGAAGTAAAAGAAAGCTAAATATTTTCATCTCTAAGATCACAATTACATGTCTTTAGTTTTCTGACCCTCATCCATCTCCTCATGGTCCATCAACTCCCCGAAACGGTTCTCGAGAGGTTGATGGTGCTTAGAAGTAAGGGATCCAGGCTTTTGATTTTGCTTCAAAGCCCCGGAACTCAAACTGCCAGTCAACTTCCTCCCCTTCTCCCCAGCACCGGTTTTTAGATCTTTCTGCCTTTCACCCTTTCCAACCCTTCCCTCTCCTCCCCCTGACGCTTCCCTGCTGAGCCACTAAAATCTTTGCCACCTCTGCGACTACCCGGTCGCTAAAACCTGCCGTCGATGTTGTGATGGCCTGAGGCATGGCCTCCCTCGCAGCAGGTGTGATGGCTTTAGACATGGCCGTCTGCATGTTGTGGGTGACGGTTTTACACGTGACCGTCGGCACGTTCTCCAGTGTAGCTGATGGGGCTGGGGACCTCCCCCCCCTATGACCAAACAATGTGAGCATTTTCTCTCTAGATTGTCCATCCGTCTGCACAGTGCGTCCAAAACCTGCGTCATTTTATTCAGAGTGAGTTCCATTGCCGGGTGTGAACTAGGTTCCATATGGGGTGTGGAACCCACCACAGATGCAAAGGACGCTTTTGGATACCCGGCCTCCTTTCCATAACCTTTTTTCGTGTGTCCCCGAAGGAGCACCTCTCAGTGGCCCTCACCTTTTGGATCTCCAGCTCCAACTGTCACTGAGGGCAATCTTTGGAGCTGGCAGTTTAGCCCATGCCTTAATGTTCTTCTTACGGTTCTGATTTGGCTCGGAAGAGTCCGCTGGACCTACAGCAATAATAATGCAGGGCGCGAAATTAAGGCGGGTCCTGGGCAAATTACCCTCAAATGTTGATTCGGACCCGCTCTTTTCATTTCTAGCGTGCCCGATTTACCCGCAAAAAAATGTCAACTACGTTACAAAGTTGAGTAATCAATTCATTTTTACTGAAAAAAATCTTCGATGCAAAAATTATTTTTGAGTGAAAAGTAGAAGGCAATAATAAATCTTCGAAAATCGATGTCGAGTACCCATCGCGCTATATGTTGCTATGGATGCGAGGTATTTGTCACTCGAGTTATTACCCTTGAATAATATTAAGTACGTCTTTTTTTATTGGCTCGGAGTCACGCTTTTTGGCCAATCAATGGGCTGTTCGTATTTTCACTGTCGAGCGTCTGCTTTCACTATGAATCCCGAAAATGGCTAGTGAGAAGAGCAAATACTTTTCCATTTTTGGAAAAAGACCTGCCTCGACAGAAAACGACGATGAAAGGAAGAAAAAACAAAAGCAGTACGAGCAAGCAAAACGTAGCAGAAGCTACCAAGAAGAATGAGTAAAAAGAATCAGAGAGAGAGAGAGAGAGAGAGAGAGAGAGAGAGAGAGAGAGAAAGAGAGAGAGAGAGAGATTTTTATTTTTCGAATTAAAAATGTGGGACTCAGATAGAGTACCAGTACTTATTTAAACATATCCGTTGTTAATGAATAAAAAGAGGGAATTAAAGTTCTGTTTTATTAAAATGTGTTTGAATTTTTTTTATGTGCGATTGTTTATTATGTATTAGGACCCTCACATTTCAGACAGGACCCTCACTTTTTAAAAGTTAAGGGTCCTGTTTACCCTCAAAGAAAAAAGTTAATTTCGCGCCCTGATAATGTAATGTAATGTTCAAGGGGACACAACCAAAGATTTAAAAAACTAGTAGCTGATCTTTTGTCCTCTTCTTTTGCTGCAAGTTCTTCCTCTGAAAACTGTTGTTTCTTTCAAACTATTAAAACATGAAAAAAACACGATTAAATTTTACGTTTGGCAATTCTGAAGACTAAAACATGTTGTTCTCATTAGTTGAGCTTGATGATGCCACGAACAAAAGCGCAGATTCAGCAGTTGGATCGGATGATGTGCATTATCAATTTCTATGACATTTAACAAGGTACTCATGGTCTCAACTGCTGGACATCTTCAATCTGATTTTTATCATCGGCACCTTTCCTACCTCTTGGAGAAAGGTCATTATTGTGCCATACCTAAACCTGGCAAAGACCATACTAATCCAACAAACTACAGACCAATATCCTTAACGTCCTGCTTATGCAAGACGCTGGAAAGAATGGTTTATTCTTGTTTGCTGTGTTATTTTGAGACCAATAATATAGTATCCAACACTCAGTGTGGCTTTCGAAGTGGCAGAAGTACTGTTGATCACCTGGTGTGACTAGAAACTTTTATCTGTAACGCGTTCGTCTAGTGCGAACATACCGTTGCCATCATGTTTGATTTGGAAAAAGCATACCATACCACATGGAAGTATGGCATTCTTTCAGATTTTTCAGAAATGGGGCTGAAGGGACATTTGCCTCTGTTTATATCCAATTTCCTAATGGACTGAATTTTTTAGGTTAGGGATAGAGGATCCTTATCATATATGAGGGAACAAAAGACGGGGGTGCCTCAGGGTAGTATCTTGTCTCCCTTGCTGTTTAATATTAAAATAAATAATATTGTTCGGCCAGTGAAATGGGGATTTAACAATTCTTTGTTTGTTGATGATTTTGCATTAGTAGCCCAGGGTAAAACCTTGGCATCTACAGAACGTCAGCTACAGTTAGGTGTCAATTCCGTTGAAGACTGGGTATTACAAAATGGTTTCAAATTTTCTGAAGCAAAAACCAAAGGTAATCACTTTTCCAAGCACCGGGGAATTTTTCAAGATCCTAATATTACTCTCAATAAAACTCCAACAAAGACGGTCCAACAAGTCAAATTTTTGTGTGTTATTTTTTTTTTTTTATCAAAGTTTATCCTTCCTTCCTCATCTGAAAGATTTGAAAACTAAATGTCAACAGGCCTGCAATGTGCTCAAGGTTATCAGTGGTACAGACTGGGGAGCTAACAAGAAAACTTTATTGCTGTTATACCGTTCGTTAATTAGATCCAAGTTAGGCTATAGTTGCATTTTTTATGGTCCTGCTAGAAAGTATTATCTTAAAATGTTATAAACCAGTTGCTCATCATGCACTACGCATTGCTTTGGGTGCGTTTTGCATCTCCCTTTGTGAAAGCTTTTACGTGGAAGCTAACGAACCTCCCTTGAAATGAGAGGTATAAAATTATCACTGAATTACTATTTAAAATTAAAACCTGATCCTATTAAGCCCGCTTATGTCTGTTTTCTCAACCCAGATTTTGTGCAGAAATTTGAGGCCAAACCGAACGCAATCCCTTCGTTTGGCCTCAGAATGCGGGCTCATTTGAATACAGCAGGCATCGATGTTGCTTCCATCAACGATGATTAGCTTCGGACTGAAGCTCCTTCATGGAAATTACGTAACCCAAACATTAACTGGCAATTGTCTACTTTCCTCAAAAAACAATAAATCTGAAACTGTCTAAAATCAACTTTATTTAGGACTATGTGCTTTATACCCAGGATATGACACATTTTTTACAGAGGGATAAAAGAAAGGAGACTCAGTTGCTGCTGTTGGTCTCCGGGGGACACCTAGACTTGCCTTTGCAACAGCTTCTACATGATTTTTGTTCTGTTTATACAGCTGAGCTCAAGCCAATCCATCATCTAGCTCTGAAGCAGGTTTATCAATCCAAAAGAACCTCATTTTTAATCATGTCTGATTCGTTGTCAGCACTTCAGACTCTTTCCATGAGAAAGACATCGCACCCTTTTCTGGCGGAGATCCATGATCTCCACATACAACTAGCTTCTGAGGGTAAAAATGTGAATACCTCGTCATATGGGCATCCGCGGCAATATTGCAGTAGACAAAGCGGCTTAAGAAGCTCTGCATTTTGATTTCCCTTTAGAGATTTTCCAGTTTGTTCCTTACACTGATCTGTGTTGTATCACTGGATCTTATTGTAAACTGTTGTGACAGACTGACTGGTCTAACCATATCAATAACAAATTATTTCAAATCTTTCCCGATTTGTCAGCTTTGTGACGACACGAGTTTTCAACACGTGCTAGAGACGGCTATATATTGTGCATAGTTGCACATCTGTAATATACAGTGTACATAGATATCAGCGTTTTTTTTAACTGCGATGAAAGATGTAAGTATTTGTGGTTTCACGTGATTAACGCGGAAAGGGCATAATGCGGAATTAGAAACTGGGTTGTTGAGCTTGACTCGAGGTTGTCCTGTGTGCTGGTATATGATTTAGTTAACAGAGTCATTTTTGTTGCTTTTGCAAGCAGAGGGTCTTTTTGACAGAAGTAACGTTGTGACTGTGTATCATGTTAGATTACGTCTTCTGTAAGGGTTTTTGTTCGCAGTGTTTCGAACCACCCAAGGTCTTGTTGCCCTCCTTGTGACAAGGATGTTAAAAAGTCTGTAGTGGGAGGGCTGTTGTTGTTGTTGTATCAAATTTTATTCATCAGATTAACATAAGTTGTACTGATTATAACAGGGAGGGCTGTGACTGCCATCTATTGAGTAGGATAGGTGTAGAGTTCAGTTCTAAAGCTGTGTGGCCCTCGATTGGGCACCGCCAATGCTCAAGTACTTCGCAAGTATTGAAATGCCCCAGCCATAGCTAGCATTAGCCATAAACGGATTTGAACTCTCAGACTAACCAGTGTGTGCTGTACTGTGTTTGTTTAGTGTTGTGTTGTGCAGCGTATTGTTCTGTGTGCCACAAGCCGATGATTAAAAGGTGAGTTGAAACCAGTAATTCATTTCCTTAGTGGCTATCGCACTTCGAGTCTGTGAATGAGGGGGAAAGGGATGCATTTCGATAAATAGTAGTATGTTGATTTTAATATGATTTTCGTATGATTTTCTTGGTTAAATGTGTGTATAAATAATGTCGTTGCTGTTGTTGCCAAAATGGGTCAAAGGGTGACAATGAAGTATGCATGTTAGAGAGAGAGAGAGGGGTGATGAATGTGAAGGAAGGGAGACAATGTACTGTGTTGGAGAGGGGTGATGTCCTATCCTATCCTATCCTGTCCCAAAACCCGAAGGTCGTAGGGGCACCACAGATGATCATTTAACCAGCATACTCAATCTTTCTCTGTCCTCAGCAGCCCTGATTGCTTCGCTCAGTGTCAAACCAGTCCATTCTCGAATGTTGTCCTCCCACCTCTTTTTCGGTCTCCCTCTTCTTCTACCTCCTTGCACTGTGCCTTGCAGAATGGTCTTTGCAAGGCCTGATGATCTGGTGACGTGGCCATACCATCGGAGTTTCCGTTTCTTCACCACTGTGAGCATGTCATCGTGTTGTCCAATGGCTTGTGTGATGGTCTGTCGGACTTCGTCGTTGGTGATGTGTTGGGTATAGGAAGAGAGGTGATGAAGGTGATGAATATAAGGAAAGCGCATTTGTATTATAGCGTAATAGAAATAATTGTGAATGGAAAAAGATAATGTATTATAACGTAGAGAGGGGTGATGAAGATGGAGGTGTGGTTGAGATGAATAGCTATGGTGTGAATAAGAGTGGAGTGCAGTTGCAACAATTATGTATCTTTATATAAACAACCATGTGTCATGAAAGAGATAAATTATAGAATTAAGAAATGCATTGTATCATTGAGATGCATGTATAAACAGGTCAGGATGGTGGAAGGCGGACGGCGTATCTATTATGTAATGTTTACGTTTTGTGGACGAACTAGTGAGACCTTGTTATTTGTCCACAGAGATCTGGGTTTCGATTCGATTCAATTCTCCACTTTGTTTTATCCACCTTTGCCAGCGCCGTTATCCTCTGTTCATCTACTGCCGCCACTACTGTTATGCCCCTACTACTAGCATAACTCTGCGACTCCTGCGGGTCTCTGTGGTACCACTGAGACGGGTGACGTCAGCTTTGAGACCTCCACCCTTGACGCTGGAGGGTGTGGCTGTTGCCTGGGCTCACCGCCACCACCGCTACACCCCCTTTTGTTATCGGCGCCGCTGTTGGGGGTGACCCTCCATCACCACAGGACCTGCCATTGCTTCGGACGAGGCTGTCCATCAGCTACAGGACCCCAGCTACACCACATCCACACACATACAGACTCGCATTCACACACCTAAAAACATATCTAGTGTAAATAACTTTCTTTACTTAAGTAATTGTTACACTCGAAATGATGGTGGTGTTTTCTATCAGTAGTAGATTCAGCCCCAATGAGTGAATTCTCCTGATAACGTGTAAACTCGGATTCTTTTATCCACGCAACCCGTTCAATCAGGGTACAAGTCACTGAGCCTTCGTATGAAGTTTTGCACTTTTATTCAGCACACATCAACAACTGCATACAATCGCCTTTTCACACTTTTACAACAACACTTTTCCTCAAAACAGTGCGGCACATATTATATAGCCTCCTCTTCTCCAGAACATCTTGGAAAAATCGAGTATGACGCAATTTAACCAATTGCTTTAGACTTCGTCATCACTGTCTTACGTCTTACATATTTCTTCTCCTTCCAGGAACGTTCTCAAACTTCTACATTTATCAAGAGGTTTCTATTGACAGTAAACACGCAAGTCTAGAGAATTCTCCAATAATATCGACCAACCAAAATTATCAACGTTATACAAAGCTTCCTCTAACCACAACACAACTCAAATCAAATGTAAATAAACTCCATCATTGAATACTTTGCAAATCGAAATGATTAGATCTATCGTGTGCACTTCAGACATACTATCCTTCGCGTTTCAACGTAACATAACCCCCCACTCAAGAAGAAATTTACCCAATTTCTTTCAACAACGTTGAAACGTAATGCACAAACAAAGTCCAGAATTAAAACTTATTTCAGTCTGTCTGAATACTGTCAATGTTCTCAGTTCATTCACACAGAGTCAATGTTTTCATCTTTAAATCTGTCTGGATATTACCAATGTTCTCAGTTCATCCACATAGTCAATATTCTTTACTCACACACTCTGCTGAGAAAGTCCGCACCAACATTGTCTGATCCTTTAATAGAATCTACTCGCATGTTAAAGTTCTGCAAGTACATAGCCCATCTCATGATGCGACTGTTCACAAACTTGGCAGAGTTCAAGTAGGTTAGCGGCTTGTGATCAATCTGTAGCACGAACTTCAATCCTTGAATGTACAGTTCGAACTTCCGGATTCCCCATATGATGGCGAGGCACTCTTTCTCCATGGTCGAATAATGTTTCTCGGCCCTCGACAGTTTTTTGCTGGTGTAACTGACCGGAAATAGTTTCCTTTCGTGTTCTTGCATCAGTATGGTGCCGATTCCTTCGTCCGCTGCGTCTGTTCTTAATACGAATTCCTTGGAAGTGTCAGGCAGTCGTAGCACCGGATCCTTCGAAAGGAGGTCGCACACCGTCTGGTATGCCTTCTCCTGAGACGGTCCCCACTGCACTTGGTTAGGACAGCCTTTCCGCACGAGGTCCGACAAAGGTGCTGTGATGGCTGAGTAGTTCGGTACGAACTCCCTATAATACCCAGCCAATACCAGGAAAGACCGTACTTGCTTTTTCGTTTGGGGACGTGGAGCGCTCAGAATCTTGGTGACATCTTCTAGATGAAGCCCCTTTTGTCCTTCTTTCAGCGAATGGCTGATAAAGTCGACGTTGTCGGTCCCCAGAATGCACTTACTGGGTCTCACGGTCAGGTTAGCTTCTGTTAGACGGTGAAACAGCTCCCTCAAAGTCTGCAGATGCTCTTCCCAGGTGTGGGTGTGGACTAGCAGGTCGTCCCAGTAACACACGACGTTGTCCATCCCTTTGAGCATCTTCCTCATTCCTCTCTTCAGGGTAGCTCCGCTGTTGACCATGACAAAGGGCATCCTTAGGCACTCGTACGTCCCATCAGGAGTTATAAAAGCAGTCTTTGGTATATCCTGTTGACGCACGGGGACTTGCCAATAACCCTTGC
Source organism: Oncomelania hupensis (assembly GCA_036898135.1). Classification (NCBI taxonomy): domain Eukaryota; kingdom Metazoa; phylum Mollusca; class Gastropoda; order Littorinimorpha; family Pomatiopsidae; genus Oncomelania; species Oncomelania hupensis. The sequence continues at coordinate 19,591,250 of CM072516.1, forward strand.
TGAGGTCAATCTTTGAGAAGATTTTACTCCCCGATAGTTGGCGGAAGAGGTCTGCTGCGGTAGGCATCGGCTCAGGGTCGATGACGGTGATCTTATTAACTTTCCAGTAGTCGATGAATACTCTGTTGCTCCCATCCTTCTTCTTCACGACCACGACAGGGGACGCGTAGGGGGAACTGGACTCCCTGATGATGCCCATCTTTAGCATCTCATCGATGTCTTTCTTCAAGGATTCGCGGGCCTTGAAAGGGATCGGGAAGGGCTTGGATCGAATGGGAATATTTGAAATGAGGTGAACTTTTGTCCTTCGTTCATCGAATGGCCGATAAAGTCGACGTTGTCGGTCCCCAGAATGCACTTACTGGGTCTCACGATGCCCATCTTTAGCATCTCATCGATGTCTTTCTTCAAGGATTCGCGGGCCTTGAAAGGGATCGGGAAGGGCTTGGATCGAACGGGAATATTTGAAGTGAGGTGAACTTCGTGTTCGACCAAAGTTGTAGAGCCAGGGACATCGCTGAAGTTGTGGGGAAACTCGCCCATAAGGTCCTTGAGCTCCATCTTTTGACATTCCGTCAAGCTTGGTCCTAGCTTAACATCATCGATGCCTTCTTAGCTGTGGAAGTCTCCCAGTTCCAACAGTTCTTCGCTGTCAAAGCTGTCGTCGATCACAGCTGCTGTGGCTGCGTGCACAGTCTCTGGTGGCCTTTTCACGTACAGTTTAAGGAGGTTGGCGTGGTATATCTTGGAATGTTGGCCGACCTTCACCTTGTAGTCGTTGATCCCCACCACGGTCTCCACTTCGTACGGGCCTTTCCACTGCTTCAGCAACTTATTGTGATCAGTAGGTAGCAGCACCAGCACTTTGTTGCCAGGTTTAAACTTCATGTTCACAGCCCTACGATCATAGTAGTGCTTTCCACAGTCCTGGGACTTCTTCAGGTTTTCTCTGGCTATCTCGAGAGTTTGCTCCAGCTTCTCCCGTAGCTCAAACACGTACTGGTAGCTGTTCTTTACTTCTGGGGTCTCTACTTCTTTCGTCTACAGTTCTTTTAGGATGTGCATCGGCCCTCGGATGGTTCTTCCGTATAACAGTTCGAACGGAGAAAAGCCGGTGGACTCCTGCGGTACTTCTCTGTAGGCGAAAAGTAAGGCGTTGATGTAGCGATGCCATTGTCGGGACTGCTCGCTGCATAGTTTCTTCAGGGTGGACTTCAGCGTAGCATTGAACTTTTCGACAAGCCCATTGCACATCGGGTGGTAAGGCGTCATAGTCAAATGCCGGATGCTCAGCAGTCTGTTGACCTCCCTCATACAGTCAGAGACGAACTGCGTCCCGAGGTCTGTCAGAATTCTTCAGGCACTCCAAGTCAACTGAAAATGCCCACCAGTGCCTCTGCAACAGTTTCAGTGTCAATTTTCTTCAGTGGCACTGCTTCTGTGTACCGAGTCGCATAGTCCACTAAAGTCAGTACCCACCGATGACCTTCTTCACTCGGAGGTTTTATTTCGCCGATTAGGTCTAAGGCCACCCTCTTGAAAGGTCGGTCGATCAAAGGCATCCTCTGCATAGGCACTTTCGGGACCCTTCATCGAGGTATGGTCTTCTGGCAAATGTCACATGATCGGCAGAATCGGCTGACGTCCGCATGAAGTCCTGGCCATTAGAATGCCGCCTGGATTCTGTCCGACGTCTTCTTGATGCCCAGGTGACCTCCCATGATTGAGTCATGCGCTACTGCCATCACTTGGCGCCTTAGGGGTAACGGTACCAAGACTTGACGGGATCTTGGCCTTCACTTCGAAATAGACCGTGCCATTGCCCTTGGTCACGTGGTCTTGCCGGTTCCTGTACTTGTTTACAGTACCATCAGCTTCCTGGAGCTGGATCAGCTTATCTCTGTCCACGATGGCGTATCTTTGGAGCTGTCGGCGACCTTCAGTGGTGTAGACGTCTTGTCTCTCTTGGCCTGGGCCCTGGTAGTAAAGGCACCGACGATTTCTGGTCGGTAGGGCTGAGCCGGAGTAACCACACTGTCCCGTAGCAACTCCGTAATGTCTCCATCGGGAAATGGCAATGGATCCTCCTCCGCAACTTCGACACGTTGGGTTGAGGCAGGACTCCATTCTGAATCGGGGTCGTCGGGTCGTCCAGCGCCGTCGATGTTCCCGATCATCAAATCGTATAGTGGCTTCCTCAGGCAAACCGCTTCTACTTCGCCTATGTAGAAAGGGGTGCTGACTTGAATCTTCGCAACTGGCGCTCTCACACATTTGTTGTCGGCCATAAGTGCCCATTTAAAATCGCCAGTGAACTGTTCTTTAGCGATTAGGTCTTCTTTGACGATGACCCCACTGCAGCCCGAGTCTCTTAGGACAGTCACTTCATGATTTCCGACGCGTCCATTGGAAACGGGCATGTTCTGGACGGTCACAGCTGCGCTGGCAACGACGGGGATGGATTTTCCGTTGGCAAGGAAAAGTTGGCCATCGGTCATGTACTCTTGCACGTCCGCAGGAGTAGCTGTGCGCTCGGTCTCACTCGGAAGAATGACGCTCCCGCCGCACACTTGACGGTCAGATCTACTGGATTGCCGTTGATTGGAGAATCGCCTCTGCCGGTTACCCGCCGCTGCATTGTCCGTACTGCTCCGCTGTCCGCTACTTTTGTTTTGAGGACAGTTAGCCGCTCTGTGGTCTGTAGCGTTGCAGATAAAACAGCCTCTTGAATGCCCTTCCTTGGGAGGTGGCGTGGAATCCGTCTGTCTCTGGCTCGTCTGACTTCCCTGGATCTGGTTCCCATGGTTTCCATTCTTCTGAAAATGTTTCGTCGCGCTGTGTGGCCCCAGGGTCTTCCCATGAGCAGTGAGATATCTTTCAGCAGCCTCAGTCACATCTTTAAGCGTCTGCAGCTTTTGTAATTCTAAGTGGGTCGCTAGGTCCTTGTGACAGGCATTGAGAAATTGTTCCTTCACGATCAGGTCATGGAGACTGTCATAAGACTTCCTTTCACCTGATAGTTCCACCCACTTGTGTAGATATGACGACAGACGCTCCACAAACTGCTTTGGCGTCTCGTCTGACTTAGGCCGGCATTCACGGAAGCGTTTACGGTAGCCCTTCTCTGTAAAGTTGTAGCTTTGCAATAGGGCCTCTTTCAAGACGTCGTAGTCTTTGGCGTCAGTGTTCGACAATCTGGTGTAGACGTCCAGTGCTTGCCCCGTCAGAAGTGCACTTAGTCGAATCGCCCAGTCTTGAGGTTGCCAGTTAGAGCTTTCAGCGAACCTTTCGACTTTCGCCAGATAACTGTCAATCTGGTCCTTCCAGTCGACGAACGCCGGCAATTTTGGAGCCATGTGGTCGCTGGTGGCTTGTGGCGCATGCTGATTGTTTTGGATACGCGCCAGCTCTAGCTGGTGCTGACGCTCAGCTTCTCTTTCTTGCAGCTGCTCTTCTCTTTCTTCACGCCGTCGTTGTTCTTCTTTTTCGAGACGCTTCTGTTCTAATTCTATTTCTTCTCGGCGACGCTGTTCTTCCTTTTCTAGACGCTTCTCTTTAATTCTAGACGCTTCTGTTCTAATTCTATTTCTTCATGGCGACGCTGCTCTTCTAGTTCTCTTTCTTCACGGCGAAGCTGCTCTTCTAGTTCTCTTTCTTCATGGTGACACTGCTCTTCTAGTTCTCTTTCTTGTATTCTCTCCTAAACTTGACGTACTCCGTCAGCTGCTTGCCTTTTAGATTCAGTTCAATCCCTTTCTGCCAGAAGTCAGCCATCTTGATGCGTTTCTGGAAAGTTCTTTTGTGGAAAGTTCTTGACTGTTCTGCACCTTTCTAGAATGTTCTAGAACAGCACAATTTCTGCGGTAGCGCTGATGCTTGTCACTAATCGCCTTTGCTGACGCAGGCCCCGCTGTCCTCGTCGTATGCGACGCTGCACCACGCTGGTGTTGATGTTTACGCTCCTGTGCTGAAGTAGACGCGACGTCCGCTCGTCGCTCTCTCTAGTACTGGCGATGTAGCTCCGAGACTGTCCCTCGACGTAGTCTTGCGGCAGCCACGTACTCCCGATCTGTTGTTCGCTCACGAAACAACTCTTCAGCGACTACACGCCCTTGCAGTCAATCCGAATCTATCGGTGATGTAGTCCCAGTACGTTGGCCCCTCCCGACGCAACGTTGGCGGCTACCCTCGATGACTGCCTCTCGTAACGTTGACTCGCTTGTTGTAGCAGTTGAACCCTTGGCTATGACGTGGATCGACGACTTGGCCCCCAAAAATGTTACACTCGAAATGATGGTGGTGTTTTCTATCAGTAGTAGATTCAGCCCCAATTCTCCTGATAACGTGTAAACCTTTATCCACGCAACCCGTTCAATCAGCGTACAAGTCACTGAGTCTTCGTATGAAGTTTTCCACTTTTATTCAGCACACATCAACAACTGCATACAATCGCCTTTTCACACTTTTACAACAACACTTTTCCTCAAAACAGTGCGGCACATATTATATAGTCTCTCTCTTCTCCAGAACACCTTGGAAAAATCGAGTATGACGCAATTTAACTAACTGCTTTAGACTTCGTCATCACTGTCTTACGTCATACATATTTCTTCTCCTTCCAGGAATGTTCTCAAACTTCTACATTTATCGGGAGGTTTCTATTGACAGTAAACACGCAAGTCTAGAGAATTCTCCAATAATATCGACCAACCAAAATTATCAATGTTATACAAAGCTTCCTCTAACCACAACGCAAACTCAAATCAAATGTAAATAAACTCCATTATTGAATACTTTGCAAATCAAAACGATTAGATCTATCGTGCGCGCTTCAGACATACTATCGTTCGCGTTTCAACGTAACAGTAATTAACTGCAGTATTACTCTGAACTCATAAATCGATAGTTAGGTTTTGAACGTTGACTTTGAACTATAAGCTAGCTAATTCTATACGATTGAATTTCAAGATTTTTTTCTGATTGTGGATTTAACTTTGAAATGTATTTATTTGGAATTTAATTGATTATCACTATTGTTGCATATTGTTGTGGGCACTCTGTTGTGTATAGTTCTGGGGTTTTCAGTTAGACAAGGGAGGTAATCCTTTAGTAAGTACTGGGTTGGGGGTCTTGATAGGGGTTGAAGGTGGTTTAGTATCCCATATCCTGTGAGTGTGTGTGTCATTGTTGAATAAAAGAGCGTGATTGTTTATCTGGCATTTTGTGTTAGTTCTTTTATTTGAGTTTCTATCCTTCCACTCGTTGTTTGGGCTGAACGTCGCGGAACCCGCTCGGGTGACGTGACAAGCATCTTTGCATAACTTTGCATCCACTCGCAAAGAAGAAACAGTTTTGTCTCGCTTTCCTATTGGGCATACTTATGTCACCCACAGTTTCCTTTTAAAAGGAGAACCACCATGGTGCTTTGCATGTGATAACTCCTTTTCCGTTCACCTTTTCATGCATGAATGTGCTTATCTGTTTGATGAAAAAGAAACATATTTTGGTTCAATACCTTTTAATGAGATTTTTAAAGGGTGCAATGGTCAACACCTGTTTACAAATTTACATGATCTTGGTTTGTTTGTATTGTATAGCAACACTTGCCCCCATGCGTTAAACACACGCCGTTTCGCCTTCTTGTCGAGGTGTCGTTTTTGTTTGGCTGACGCAGTTTTGAGATTTTCTTGAGCCAACTTGCAAGTCTCTTTGATGCGATTACGCAAATCCACTACATACGGGCTACTCAGTTTCACTTCCTTCTCTTGTGTCTCCTTGGTCCACAAGTCTCGTAGCACAGCCATCGGCCCTCGCACTGTCTTCCCATATAGTAACTCAAAGAGAGAGAACCCTGTGGATTCTTGTGCTACCTCTCGATTCGCGAACAATAGAGCTGGGATGTAGCGGTCCCACGCCGTTTGTTGCTCCGTCGCTAGCTTCTTGAGCATGGGCACTAGCGTCCCGTTGAATCGCTCAACCAACCCGTTGCATTGCGGATGATAAGGAGTGGTGGCTTTCCCATGGATCGACAGTAGTCTGTTCATCTCCCGCATGACCTCAGACATGAATTGCGTCCCCTGATCTGTCAAAACCTCCCTAGGAACCCCCACCCTCGACCAAATCGCCCACAGTGCTTCTCTCTCCGCCTCTATGCCCTTGAGGGGTACAGCCTCGGGGTAACGCGTGGCGTACTCTACCACTACCAAGATATACATTTTGCCCTGATCTGATTTAGGCCTAATGGATCCCACAATATCTATGGCCACTCTTTGAAATGGTTCGTCCACCAGCGGAAGTTGCTGTAGTGGCACCTTTCTCACTCTTCCCCTCGGTACTACCTTCTGACATTCTGGACAACTTTCGCAGTACCTCCGTACTTCGGCGCACATCCCCGGCCAGTAGAATGTCCCCCAGATACGCTCCCTGGTACGCTTCCCTCCTAAATGTCCAGCCATGGGTGGATCATGAGCTAACTGTAGGATCCCCCCTCTCAACTGTTTCGGGACTACATGTACCAGTTGTGTCACCTGGCTACCTCTCTTGGTATGCACCCTGTACAACACCCCCTTCTTCCTACGGAACTCTGCCGACGCCCTACCTGACGCTATAGAGACCAGTTCTTGCAAACCTGGCATCAGGATGTATTCGCTCATAATGTTTGTATTACGTATAGAATTGTTAAGAGTACGTTCTGTTTCGAAGATTATTTAGTTTCCTTGTCACCTCTATCGAGAAGAAACTTATTGAAATTTAGGTTCAGCTGTCACAAACTGCCTATTCAATCACTTAGATATTTGAATATTCAGAGAGAAGATAGACTGTGTACTCTGTGTGATCTGGATGAACTAGGTGATGCATTTCATTATCTGTTTAGATGTACACATTCTGTGTTGGTTGTTAACAGACTTTCTTTAATACCTCAATACTTCAGGAATCACCCGAATGTCTATAAGTTAAATCAGTTATTGATCTCTAAATCTAAATGCAGGTTGTCTGATTTGAGCCATTTTATATGGATTATTTTTTTCACTTTTCCAATAGTGACACACGGTTCTCTTTTAATGTTATGTCAAACTTCTATTTTCTTGTTTGGACGAATATTGAATCAAAGAGCAGGTTGCTAAATTTAAGCCGCTTTATTGGAGTTTGAGTTGTGTCACTATTTATATATTGTGCATTCTCTTTTGTCTTATTTTGTGAACCATGCGATGATGTACAATTTACATGTATCTTGTGATGCCTTTGTGCCGTTCATTGTTTTTTAATGTCTGTAATTCCCTATCCCCCATTTTCCCCTATTTTTGGCTAAAATACCCCCTGGGCTATGAGCCTTGTTTCATGCTTTAATTATATGTGGTTTTGCTAATAAAAGGACAAAGTTCCAAGAAAGTTCCAAAGTTCCATATAGCCCCACCACTCTGTGCCAACGTTCTCGCCTTCGCGACCTTCTCATCGGTCTCTTGCATAGCAATAAACTCGGGTGTGCTAACAGAAACATGGGATGGTTCGAACACCGCTAATGGTGCTTCCCTCTTCTTCTCGGCTTTCTCTTGCGCCCGGGTCTGCACTGCTGCAGCCATCGCGCATTAACCCCCAAGCAAAGAAACTGGACTTTTCTCTCCGCTAGCAAAAGTTACCCATTTGCCTAGAATCACGTCAGGCCCGTCCTCAAACACCACCAACTCCACCTTCCCCCTGACCAGCGCACAATCCATCTCCACCCAAGTTGTAGGTAAAAGGCCCACGTTCGAACGATTTGCCAAGCAAATCCCCACAGCCCGGCCCGTCAAATCTGCTGGTTTTACCAATCTGCCCGAGACTGCCCCTATCTCTGCACCCGTATCTCTCAACACTCGAACCTACCCTGGCCCCATGGATTATACGGTCTGATTGCGCACACGCTGGCCTGAGGTGCGGTCTCCGTGGAAATGGTATGCCCTATCGTAACCTGGCTCACTGACTGAGGTTTGACCTTGCAATCTTTGACAATGTGCTTTTCTGACCCACAACGGTAACAATGACGTACCACACTATCCCCTTCTATCCTCCCTACCTTCTGAACCTGACTTCCCCGGTTGCTAGGATGCTGAGTAGCTTTCGGTCGTCTAGGGAAACTTCGTCGTTGACTCGGTAGCACGGGGGCCGGTGCTGACGCTGCCGCTTCGCGTCTACTACTCGTTGCGCTCGTCTCAGGCAAGTGCTCTCTCAAAAGATTTCCAACTCGGTCGAAATGATGGAGAAAAGCTGCTCTCCGATGAAGGTGTCCAATACCTGTGCTACGTTAATGATATCTTTCCCTGCTAGCGACAACCATTTCTTTACAAGCGATCCTAGTCTAACCACTAGCTGTAACCACATACACGGCTGTAAATATTTATACTCTTTTTCCTTCCTGGGTCTAACCGGGCATATAAATAGCTTTGAATAGGTTTTTGCTATTCTATTTATGTCTTTTTTGTCATTTGTGTACATAGTTGTAAATAGTTTTTACTCCTATTGTTCCGTCTTTCCGTGTATCGTAGCAAAAGCGATGTTTGACCGAGTGCATGTTGACCGAGTGCATGTATTGTTATGTAATGATTATGTAAAGCATGGTGAGTCTGGTCATAGGCTGGAGTACCCGCTATATAAAAGTCCGTTATTATTATTATTATTAGCTGTGGAAATGTCTCTGCTGCTTCCTTCTTGGCCTCCCGAAACTGTCTACGATACTAGTCGGCGTCCTTTCTAAACCTTTTCAACAGAGCGTTTCTCACGGCGTCAAAATCCTGCGCTTGTTCAGGCGTCAGTCGAAGGTAGGTGTCCCAAGCTTCCCCTTGTAACAAAGGCGCTAGCCTAACCGCCCATACCTCCCTTCTCCAGCCCTGAATCTCGGCTACTCTCTCAAACATTTGCAGGTAAGCCTCAACGTCCTCTCTTTCTTCTAAGGGTTTCAACTTGACCGAATAGTTTGCCCCTCTCTCTCGAGCCCTATTCTCTCTCTCTCTTTCTCTCTCTCTCTCTCTCTCTCTCTCTCTCTCTCTCTCTCTCTCTCTCTCTCTCTCTCTCTCTCTAATCAGCTCTGTCTTCGTCTCTAGCTCTTCGTTCTTCCTCTATCCTCACCTCTAGCATTCTTCTTTCTGCTTCTCTAGCTTCTCTTTCTGCGTCCAATCTAGCCTCCAACCTAGCTTCTATCCGACGACTGTCTTCTTCTCTTTCCCTCTTCTCTTCTTTCTGGCTACTTTCTTGGCTTCTAATCTAGCCTCTAGAAGCTTACGATCGATCTCTCGCTCTCTCTTCTCTTCTTACTTCCTCATCTCACTCATAATGTAATGCGCCAACGCCCCATCTCTGAAGCTTAGACTTTCCCCAATCTGCCTTAATCTCTCGCTATCGCTGAGCTCGACTGTATCCTTGCCCTGTGAACAGGGTGATTTAGCATACATCTTAGGCAGAGTCAAGTGGTTACTCACTGCGGAAGACTCCCCTAGTAAACCCGTCATGGAGCCATCGTCACTGAGGTGCTGATCGTCCAGCTCCTCCCTATAGTATAGGCAAATTGACAGAACTGCTTAAACTAATTACAACAAAGTTTATTTTAATCGGAGATTATACATAGGCACGAAAGAGACAAAATTACAAAAGTTTACACATTTTCAGGGGGAACAAGATGCTTTTTTTAATTTTCAAAAAATGCCGATTCCTTCTTGCGCGTTTGTTTTGGAGGACACAAAATCAAACTTATTAAAGTGCGTCAAAATGGCTCCCCACACAACAATAGCTCTCGACGCGCCGGACGTTTGCCAGCCTATTTCAGAGGCATATTTTCATTTTATTGATTGAATCTGGTAGATTTGGAAAAGGATTAAACTGTAGTTTTTGCAGCATATCTCATTTTTGCAAATGAAAGTGTAACAGACAAGGCGTTCACATAAAACGTAAGTTTTCCTGGTGTGTGGATTAGTGAATGAGGCCGCCCGCATTAAAATTATTGTGCAAAATTGATTATTTTATTTTATTTTATTTTCTGCTGGAAAAGAATTAAATCAATGTGGCGTTTTTCTATTAATCCTTTGTTTATGTATGCGTGCCTTTTACTGCATTCACGCTTTCCCCAGGCCCTTCATCCTCATTCACTGTTATGTCTCATAAGGTAAAATATTCTTTTATCCACAGGAAACATACATTTGCATTTTATGCAAAAACACATTTGAAGATACAAGAAGCAAAGTAATTCCAACAGCAAGGGGGCTTGAAGGCATCAATGGAGCTAGTGCCAAACGTGGCCACTCTATTGTTGCCACAGAAGGATGTGCTGTCCACAAAGACTGTCGAATGAAATACATTAACAAAAAATACATTGATAGTTTATTAAACAAGTCAAGTACCCTATCACGAACAAAAAGTATCAAGAAAAGGCTTAGAAATGAGTCATCATTTGACTCTCTTCATTGCCTATTTTGTGGGCAAGGGGAAAATTGGCTCAAAGTAGGTGAAAAGCTCTTGCCTGTGAGAACTTTACATTAAAACAAACAATTGAACATTGCTGCAAGAAGCGGCAGGATGGCTGGGCCAAAGAAGTATTTGGGAGAATGCAGTATATGCAAGACCTGGTAGCACACGAAGTTGTTTACCACCAAATATGTAGCTTGAATTTCCGTACAGGCAAATGTATTCCCAAGCTATTCTCAGATGAACCGGTCAAGAAAAAAAAGAAGATAGGCCGACCGCAAGAACAGCAATGTCAAGATGCATTTATGCAAATAGCAATGTTTTTGGAGGACATTGAAACATCTTCAGAAGCTGTCCCTGTTTATCAGCTTGTTGAAATGATGGAAACTATTATTGTTAACGAAACCTCAGGATGTGGCAAAGCCCAGGCATACAGCGTGCCTTACATGAAAAAAAGTTACAGGAACACTTTGGCGAGAGCGTGGTCATTACGGTAACCGCAGGCAAAGCAGACGTTGTGTACCTAAAAAAAACTGCTTCTGTAATACTGCGTGACTTTCATTTGAAGCAACAAAACTCTACCAATGAATCTCTACTCCTAGTAAAAACGGATGCAACACTTGTAAGGAATGACATCATAGCTGAGAAGTTGTATACTTCTGTCTATTTTGATTCAGGAAAAGTTGAAGTTGACAGTCAGGTGAGATTTCTGCCACATTATCTCCAGATTTTGCTGTCCAGTATCATCAAAGGCTACAGGACAGCAATCCGGCCGTCCACAAACGCTTCGTTGAAGGCCACAACGTCTTCAGACGGAATCATCGATTTTGGGCCTGTCTTTTAAAAGACCTTGTCATAGAGCAAGTCTTGATGAAGCTTTAAGACCAGTGGCAGCCTTACCTGAGGGTCTGGTCTCAAAGAATGCAACCGCATGCTGTGGCTTCCCTAATGCCTGCTTGCGCTCAAGTGTGTTGTCAAATACAAGAACTGAAAGGTATCTCGTCCTCCGGCAGTAAAAAAACATACAGAAGCTTCAGAAGCAAGAATGAGGCGAGACCAAGCAGACACACAAGTCCTTGTATCTTATCTGTCTGTTAGAAACCCTTTTGCAGCTCCCACTGACTGCTTGATGAACATTTCAAACGGACTTACAGCAGATCCTGGTGTCAATGTCGATTCTTCCAGAGAGATTGGAGAACAGATTCTGCAAGGCATGACAAACAAAAGCATTCTTGAAACAAAGATCAGGAATAAAGGCCAGGTGGTTACGCTTGCAAACAAGGGGTCTGCTAAAGTGAGGGAAGAACCCATACACATTGATCCACAGCTTCTTTTCTAGAGGCTGGTGACAGTGGCCCAGCAGTCAGAAAATGTCTTGCTATATTTTCAGTATGAGCTGACACATGTTCCTGCTGCATTGTTCGATTCATCTAGGCAAACACGAGAAGCCAAGAAATCGATCTTGGCTGACTACATCTGGTCTCTTCTTTCGCCTGATTTGCAACAACCGAAACTCCCAGAAGAAGCGATTCATTATGTTTTGGATGGATGATCGCTCCTTCACAAGCTTCCATGGCAACGAGGTCCTACATACAAGAAACTGGCAGATGCATATGCGGAATTTGTGTTGCGTAAGTATCAAAACGCAACGGTGGTTTTTGATGGCTATGGCCAAGCCTCTACAATCAAAGATGCTGTTCAGTTGCGAAGGTAGGGTCATCAAGGTGGAAACGTCACGGGTGAAGTATGTTTTGCACCAGATATACTTCTACTTCGCCTATGTAGAAAGGAGTGCTGACTTGAATCTTCGCAACTGGCGCTCTCATACATTTGCTGTCAGCCATAAGTGTCCATTTTGAATCGCCAGTGAACTGTTCTTTAGCGATTAGATCTTCTCTGACGATGACCCCACTGTAGCCAGAGTCTCTTAGGACAGTCACTACATGATTTCCGACGCTTCCCTTGGAAACGGGCATGTTCTGGACGGTCACAGCTGCGCTAGCGACAACGGGATGGATTTTCCGTTGGCAAGGAGAAGTTGGCCATCGGTCATGCACTCTTGCACGTCCGCAGGTGTAGCTGTGCGCTCGGTCTCACTCGGCAGAATGACGCTCCCGCCGCACACTTGATGGTCAGATCTACTTGTTTGCTGTTGATTGGAGAACCGCCTCTGCCGGTTGCCCGCCGCTGCCTTTTCCATGCTGTTCCGCTGTCCGCTACTTTTGTTTTGAGGACAATTAGCCGCTCTGTGGTCTGTAGCGTTGCAGGTGAAACAGCCTCTTGAATGCCCTTCCCTGGGAGGTGGCGTGGAGTCAGTCTGTCTCTGGCTCATCTGGATCTGGTTCCCATGGTTTTCAGTCTTTTGAAATGGTTTCGTCGACTTGGGTGGCCCCAGCGTTTTCTCATAAGCGATGAGATATCTTTCAGCAGCTTCAGCAACGTCTTTCAGCGTCTGCAACTTTTGTAATTCTAAGTGGGTCGCCAGGTCCTTGTGACAGGCATTGAGGAATTGCTCCTGCACGATCAGGTCATGGAGACTATCGTAAGACTTCCCTTTGCCTGATAGTTCCACCCACTTGTGTAAGTATGACGACAGGCGCTCCACAAATTGCTTTGGTGTCTCGACTGACAAAGGCCGGCATTCACGGAAGCGTTTACGGTAGCCCTTTTCTGTGAAGCTGTAGCAATGCAATAGGGCCTCTTTCAAGACGTCGTAGTTTTTGGCGTCATCGTTCGACAGTCTGGTGTAAACTTCCAGTGCTTGCCCAGTCAGAAGTGCACTGAGTCGAATTGCCCAGTCTCGAGGTTGCCAGTTAGAGCTTTCGGCAAACCTTTCGAATCTCGCCAGATAACTGTCGATTTGGTCCTTCCCGTCGACGAATGCTGGCAATTTTGGAGCCATGTGGTCGCTGTTGACTTGTGGCGCATGCTGATTGTTTTGGATACGCGCCTACTCTAGCTGGTACTGAAGTCGTCTCTCTTCCATCTCTCTTTCTTCTCGGCGTCGCTGCTCTTCTATTTCTCTTTCTTCACGACGTCGTTGCTCTTCTTTTTCTTGCCGCTGCTGTTCAATTTCTCTTTCTTCACGCCGTCGCTGTTCTTCTCTTTCTTGACGCCGCTCTTCTATTTCTCGTTCTTCTCTGCGACGTTGTTCTTCTAATTCTCGTTCTTGTATTCTCTCCTGGGACTTGACGTACTCCGTCAGCTTCTTTGCCTTTTAGATTCAGTTCAATCCCTTTCTGCCAGAAGTCAGCCATCTTAATGCTTTTCTTGAAAGTTCTTTACTGTGCTGTACCTTTCTAGACTGTTCTAGAGCAGCACGCTTTCTGCAGTAGCACTGATGCTTGTCACTAGTCGCTTTCGCTGACGCAGGCCCCGCTGTCCTCATCGTATTCGATGCTGCACCACGCTGATGTTGATGTATACGCTCCTGTGCTGAAGTAGACGCGACGTCCGCTCGTCGCTCGCTGTGAAACTGGCGATGTAGCTCCGAGACTTTCCCTCGACGTAGTCTTGCGGCAGCCAGGTAGTCCCGATCTGTTGTTCGCTCACGAAGCAACTCTTCAGCGACTACACGCCCTTGCAGTCAACCCGAATCTTTCGGGGATGTAGTCCCAGTATGTTGGCCCCTCCCGACGCAACTCGTTGGCAACTACCCTCGATGACTGCCTCTCGTAACGTTGACTCGCTTGTTGTCGCAGTTGAACCATTGGCTATGGCGTAGATCGCGGCTTGACCCCCAAAATGTTACACTCCGTTTGATGTTGGTGTTTCTCTATCAGTATCTGATTCAGCCCCAATGCTGAAATCCTGATAGGTGTAACTGATTCGTTTATCCACGCAGCCTGCTCACTCAGCAGCAACAGGGCAAAGTCTTCGTATGAAGTTTTCCACTTTTATTCAGCACACATCAACAACTGCAAACAATCGCCTTTTCACTCTCAACTTTTTACTTTCCAACTCACTATCAACAACAACACAAATTAGTGCGGCACATAATTATATAGCCTCTCTCTCTTCCCGAACAATTTAGAACACGGTAGAAATGACGCACTACCACCAATCAAACTAAAGACCGTCATCACTGACTTACGTCATACATCTTTCTAAACATTCCAGGAACGTTCTCATATATCCCGAAACTTCGATCGATAGTAAACAAGCGGATCTAGAGAATTCTCCAACAATATCGACCAACAAGAATTATCAACGTTATACAAAGCTTCTTCTAACAACAATGCAAACCCAAATCAAAGGTAAATACACTCTACTATTGAATACTTTGCAAAGTGAAACGATTAGATCTATCGTGCACGCTTCAGACATACTATCCTTCGCGTTTCAACGTAACACAATCATTGAGCTCAGTTTGGATGCACAATGCAGTAAGTTAGCTGGAACTAAGTCATTCGTTGTTTGGACTTGGAAGCAAGCGGATCGTTGGAGGTGCAGGGAGAAAAAAGCCAAGTGGTGGGACATTAAGCTGGGAACCGGATTGTAGTCGAGTTGAGACACCCGGGAGGCTAATGGGTTATTGAGAGCTGGGTAGCTGTCACCCATTTATGGATCGTCATCGGGCGTTATCCATGTGATGTCAAAGAGAAATCTCTTATCATAAGTCGGTAAGTAAAATTCGACCTCTGGAACCCTGTCTCTAGCGATCGTCAACGAGAGAAAGAGGGAGAAAACTATTTAGGGAGGGCTGGTAGCAAAAATGTGTGAAAGAGAATGTATATCGTGAAATTGTATGTCATTAAACTTTTATAAAAATATGTTAATTTTTACGATGTTGTATTTAGAAATGTTTTATGTTAAAATGTATTTTTGTTGTAAATAATAATATGATGAATGGAGGCAGTCAGCCAGAGTCAACAGAGAGAGGTGAAGAGCGAATTGTATATACATGATATAAACGAAACAAACGTATGTTAAATATGTGGACTTTTTATGATGATTGTATTTT
Organism: Oncomelania hupensis; assembly: GCA_036898135.1. Classification (NCBI taxonomy): domain Eukaryota; kingdom Metazoa; phylum Mollusca; class Gastropoda; order Littorinimorpha; family Pomatiopsidae; genus Oncomelania; species Oncomelania hupensis. The sequence goes on from CM072516.1 coordinate 19,606,644, forward strand.
GTATAAATCGTATGAGTGTAGCGAAATGGAAATACATTGTGAATATATGTATTAGAGAAATTATAACCATGTAATTTTCTTCAGGAGGCGAGCAGACCAGTGTAGTTTAAGAGAAATAGATATAGATGTAAAAGTTATGCCAGAATAGTAGCCTGTACTATTATTGTTTTCAGGTTGGACTTATTGTTGGACTGGTCGTAAACGGACTTGTTGATGTTGTCGGACTCGTTGTAGTCGTCGCTGCAGCTGTTGGTGCTGTAGCGGGTGTCCTCGGTTCATCCGTGGAAGTGGGGGTCGCTGTCGTGAGAGGGCAGTGCCTGTATTAGAAGTTGAGGGTGGCGCTTGAGGTCATCTAAGGTGGCAGAGAGAGGCAGTAAGAAGGAGGGGAGAAATCGACAGAACTAAGGGGCCGTCTGGCAAGTGGTTTTTGGGATAGAAAGAGCCACGGTGTCCTTCGATAGTTATAGTAAAGAAAGAACAGTATCAGATTGGTTTTAAATAAATTTACATTTTTGGATACATGGACAGATGAAGACTTATATTATTCAGTGACTCTAGATAATATCGTGTGCAATTCTACATGGACATCGGATTTTCGAACTGTGTGGTGAAAACTTTAGTTAGGGAAATTCAAGGAGAAGTACACAGTCGGACCTCATCATCTATGACTGTGTACATAGCTTATATATAAAAGACTGAACTGGGGCATCAGGGGGGTTTAATATTGTTTATTTAAATTATCATTGTGTATATATTATTTGTGTGCGTTAAATTAGAAGCAGTACAAGGTGAGAGAGTGATTTTTCTAATAATTTATGATTATGTAAATGTGTTGATTGTATATGTTTTAAACCGTTTTATGTTTTAATTTTGCTTTATACTTTTCTTTGGTTTCATTCTTTTGTTTCTTGATTGGGGTTTTAAATTACATGTTTTATTGAATAAATGTATATTTGTATTTTTACACCTTATTTCGCTAGTTGAGTTTCTTAGTTTAGTTTAGTGGGAGAAAGGACGCTCGCACACGCATCACCCAACCCTATCTACCCTATCATTCCTTGTATGAAGGAATAGTCAACTACTTGAACACCAAAGGGAGAAAGTAGGCCTGACACTGGCTAAATCTTCTATCAGTTCACAGTACAAGGTATCGAGTCTAGTTCAATAACCCATTTTCCCACTATGCATCATCCGCTATGCGTTCATCACGTGAAAATCATACACACTTATCTTACATAGGCAGTAGGAAAAACTGCCGATACAACTTTGTACACTGTATCACTAGAGATGTGCAACTCTGCATGATATGTAACTATCTCTAGCGTGTACTGAAAACTCGTGTCGTCACAGTGACAGAAGACGAAGTCAGCAAGTTCAGAATTAGTGAAAACGATCAAGGCTGTGGCACTGCCGCATCCAAACACTAAAATCGTGGTCAGTAAGATCGCAGCTGTAAAGGATACAGTCCTGAGGTCTAAACGAGACATTTTCAATGCGATATCTTTCTGCAAACTTTTGGATGAGCCAAATGTTGTTTTTGTTAACCATGACAACATGCCAACTTATGTCTTAAGAGACAATGTCCACCCTAACAGGAAAGAATCAAGTATCTGAAGGAGACTTGCTCGAAGCTACCTGGCAAGTAACTGACCTGGATATTATGACATCTGAGGCAGGTGGCATCTCGCTCCCAGACCAGTGTTCCAGTGAAATGGTACTAACTGATGTTCGGTTCCAGAAATGATATGGCTTTCTAAGAACAATTCATTGCTGCTTTTCAATTTAAGCCAGTTCAAGAACTCAACTTCTTGCATATAGCTGTTATTGTTTGAGATTTGTATTATTGATATTCTTAAGTTAATATGAATCAAAAAGAAACAAAATTGTCTATTCTTCAGTGGAACTGCCGATCCATTGCTACAAATCTACATTATCTATTTGAACATGGTAAACTGAGACTTCCGGTTGACGCCAACAGGCTGTACGACCCGAGCTCTGCTGAATTTTGTGATTTTGCGGTGGTTATAGTGGTTTGTTGTGAGTTTTGTATTGTGTAATTGTTGTTTCATGGATCCTCAAGTAAGTGTACCTTTGCTTTGCTTCTCTTTTTATGTTCGTTTGTTTACTCTATCGTTTTTTCGCTTCGTTCACTGTGCTGTTTCACACTCACGTAGTCCGCCATTTTGTTCCGAAATTCCATCCACAAGCTACACACGCGAAAAGTTATTGTCATTGAAGTCTAAATTTACACAGCTCGCTCCCGACCTTGTGTTCCGATTAAAAGAGTTATCGATCGATCGGCCGTCATTTGCCCAGAAAACGGACTAGTTGTGGGGGCAAACAGAAACAAAACATCTCGTCTATCCCTGTTGTCCTTACACACAGATCGCCTATACTTTCGCACTCTGACCCCATGCTTCACGTTGCATAACACCCAGAGTGTATCACGAGGCCTGAGACTCATCGCTGTAACACAGACAATCTCATTCACATCAACCTCTCCCCTCAACCTCTATCTTCACACCTCGATAGCCACAGCCCTTTAGTCATTGCATCATTCAATGCTCAATCACTATGTCCTAACGAAAAACGTACGGTTTTGATTGAATTCATCTCAGACAAGCAGACTGACATTATGTTCATACAAGAAACTTGGTTTCGGCAGACTGGTGACGAGGGTAAATGCTCTGATTTAACCCCTTCTGGCTATTCTGTATGTTCGTTACCTCGCTCATATCGCGGTGGTGGCCTCGCTATCATTTACAGAAACAGTCTGTCCCGTCACCTAGGCTTCATCACAGACTTCGCATTCACTCACTCGTCCTTTGAAGTTGTTCACCTCAGTTTGTCCGTTCCACAGCAGAACATTCACTTCATATGCATATATCGCACCTTTCCAAGCAAGAAAAATAAATTAACTGATGCAATTTTTCACCAAGAATTTCCGGTCCTGCTCGATTATTGCAACACACTGTCAGGAACATACATAGTTTTAGGAGACATTAACTTTCACTTTGACCAACCCCAGCAACCTTCCACCGCAAAAATGATTGAACTTTTAGATCAGTTTAGTCTTTCTCAGTCAGTCACAGAACCCACCCACAGCCGTGGTCACATCATAGATTGGGTTATGCATAGGCTTCAGGATAATGTTGTTAGATCAACTTTAGTCACCCATGAATTAACATCTGACCATTTCTGTGTCGTGTGCGAACTAAACGTCGCAGACCCCCCCCTCCTACCCCATGTTCAGGGAGGCTCGCAGCCTGCGTACCATGGATAGGGATGCTTTCAAGCAAGAGCTTACCGCTAAAGTGACCCCAGAACTGTACCCCACTGTGGATCAGCTGAATAGTACACTTCATGCGCTGCTTGATCGGCACGCCCCCGTGGCCCAGAAAAAGGTCAAGGCAACACGCTCAGCACCCTGGTACGAGTCTATTAAAGACGAGCTCTCCGAGGCGAAGAAACACCGACGCAAAGCAGAGAAAAAGTGGTTTAATCGGATTTAGAAGTCAGCAAGCAGATTTTCACCGCTGCAAAAAAACGGGTCACTAAAATAGTCCAAACTGCCAAAACCCGGTACTTTAGCGACAGAATTAGCAGCAGCGAAACTTGTAAACAGTTGTTCAACATTTGCAATCAGCTAAGGTGTAAGAGCAATGCAACATCATTCCCATCCACGCATCCACCATGTCAGCTCCCAGATGTATTTTGTAATTATTTCACACAGAAAGTGGCTGACATAAGGGCCGCTCTGGACAGCCATGAGATCCCACTCATTAACCCATTCTCACCTTCACTCACTACCGCAAAGATGGAAGTTTTTCAACCAATAACAGAGCAAGAAGTCAAGAAAGTCATCTTGAGCTCAAAACCAACATCTTGCTCTCTTGACCCCATTCCTACCCCCATGTTGATAGAGAATCTTGACCCTCTACTCCCGACCATTACCCACATTATCAACGAGAGTCTGTCCTCTGGTGTTGTTCCGTCTGTGGTCAAAGTGGCTGTCATCAAACCCCTCCTTAAAAAGCCAAGTTTAGACAAAAATAATCTAAAGAACTATAGACCTGTTTCAAACCTCTCCTTCCTGTCCAAAGTCATAGAAAAAATTGTTCTCAAACAACTGTTTGCCTACCTAAATGATAACGCTTTACTGTGCCCCAACCAGTGTGCCTACCGACCCTTCCACAGCACTAAGAAAGCGCTCCTAAAGGTAACCAATGATCTGTTGCTGGCCTTAGTCAATGGTAACGTCTCCGTTCTCACCTTACTAGACCTCTCAGCCGCCTTTGACACAGTCGACCACCACATTCTCTTTAACACTATTCAACACTACTTTGGAATCTCCGGCTCGGTCCTGGCTTGGTTCCACTCATATCTTTCTGACAGATCACAAGCAGTCACTGTCGATGGCTGTTTCTCCAGCACAGCAGACTTGGTGTGCGGCGTGCCTCAGGGTTCCGTTTTTGGGCCGGTGTTGTTCACTCTGTAAACCAAGCCACTGCTTCTCCTGCTTAGAAAGCATGCTGTTGAGAGTCAGTGTAACGGGCGGATATTTAGTGTAAGTGCAAAATATTTGTATATGACTCCTAAAGTGAATTATGCGTGCGTGCACGTTCTCTGTTTACGGACACACCCACAAACGTACGGATTCTTCCCAACACAGACAAACACCAACACCAGATATCCGTTCCACGTTCTCAAAACGTTCTCAAAATTTATATAAATAATCAACACTTTTTATATCAACTTTCACTCCAATCCTTTCATACAAATAATCTATCACAGATGGGCTTATCCCAGTGTCTCACACATATGCGACGTCGACGAGTCTGACACTCGGAACGGAAAATCGAGACCGGCAATTTCTTGTCCTGGTCAATGCAACAAATGCTCAACTTTACAGTACCTTATTTTCCGAGGGTCCCGGGTTCACAAAATCTGGCACACGTTGCCAAACACACGTCGACGCGAGACGGGGTCGACGATAAGAAAGCGTCGACGACAGATGAACGTCGACGAGTGGAGGGACTATCCTCCTGCCCCAGTCCACTCGGAGAAGACGTTGTCTTGAACAAGCGTAGAAATAGAGTCGGTTCCCCTCCGACGTCTCAGAGTTTCCCCCCTGTCCACGTTCCGGACAGGATAAAGCCAATTCTGCTTCCAGTAAGCCAGTAGCCCCAACAGGCTCCCAATCTCCAGTTGGTCTCTCGGCTCCAAGTAGGCCGCTACAATGATATATATATATATAAACGTCAATTCCCTGGCCTATATGATTTCAGTATTCTTTTGTTTCAACACATTTCTACTTCCGTTCTATATGTGTGATCGTGTCTTCCTTCCTTTTACGATGTTGATCACAATCCAGATATAATCATTCCATGAATGAAAATTACTACAAGTAAACATACTCACGCCTTTCATTCATATTTCATTATCTACTACTCTGCAACTATCGCCCCATGTAATTAATAATATTATTACATCAATGAAAAATTATATTCCGTCCTAGTGGACAACAGCTCACCACCTTCCAATACAACAAATGCAATTTCAAAATATACTTATCAGAATCCGACAATCATGGAAACATATATACCTGTAATCTTTACAGCACAAAAAATACAGCTTCCACTTCCAGACAGAAAGTTCCACCGAACCTGTACACCTTGGCAAGTTCACAGTGCCTTCTTCATCCTTTAGTTATTCCACAATTTCACTGTTTCTTTTCTTTTCTCTCTTTTTTAACTTTCTTGGCCTACCCACACACACTGCTCCACGGCACACCAGCCTGACACAGAATTTTTGAGTGAGTGCACAATTTTTCATCTAATTCAAACTTTGATTAATTCAAACCTTCATATCATTGGCTCCCGAATCCTAGCCAATCAAAAACACCGTACAATAATCGAATTATAAAAAACCCGGGAAAATCCCGTTCTCTACAGTCAGTCATTTGCAGACTACACACAACTTTATAAATCCACTGCCCCCTCTCTCATTAACTCCACTGTTCAGACTTTGGAGAACTGCATCACAGACATTAAGTCATGGATGACATTCAACAAGCTTAAGCTTAATGACGATAAAACCGAAGCCCTCCTCATTCACAAGCACAACACCTTCTCCTCACTCCCGCCTCTCCCAACATCGCTTACAGTAGGGACAACAAACATTCAGTTCTCATCCTCAGCAAGAAATCTCGGCTACATTGTCTCCGACGACCTGTCCCTCAACAACCACATCTCCAACGTCTGTCGCTCTGCATACACCGCCATACGCCAAAATAGCTACTGACGCCACTATCTTACACTCACTGCCACCAAAACCCTAGTCTGCGCTCTCGTCCTTTCTCGTCTTGACTATTGCAACTCTCTCCTCGCTGGCTCCCCAAAATACATCATTGACAAGCTACAAAAGGTTCAGAACTCAGCAGCTCGACTAGTATTCCGAGCTAAGAAACGCGATCACATCACACCTCTACTACATTCCCTTCACTGGCTTCCTGTGCAAGCACGCATAGAGTATGTTACGTTGAAACGCGAACGAAAGTATGTCGGAAGCGTGTACGATAGATCTAATCGTTTCGATTTGCAAAGTATTCAATAATAGAGTTTATTTACCTTTGATTTGAGTTTGCATTGTTGTTAGGAAAGGCTTTGTATAACGTTGATAATTTTCGTTAGTCGATATTGTTGTAGAATCTTCTGGATCGGCTTGTTTACTATCGATCGAAGATTCGGGATAATTGTAGAAATTTGAAGGAACGATCCGGAAGGAGAAATAATAATGTATGACGTAAGTCAGTGATGACGATCTTTTATTCGATTGGTGGCAGTGCGTCATTTCTACATTGTTCGAAATTCTTCCGGAAGAGAGAGAGGTTATTTAATCGTGTGCCGAGTTGCTGTTGGGAGAGAAAAGTTGTTGATAGTGATTTGGAGAGTTGCTGTGAAAGTTGTTGAGTTGAGTTGAGAATTGTATGCAGTTGTTGGTGTGTGCTGAATAAAAGTGGAAAACTTCATACGTCGACTTTGTGACTTGTATGCTGTTTGGACGGGCTGTGTGAATAAACGAATCTGAGTTACACAACTATCAGGAATTCAAGCATCGGGGCTGAATCAGATACTGATAGAAAACACCATCATCAAACTGAGTGTAACATTTTGGGGGTCAAGCCGCGATTCACGCCATAGCCAAGGGTTCAACTGCTACAACAAGCGAGTCAACGTTACGAGAGGCAGTCATCGAGGGTAGCCGCCAACGAGTTGCGTCGAGAGGGGCCAACATACTGGGACTACATCACCGATAGGTTCGGGTTGACTGCAAGGGCGTGTAGTCGCCGAAGAGTTGCTTCGTGAGCGAACAACAGAGCGGGACTACGTAGCTGCCGCAGGACTACGTCGAGGGACAGTCTCGGAGCTACATCGCCAGTGTTACAGAGAGCGGCGAGCGGACATCGAGTCTACTTCAGCACAGGAGCGTATACATCAACACCAGCGTGGTGCAGCGTCGCATACGACGAGGACAGCGGGGCCTGCGTCAGCGAAGGCGACTAGTGACAAGCATCAGCGCTACTGCAGAAAGCGTGCTGTTCTAGAACAGTCTAGTAAGGTACAGCACAGTCAAGAACTTTCCAGAAAAAAAGAACTCTACAGTCAAGAACTTTCTAGAAGAAGAACCTTCCAGAAAAGAACTTTCTAGAAAAGAACTTTCTTGAAAAGAACTTTCCAGAAGCATCAAGATGGCTGACTTCTGGCAGAAAGGGGTTGAACTAAATCTAAAAGGCAAACAGCTGACGGAGTACGTCAAATGCCAGGAGAGAATATTGCGTGAAGAAAGAGAAGAACAGCGAAGGCGCGAAGAAAGAGAATTGGAAGAGAAGCGTCTAGAAAAAGAAATAGAACTAGAACAGAAGCGTCTAGAAGTAGAAGAGCAGCGTCGCCGTGAAGAACGAGAATTAGAAGAGCAGCGTCGCCGTGAAGAACGAGAATTAGAAGAGCAGCGTCGCCGTGAAGACAGAGAATTCGAGCTGAAGCGTCTTGAGTTCCAGCTAGAAATGGCGCGTATCCAAAACAATCAGCATGCGCCACAAGTCACCAACGACCATACGGCTCCTAAATTGCCAGCTTTCGTCGACGGGAAGGACCAGATCGACAGCTATCTGGCGAGATTCGAAAGGTTCGCCGAAAGCTCTAACTGGCAACCTCAAGACTGGGCAATTCGACTGAGTGCACTTCTGACGGGGCAAGCTCTCGAAGTTTACACCAGACTGTCGAACGATGACGCCAAAAACTACGACGTCTTGAAAGAGGCCCTGTTGCAGTGCTACAACTTTACAGAGAAGGGCTACCGTAAACGCTTCCGTGAATGCCGGCCTAAGTCAGACGAGACGCCAAAGCAGTTTGTGGAGCGCCTTTCGTCATATCTACACAAGTGGGTGGAGTTATCAGGCGAAACGAAGTCTTACGACAGTCTCCATGACCTGATCGTGAAGGAACAATTTCTCAATGCCTGTCACAAGGACCTAGCGACCCACTTAGAAGAACAAAAGCTGCAGACGCTTAAAGATGTGACTGAGGCTGCTGAAAGATATCTCATCGCTCATGGGAAAACCCTGGGGCCACCCAGCGCGACGAAACATTTTCAGAAGACTGGAAACCATGTGAACCAGATCCAGGGGAGCCAGACGAACCAGAGACAGACGGACTTTACGCCTCCTCCCAGGGAAGGGCATTCAAGAGGCTGTTTCACTTGCAACGCTACAGACCACAGAGCGGCTAACTGTCCTCAAAACAAAAGTAGCGGACAGCGGAGCAGTACGGACAATGCAGCGGCGGGCAACCGACAGAGACGTTTCTCCAATCTACGGCAAACCAGTAGATCTGACCATCAAGTGTGCGGCGGGAGCGTCATTCTTCCGAGTGAGACCGAGCGCGCAGCTACTCCCGCGGACGTGCAAGAGTGCATAACCGATGGCCAACTTCTCCTTGCCAACGGGAAATCCATCCCCGTCGTCGCCAGCGCAGCTGTGACCGTACAGAACATGCCTGTTTCCAAGGGACGCGTCGGAAATCATGAAGTGACTGTTTTAAGAGACTCTGGCTGCAGTGGGGTCATCGTCAGAGAAGACCTAATCGCTAAAGAACAGTTCACTGGCGATTCAAAATGGACACTTATGGCCGACAGCAAATGTGTGAAAGCGCCAGTTGCAAAAATTCATGTCAACACCCCTTTCTACATAGGCGAAGTCGAAGCGGTTTGCCTGAAGAAGCCGCTGTATGATTTGATGATCGGGAACATCGACGGCGCGAGACGACCCGACGACCCCGATCCAGAATGGAGTCCTGCCTCAACCCAACACGTCGAAGTTGTGGAGGAGGATCCATTGCCATTTCCCGATGGAGACCTTACAGAGCTGCTACGGGACAATGTGGTTACTCCGGCTCAGCCCTGCCGACCAGAGATCGTCGGTGCTGTTACTACCAGGGCCCAGGCCAAGAGAGACAAGACGTCTACGCCACTGAAGGTCGCCGACAACTCTAAAGCTGCCATCGTGGACAGAGATAAGCTGATTCAGCTCCAGGAAGCTGATAGCACTTTAAACAAGTACAGGAACCGCCAAGATCACGTGACCAAACGCAGTGGCACGGTCTATTTTGAGGTGAAGGCCAAGATCCTGTACCGAATCTTCCAGCACCCGAGGGTCAACGGAGGGAAACCACTACGTCAAGTCTTGGTACCGTTACCTCTAAGGCGCCAAGTGATGGAAGTAGCTCATGACTCTATCATGGGAGGTCACCTAGGCATCAGAAAGACGTCAGACAGAATACAGGCGGTGTTCTACTGGCCAGGGCTTCATGCGGACGTCAGCCGTTTCTGCCGATCATGTGACATTTGCCAGAAGACCATACCTCGAGGAAGGGTCCCGAAAGTGCCTATGCAGAGGATGCCTCTGATCGACCGACCTTTCAAGAGGGTGGCCTTAGACTTAATCGGCGAAATAAGACCTCCGAGTGAAGAAGGTCATCGGTGGGTACTGACTTTAGTGGACTATGCGACTCGGTACCCAGAAGCAGTGCCACTGAAGAAGATTGACACTGAAACTGTAGCAGAGGCACTGGTGGACATGTTCAGTAGACTTGGAGTGCCTGAAGAAATTCTGACAGACCTCGGGACGCAGTTCGTCTCTGACTGCATGAAGGAGGTCAACAGACTGCTGAGCATCCGGCATTTGACTACGACACCCTACCATCCGATGTGCAACGGGCTTGTCGAGAAGTTCAATGCTACGCTGAAGTCCACCCTGAAGAAACTGTGCAGCGAGCAGCCCAGACAATGGCATCGCTATATTAACGCCTTACTTTTCGCCTACAGAGAAGTACCGCAGGAGTCCACCGGCTTTTCTCCGTTCGAGCTGCTGTACGGAAGAACCATCCGAGGGCCGATGCACATCCTAAAAGAACTGTGGACGAAAGAAGTAGACACCCCAGAGGTGAAGAACAGCTACCAGTACGTGTTTGAGCTACGGGAGAAGCTGGAGCAGACTCTCGAGATAGCCAGAGAAAACCTGAAGAAGTCCCAAGACTGTGGAAAGCACTACTACGATCGTAGGGCTGTGAATAGGAAGTTCAAACCTGGCAACAAAGTGCTGGTGCTGCTACCTACCGATCATAATAAGTTGCTGATGCAGTGGAAAGGCCCGTACGAAGTGGAGACCGTGGTGGGGATCAACGACTACAAGGTGAAGGTCGGTCAGCATTCCAAGATATACCACGCCAACCTCCTTAAGCTGTACGTGGAAAGGCCATCAGAGACTGTGCATGCAGCAACAGCAGCTGTGACCGACGACAGCTTTGACAGCGAAGAACTGTTGGAACTGGGAGACTTCCACAGCAAAGAAGGCATCGATGATGTTAAGCTAGGACCAAGCTTGACGGAAGGTCAAAAGATGGAGCTCAAGGACCTTATGGGCGAGTTTCCCCACAACTTCAGCGACGTCCCAGGCTCTACGACTTTGGTCGAACACGAAGTCCACCTCACTTCAAATATACCCGTTCGATCCAAGCCCTTCCCGATCCCTTTCAAGGCCCGCGAATCCTTGAAGAAAGACATCGATGAGATGCTGAAGATGGGCATCATCAGGGAGTCCAGTTCCCCCTACGCGTCCCCTGTCGTGGTCGTGAAGAAGAAGGACGGGAGCAACAGAGTATGCATCGACTACAGGAAGGTCAATAAGATCACCATCTTCGACCCTGAGCCGATGCCTACCGCAGCAGACCTCTTCCGCCAATTATCGGGGAGTAGAATCTTCTCAAAGATTGACCTCAGCAAGGGTTATTGGCAAGTCCCCGTGCGTCAACTGGACATACCAAAGACTGCTTTCATAACTCCTGATGGGACGTACGAGTGCCTAAGGATGCCCTTTGGCATGGTCAACAGCGGAGCTACCCTAAAGAGAGGAATGAGGAAGATGCTTAATGGGATGGACAACGTCGTGTGTTACTGGGACGACCTGCTGGTCCACACTCGCACCTGGAAAGAGCATCTGCAGACCTTGAGGGAGCTGTTTCACCGTCTCACAGAAGCCAACCTGACCGTGAGACCCAGTAAGTGCATTCTGGGAACTGACAACGTAGACTTTATCGGCCATTCGCTGAAAGAAGGACAAAAGGGGCTTCTACTAGAAAACGTCACCAAGATTCTGAACGCTCCACGTCCCCAAACCAAGAAGCAGGTGCGATCTTTCCTGGGGTTGGCTGGATATTACAGGGAGTTTGTACCAAACTACTCCGCCATCACAGCACCCTTGTCGGACCTGGTGCGGAAAGGCTGTCCAAACCAAGTGCAGTGGGGACCGTCTCAGGAGAAGGCATACCAGACTGTGCGCGACCTCCTTTCGAAGGATCCGGTGCTACGACTGCCCGATACTTCTAAGGAATTCGTCTTAAGAACAGACGCAGCGGACGAAGGCATCGGCGCCATACTGATGCAAGAACACGAAGGGAAACTATTTCCGGTCAGTTACGCCAGCAAGAAGCTGTCCAGGGCTGAGAAAAATTACTCAACCATGGAGAAAGAGTGCCTTGCCATCATATGGGGAATCCGGAAGTTCGAACTGTACCTTCAAGGAGTGAAGTTCGTGCTACAGACTGATCACAAGCCGCTAACTTACTTGAACTCTGCCAAGTTTGTGAACAGTCGGATCATGAGATGGGCTATGTACTTGCAGAACTTTAACATGCGAGTAGAATCTATCAAAGGATCGGACAATGTTGGTGCGGACTTCCTCAGCAGAGTGTGTGAGTAAAGAACATTGACTGTATGGATGAACTGTGAACATTGACAATATCCAGATAGACTTGAAGATGAAAACCATTGACTCTGTGTAGATAAGCTGAGCGCAATTACAGTATTCAGAAAGTCTTAAATTAGTTTCAATTGAGGACTTTGTTTGTGCATTACGTTTCAACGTTGTTGAAAGAAATTGGGTAAATTTCTTCTTGAGTGGGGGGTTATGTTAAGTTGAAACGCGAACGAAAGTATGTCGGAAGCGTGTACGATAGATCTAATCGTTTCGATTTGCAAAGTATTCAATAATAGAGTTTATTTACCTTTGATTTGAGTTTGCATTGTTGTTAGGAAAGGCTTTGTATAACGTTGATAATTTTCGTTAGTCGATATTGTTGTAGAATCTTCTGGATCGGCTTGTTTACTATCGATCGAAGATTCGGGATAATTGTAGAAATTTGAAGGAACGATCCGGAAGGAGAAATAATAATGTATGACGTAAGTCAGTGATGACGATCTTTTATTCGATTGGTGGCAGTGCGTCATTTCTACATTGTTCGAAATTCTTCCGGAAGAGAGAGAGGTTATTTAATCGTGTGCCGAGTTGCTGTTGGGAGAGAAAAGTTGTTGATAGTGATTTGGAGAGTTGCTGTGAAAGTTGTTGAGTTGAGTTGAGAATTGTATGCAGTTGTTGGTGTGTGCTGAATAAAAGTGGAAAACTTCATACGTCGACTTTGTGACTTGTATGCTGTTTGGACGGGCTGTGTGAATAAACGAATCTGAGTTACACAACTATCAGGAATTCAAGCATCGGGGCTGAATCAGATACTGATAGAAAACACCATCATCAAACTGAGTGTAACAGAGTACAAACTCTCTGTTCTCTGTCACAACTTCTTCACAGATTCTTGTCCCTCCTAACTTGCTGACCTACTGTCTGTCTACTCCCCTTCATGCACTTTAAGATCTTCTGCTGACACTCGCACACTCAAGGTTCCCGTCACCCGCACTAAGACATACGGCCAACGTGCATTCGCCTACTCCGCACCTAAGCAGTGGAATTCCCTTCCCTCCCATATCCGCAACATACAATCAACACAAGCATTCAAAAAGGCCCTCAAAACCCACCTTTTCAAACTGCATTATTCAGACTGATTTGTATCCCGCTGCCATTCTCTCCTCTTTTGTCTTTGTCTGATCCGTAATTGTATACACGGCTGTATATATTTATACTGTTTTTTTTCTCTTGGGCCTAATCGGGCATATATATATAGCTGTGAATAGGTTTTTGCTATTCTATTTCTGTCTTTTCTGTCAGTGTATTGTAGCAAAAGCGATGCTTTATCGAGTGCATGTATTTATATGTAATGACTATGTAAAGCGTGGTGAGTCTGGTCATAGGCTGGAGTACCTGCTATATAAAAATCCGCTATTATTATTATATTATATATCAAAAACCGATCATCATGTATTATCTTTACTATCATTAAATGTCAACTATAAAAAGTTAGCAAAGTTGCAAGGGTTATATTTTCCACAATTAACGAATTTCAGCAGTAACAAAGTTCAGTGAGCGATTTATGTAAGGAATAATATGGATTACATTTCGAACCCATCTCGGATACCAAAACGGACAACGGATCTCAGTTCACCGGCCGCCTGATGCAAGACGTGTTCGAGTTGATACAAGTTCATCACATTCGCACACCACCGTACCACCCAGCCAGCAACGGACAAGTAGAAAGACTGAATGGAACACTTCTCACCATCCTCAGGAAAGTCGCCGACGACAATCCAGAAGCGTGGGACACCTACGTAAATGCGGCACTGTTCGCATATAGAGAAACGCCCCATGCAGCCACAGGCTACACCCCGTCAACATTGCTATTCGGCAGACCTCTAGCAGGACCGCTAGAAGCCCTATGCAGAAGTTGGACGGAGGCCAAGATAAACGACACACCCAAAGGTGCCACCAAGTACGTCGCAGACCTGCAGGAAACCCTCAAAGCAACGTGGAAGAAAGCTGGTGAAGCACTGAAGAAGGCAAGAGCCCGTCAGGCGAAGTACTACAACCGCCACGCGAAGGACAGAGAACTGCAAGTCGGCGATCAAGTGCTACTCTCACTTCTAAGTGGAACCAACAAGCTGGACATCGCTTGGAGAGGACCATACCGGGTGACTGCCAAGAAATCCAAGACAGTCTACCAAGTAGAGGTGAACGGGAGAGCCCGATACCACCACATCAATCTCCTCAAGAAATACACGGACCGACCAGCGACCCCCCAGCACTCACAACTTGCTAGCCATCGCAATCGCGGAAGAAGGAGAAAGCATGGAGACGAATGCAGTAGAGTATCCCCTGCATTCCAAAGAAGCCTACAAAGACGTGATATTCAACGGAGACCTAGCCGCCAAACAGCAACAGCAAGTACGACAGGTCATTCGACAACATCAGACTGTGCTAACAGACCGACCAGGGAGGACAGACCTCGTCGAAGTAACCCTAACGGTGACCGACCCAACACCCGTCCGCCAGAAGCTCTACCCGATGCCACTGTCGCAGCAGCGAGCCATCAAGGAAGAGATAGACACCTTACTGGCAGCCGGAATCATCTCAGAGTCTACTTCACCCTACAGCGCAGGCACGGTATTGTTGCGAAAACCCAACGGAGAGCATCGACTGTGCTTCGACTTCAGACTCCTGAATGCGGTAACGCAGTTCCAGCCAGAGCCACTCCCGGACCAGACAGACCTATTTGCCAAGCTTCAGCGAGCGAAGTACTTCTCACGTATCGACCTCAGCAAAGGATACTATCAGATACCAGTACAACCACAAGTCCGAAAGTACCTAGCGTTTAGCACTATGGAAGGACACTTCGAGTTCAACGTACTTCCATTCGAACTCCACAACGCACCCAGCATCTTCAGCGCCATGATGCGAAAACTCCTGGCACCCCTGAGCAGCGAGCACCTACACTCGTTTATGGACGACATCCTCATCGCTACACCTACGTGGGAGGAACATGTCACGCTCCTAGAACAACTACTCGCCCGCCTCAGAGACACTGGATTGACGGCAAGACCCACCAAATGTCAGATTGGATTCACGGAATTAGAATTCCTCGGACACACCATCAGTCAAGGAAGCCTGCGACCGGTAGAAAAGACCGTGAAACGCCTACTCGACGCTCCTAGGCCCAAGACCAAAAAGGAAGTACAGTCGTTTCTAGGACTCTGCGGCTTCTACCAGAAGTTCATCCTCAACTACAACAGCATCGCCGTACCACTGACAAATGAAACCCGGAAAATCGCCCCGGACAAAGTAGTTTGGACAGCCGAATGCGAGACAGCATTCCAAACACTCAAGGACAAAATGACATCGGCGCCAGTACTCCACCTACCAGATATGACTCAGCCCTTCGTTCTTCGCACCGACGCAAGCGACTTAGGCCTCGGAGCAGTACTGCTAGAGCGCGACCCCAAGAATGCAGAGACGCTATTCCCTGTCGCCTACGCCAGCAGAAAATTGAGACCCGCCGAGACCCACTACGCCACGTCGGAGAAAGAATGCCTTGGACTAGTCTGGGCCGTACAGAAGTTTCAACTCTACCTGTATGGGACACACTTCACAGTTCAGGTGGACCACCAATCACTATCGTTCCTGGCAGCCTCCAAATCTTTGAACTCTCGCCTGATGAGATGGGCACTCACCCTTCAGGCGTACTCATTCCAAATCGAGTACATCCCCGGCAAAGAGAACCACGGAGCTGACTACCTCAGTCGCCATCTCGTGGAGGACACAGCAGCTGTCGCCCACCCAACACAACTAAGGGCCACAGCACCAGAATTCGTCCCCGTCCAATAAAACCCTGTCACTAGTGTCCATAGCTACCTGGCACAGCATTGCAGCTCAGGTAGAGCAACTTACTTAATTTGTAAATAGGACCCTAGGATAGTGCAGTGTTAAACTAGGCTCTGTAGTAGAAAAAGGTCGAATCCAGTAGTCATCGCCTTTTTTCAGTTGAGGGAGCCTGTGACGAGATGACTAGTTTTACTCTGCCTATTTACTATTTAGCCTTGTTTAGTCATTGTAACTTTAGAAAGTTAAAGTATTACACAGCAGCTGATTACAGTATAGGAGGTACACACACTGCGAGCTTGCGCAGGCAGTTAGTGACGTCAGCACTGTGTGCCTTGAATCTGAAAGTTTTAACCAATGGGACGCAGGCAGAGCGGTTAGAGCCGGTTCTGACTGGGTCAAAACCTAGCATAGCTTAAGTCAGTGCTACGAAAGACACCGAAGTCTACACAGCTAGACCGGAGCAGAGAACTATCTTCACTCATAGACCAGGAAACAGGACTTGTGAATTTTAGAATTCACTCAAGTAGCCACGAGGCCTGACTTTGTCAAACAGGTAAATGAACATACTTCTGTTTCATCGTGATATATTTATATTATTGTTGAAATTATGTTTGTAGAATTTGCTATGCATAAATGTGGATTGTTCGTCCAACGTTGCGTGACCACGTGGCGAAACACGACCGGTTGCGCCGCCATGTTGTATACCTGACGGAACCACTGTTGTTGAACCTATATGTATGTTTGCAGACCAGTGGCTGTACCAGTGAATGTTTATATTATTATTAATTCTGTATGTGTGTAGTTAGCCACGATTGATATTTATGTATGTATAAAAACTTAGAGTTGAGATTCCAGTGGACCACGGACGTAGCAGAATGTTCGTCGCTTATGTACAGAGATGTGGAGCTATCACTGAGGGCTACTTTGGCTTTCAGTGAGACGCTCTGCACAAACCAATTGTTCAGGGTTGTGCAGAATTTCGTCTTTTATATTACAGACGAGCAGGCGAGCTATCCCGTGCGCCCAACTCCACAGGAAAACCAAGTTGGCTGTTTAGCCCCTACAGCCCAAGACTGAGGGAGCAACCCTGGAAAACCCCCTGCAAGACCCCACAGCGTGGCAAGGGACCAAACTACATGACGACACCGCGTGTACCAGAAGCTACCTCAACGAAGGACTTCAAACACACCATACTGCAGTTAAGTGACACGGAAGAAGTGCACCCAAACTGATAGCAAAAGGACCACAGTAGTCCACTCTTCAGAACTGTAGTAAAACGGACCACAGTAGTCCAATCTTCATGAAATCTAGAAGCCAGTGCCCGATGAAGACATAACAGCTGCATAGACTATCAGCGATCGAATTATTTGCATTGACTTATGACATTTTAATATTAAGGTATATTAGCACCTCGAAGATATTGTATAGATTAGAAGAAATAAATGTGTGATTTTAACCGTTATCAAGTGGCTGGACTACATATGATTCATAGCCGTGTGAAAGCTAGTGTGACAGTGATCTTTTACCATTTTTCTATCTATCTCTGTATCCCAGCCTTAACACAGACCGAGCTAAACTATAAATTTATTAAAGTAATTCACAGGGTGACTAACTAGCAGTTCCCATCGAATAAAGCGTGAGGGTTACAGCATTCCATTGTGCAGAGCCCAGTAACCCATAAACCCCACGTGACACTTTAATTGGCGAGCCTAGCCAGGATCTGTGTATAATAGGAATTGGGTATAACCGGATCTAGGTACAATAAAATTAGATAACAGTAGTAGTAGTAGAATAACTTAGAATAGTTGTAAGTGTAGAACATTGACTCAGTTTGGTGCACTATTCTTTAATTAAAAACTTTTTTGCTGCAATTCTTTTTGTGCCTGTATGTTGCATTGTTCTTTTGCAGGTTTTGCTTAAATAACTGTTGTATGCCATTTGACTCTTGTTTTATTCTATTATTGATTACGAATTTGATTGTCTTTGCATTGTTGTTATTGAATTGCAATATTGCTAGTGTTTTGGTATTCCACTTGATTCAGAGGTTGGTCATAGACACGTTTGACAATGTCGGACCCAGTGGCCTTGAGATTGTGCTTCAAGGAATTAGGGGAAGCTTTACACTTAGCAGGGGGAGACCTAATTGCGTATATCAATGCAGAGGTAGAGAAACAGGAGGCTAAGGCAGAGAGAGCAGCAGAGAGAGAGGCGAAGAAACTCAAAGCGGCAGAGAGAGCAGCAGAGAGAGAACAGAAAAAAAGCAGAATTAGAGGCAGAGAGAGAGGCAAAGAAATTAGAGGCAGAGAGAGGCGAAGAAATTAGAATTAGAAGCAGAACAGAAGAAACTGGAACTAGAAGCAGAAAGAGAGCAGAAGAAGGTAGCAGCAGAGAGAGAAGCAGAAAGTAGGAGATGGGAGTATGAGAAGGCAGAAAAGGAAAAAGACAGACAGCATGAGTTAGAATTGAAAAGATTGGAATCAGGAGCTTCAAGTTCTTCCTCAACCCCTCCCCACTCAGATCAACTAGAGGTAGCATCCAACCCCGTACTAGGGATGTCATTTCCACTGGGGACATTCAATGAAAGAGAAGAAGGTCTAGATCTCTATCTGACTAGGTTTGAGCGCCTAGCAACTGAGTATAAACTAGATCCCACCCATTGGTCTTTTAAGCTTAGTCAAGGGCTTAGAGGAAAGGCATATGACATCTACAGTAAGCTACCGACTGACAGAGTGACTGACTATCATAAAGTAAAAGAGGCACTCCTAACGGGATTCGAACTAACAGGAGAATGCTACCGGCAAAAATTCCGCACCAACCGGAGAGTGAAAGGAGAGAGCTATGCGCAGTTCGCGGATCGGTTGTCCACCATGCTAGATAAGTGGATTAGCCAGTCAGCCACGGCTAAGACGTATGATGGACTGACAGAACTGTTAGTATGGGAACAGCTACGGAAAACCATGACCCCCGAGCTGAGAACATTCTCAGTAGAGCAGGGCGCGGAAAGACTGGAAGATCTGGTCAAGGTCGCAGATAGACCTAAAGCCTAACGGGAAAGAGGCACAGAAACGAAGCCCTCACAGGGAAGAGCGCACCGCGAATAAGCCAAATAACCCCAGACCTGGGCAGAATAAAGGACCCAACACGGAATTCGGGAAAAGAGGTCCTGCAGAACAGAAACGGTATTGCTCGTTCTGCAATAGAAACAATCACTCCACCGCAGAATGTTTCAAGTTGGCCGCACAACGTAGGGAAGAGCGCGAAAGCCGGCCAGCGCACAGAGTTCTAACTCAATGTAGCGGTAACAAGCCACACCCTATCGGAGATCACCCATCGGTGACAGACACGGTCAAGGTCAACGGAAAAGAAGCGAACTGTCTGTATGGCACAGGTCTATCATACGACGCGATAGTTAGCGAATCTCTTGTATCGCGCGCGGACTTGACGGACAAGACAGTCGACTTACAAGGAGCAGACTTGACGAAACCGACGACTACTTGCCCAATAGCTTGGATAGAAGTAGAGAGTAGGTTCGTCACAGGACGAATCCAAGCAGCTGTTTTACAGAAACCCCTGTATGATCTAGTGCTAGGTTGTAGGTATGTGTTCTTAGGCACGCCCCCTAAAACTGTAGAGATAGCTGCAGTGCAAACCAGGGCCCAAGCTAAAACCCAACCACCCCAGCCAGAGTTAGCTCCGAATCCAGGACTCGAAGAGATCAAAACAGCACAGAAAGAGGACACCTCGATAGCGAAGTGCTTCCAGAAGCTACCCAAGGCGCACACACCGCCGCACAAGGGAGACTTCTACATGGAAGAGGGAGTTCTACATCGACAAGGAGATGGAGATCACACCCAACTAGTACTACCAGCCCCTCTTCGAGCCCAAGTACTAGAGTTAGGCCACAGCATGCCACTCAGCGGACACATGGGAATTGGAGCCACAGTGCAGAGAATCAGCGCACACTACTATTGGCCAGGAATCACGGAGGATGTCAAGCGCTACGTGAAATCTTGTCACCAA
Organism: Oncomelania hupensis; assembly: GCA_036898135.1. NCBI lineage: Eukaryota > Metazoa > Mollusca > Gastropoda > Littorinimorpha > Pomatiopsidae > Oncomelania > Oncomelania hupensis. Next base: position 19,626,823 of record CM072516.1, read on the forward strand.
TGTCAACGATATTCCCCGCGACATCACACCGTACCAGTTACCTTAGGACCATCAGTAGTAGTCGGCGTGCCATTCCAGCAAGTCTCAGTAGACATAGTAGGACCACTGCCCATGACCAAGAAGCGGAACAGATTTCTACTCACACTCGTCGACGCATGTACGATGTGGTGCGAAGCAGTCCCGTTGCCAGCGATCGACACCAAGAAGATTGCAGATGCACTCATCGCCATCTTTACCAGAGTCGGATTCCCGGACAGCATTAGAACGGACAACGGATCTCAGTTCACCGGCCGCCTGATGCAAGACGTGTTCAAGTTGATACAAGTTCATCACATTCGCACACCACCGTACCACCCAGCCAGCAACGGACAAGTAGAAAGACTGAATGGAACACTTCTCACCATCCTCAGGAAAGTCGCCGACGACAATCCAGAAGCGTGGGACACCTACGTGAATGCGGCACTGTTCGCATATAGAGAAACGCCCCATGCAGCCACAGGCTACACCCCGTCAACATTGCTATTCGGCAGACCTCTAGCAGGACCGCTAGAAGCCCTACGCAGAAGTTGGACGGAGGCCAAGATAGACGACACACCCAAAGGTGCCACCAAGTACGTCGCAGACCTGCAGGAAACCCTCAAAGCAACGTGGAAGAAAGCTGGTGAAGCACTGAAGAAGGCAAGAGCCCGTCAGGGTGACTAACTAGCAGTTCCCATCGAATAAAGCGTGAGGGTTACAGCATTCCATTGTGCAGAGCCCAGTAACCCATAAACCCCACGTGACAATCAGTCTTATCAATAAAATCCAATCAAGAATACAAAACAAAACAATATGATTAATAAGCGATAAAACAAACCAACATCATGTAAAAATTGAAACATGTGTTGACTATTGCATACTTTAAAAAACTCATTAAAAGGTATTGAACCAAAATATCTTTCTATTTCATCAACCAGATTAACACATTCAGACATACAATGGCGAAGAGAAAAGAATTTGTCACATGCAAAGCACCATGGTGGTTCTTCTCCTTTTAAAAGGAAACTATTGGTAACCAAGCGTGCCAACCAGTACGGAGTGACCGTATTTAATTCCGGCGAAATGAATTAAATACTGGGTTTTGCGAGAAAAGAAATACTGACAAGTGTTAAAAAATACTGACAAAGGGGTCCTGAAATACTGACAAGAAGATTAGGGGGTTGGCACCTCTGGGTAACATAAGTATGTCCAATATGAAGGCGAGACAAAACAGTTTTTTCTTTGCGGGTGGAGGTTAACCCTAGGGTCAAGAAACGCCACATGTACTATTCACACAATATTCATATATACTATACACACTAGATATACACATATACTCAAAAAACACTTTCAACCATAATAACAACTTTGTATGGGAGGAGTACATACACAACTGGAATAGAAAAGACAGTAAGCAGGGTTGATGTATTATTGTGTGAAAAATAAAGTTTCCAACTGTTGTTTGAATAAATAAATAAATAAATAAATAAATAAATAAATAAATAAATAAATAAATAAATAAATAAATAAAGTATGTACATGGTGGCATTTACAGTTTAGTTTTTAAAGGTGGTGGCTGGGTGGGGAAAATTTACTTAGGAAAAATAAAGAATTTCAGCACCTTCTTAAAAGACTGCAAAGTGTGTTCTTTGGTGGACGGGAAGATGCAGTGAAATCCAATAATTCGGTGACTGAAAGTCAAATGATCGCTGGCCACATATGCATATCTGTGTTTTATACCTTGGGAAGAAATGTGAAGGGCGTGCCATCTTGCATTTTCAAAACTATGTCTATATTCTGTGTGTGATTGACAATGTAAGAACGTGTAACCAATAACCTATTTCACTCCTTCGGATGAGAGTATAAACCGAGGTTTAGTCCGTGCACCCTTGCGTTTCATCGCTTGGGCTTTAAAGATCCTGACGCTCATGTCAGCACGCACTAGGTTCCTAAGTTCCCATCTGCGGTCACCGAGGATTGTGCTCAGTCATCTGGATCCTGTATCGACCAACGCATTGAGCTTCTTGTTTGTTTGTTTGATTTTAATGTCTTTTTCACCGAAATTATAAGACCAAAAAAAAGACGAACGAAATAAAAAACGTGAAAATAGTGCTACATAAGACTGATTAAATAAATGCATACATTACTAATCTAAACGATTTATGGCATGCACTATAATTTTGTGTATCTAACGATTTTGTTTTGTATCTACTGACTGCTACGATATTCAATAATAGCTGTAAACTGAGCTCCTTCAACTCCCTCCTACAGGTTTTGAGGAGATTAGTAGCAGTCAGACCTTTATCAAAACTGATTTGAACAGCAAATATGTACCTGAATTCAACATATTTTTTTTTGTAAACGCAGAATGTTTCATCAGATCCATCGTGACAGTCACGTCTAAAGTCACAGACCAGCGTGTATGGGATGGTTTCTCCCATCGAGCGGCACTTAAACATCTCAACACTCACCAACCGTTCTGCTGACAACGCTCTTCCGTCCGTTGTTGCTTTTGTTAACGTCCCATTGTCTGTCAAATACAGCTCACAACGTGCAACATAGTCCCTTACTCCACAGTGGCTGTGAACGTCACATGACAGAAAACTGTGGACAAACTCATCATTTGGACACCTTGTCAAACGTTTATGTATCACATAGTTTTGCATGGGAAAATCCACCGCCTTATAGTCATCGACCGTTTGCTTGTGTTGCATTTCACAGAAATATGTACTGCACACAGATTCTGAACATCCAACGGGATAAAACATCCCTTGCTCATCCAAAAGCACAGCAAAGCACGTGGTTGAATACAGGTCCATTTGAGAAAAAATATTAAATGGCGTTCTCAGGAAATAGTCATCTGTACTCTGAATAGAAACGTTTCCGTAATAACAGGTTGTGTTATCGATCCAGCGAATCGTTTTCCTGTAACATACACACATTAAAACAGTAAACAATAAGTAGAACCAAGACCCGATTCAGATCTGTATTCGTCTGTTTACAAGCAATAAATAAACCAGTAGAGTTTATTCTACTTGCAACAAAGCAAATAATAATTATTATTTTGAACTGTTGCATTGAGCCACTCAGGGATGCCCCCGACCCATTCCTCTGTATCGCCGTGCCGACTAGGAGTCGATACGTAGGGACACATATGCTTATCCTCCAGACGTCCATTTCAGGCTCAGCCAAGATCATTACTGAAGAACTCTGATCCATCTTTAAAACAGCACTGAAAGACACCTCTCTCTGGAAGTCTTCTACAATCTGTCCTGTTCCCAAGTCTAAAAGCCCTTCTGAACTCAACGATTACCGACCCGTTGCTCTGGCTCCTATCGTCTTTAAATGCTTTGAGCTAATCGTTCTGGGCCAGCTTAAGCAGCATACACAACATCAACTTGACCCACACCAATTCGCATACAAGCAAAACAGATCCACTGACGACGCAACACTGACCCTACTCAACAATGCATACAATCACCTAGAAAAAGCTGGCTCGTTCGTTCGCATCCTAGTCATTGATTTTTCTTCGGCATTTAACACTATTCAACCTCACCTGATGGCAATGAAGCTCCTGGAGCTCCATGTCGACCCTAAACTAATTTTGTGGATCACCAGTTTTCTCACCAATAGAACTCAAGCCGTTTCCTTTCAACACTCTCTCTCTGGCACCCTAAAAACTTCTACTGGCTCTCCTCAAGGTACTGTTCTGTCACCGATTCTGTTCACCCTCTACACTAATGACTGTACTGGCTCTGACTCCTCACCTCTCATCAAATACTCCGACGACACCGCTCTCGAAGACCTTTCCAATTCTGACACTGTCTATTTTCAACAAGTTAACCGCTTCTGCACATGGTGCAAAGACAACTTTCTTGACCTTAACGTGACGAAGACAAAAGAAATGACGATCGACTTCCGACGAGACCCCGCCCCCATCCCCGACCTGTACATAGACGGTGCGAAAGTGGAGAGAGTGACAAACTACAAATACCTGGGGACGATTCTCGACAACAAACTGTCCTTTGACCAAAACACAGCTGCGATAGAAAAGAAATGCCGACCTCGACTGTACTGCCTTCAGAAACTCCGTTCTTTGAACATCAGCCGACCCATTCTTTCTTCTTTCTATCGCTGTTTTATTGAATCAGTTTTGACTCTTGGTTTTATTTGCTGGTTTGGAGGGCTAAGTGTAAAGAACAAGAGGGTGCTTGACAGATTGGTGAGAGTGTGTGCGAGAGTGACGGGTGAAAGACAAAACAGTTTGAGAGAACTGCATGAATACCGTGTGGTGAGGAAGGCGGGAGTGGTTATGAAAGACACTTCACATGTTTTAGCAAAGCATTATGAAATGTTGCCCTCTGGTCGCAGACTGCGTGTGCCTAAATGTTCTCTTGTAAGAACAAAAAACAGTTTTATTCCAAAATCTATTGAGTTTTTAAATAAGCGCTAAGTAATATTTTTGTATAAGATTTTGATGTTTGTGATGATGTTTGAGATGTCATTTCATACTGGAAATTTACTATAGATGTAGTCTACTGTGTACTTGTTTTATCTATGTATGTACTGTTTTAATGTTTCATACCGATCAGCAATTGTATGTCATAATTTCTCTGTTGAGATAATAAAGTATTCTTGAACTTGAACTTGAACTTGAAAAGCTAAGACATCTCTACCAGGCAAACCAGCATCCTAAAAGGTGCGAATCTGTCTGGGCTCTGCAAGCGTTGACATTTTACCATGTCTTTTACCAGTGAATTCCAGTCAAACGCTTAATTAACTTTTGTTTACTTTTAAAATTAGATTTATTTTTGTTTTTACTTTTAAAGCAATATTTTAATGTAGTATATTTTGGGTGGTTCATTGCTTTGAGTTATTATTTATATGTAGAACAAAATGATTCCTACTAGATGACCTCAACTAAAACTATAAAAGACAAAAATATCCCCCTTTCTTTGTGCCTTTCCTCCTCTCTGTATAATAAACTTATATTAGGTATAGACTGCGTGTGGGCACCCCACAGACTGCAACTACACTTTCCCCAGGGGAAACGGCCCAGAATTGTGTAATAAAAAGTGACAATAAAGTGTCAAAAATCAAACCCAGTTAACCGCAATTTCAGGGCCCGATCGGGCCAATGCAAATTGGAACCGACTCGCGCCCGATTCGGGCAAAGATCGGGCGATCGTCGGGCTACCCTAAACTTACCCGAACAGTAGCCCGACTTTCGATAATGATTGGGCGATCGTCGGGGTACCCAAATCTTACCCGACCGTAACCCAACCTTTGCCGAACGGTAACCCGATTCCGGCAAAGATCGGGCATATGTCAGGATACCCAACACCAACCCTATTGTAACTCAACTTAAACCAAAAACAACCCCGATAATGCCCCATTTCTGGCCAATGCTGATTTATCCTAAAATCATATTCCACATGACGTATTGTTTATGATATGTGATTGCATGAAGAAAGAATTGAGATCTCTGGTGTTAATAGGGACTGTCGGCACAAGCGTTTTTTTTGTTTTCGGAAGTCCTTGGTGTGTCCCCACTGAAGTGTTTACACACCACTTGCATTTCGATAACGATATATATTAACGTGATCTTCATCGCTATCGAAATCGTGTGTAAATGCATAAACGAAAGGCAAAGCCCCAAAAAAACAACCACAGCGGAATAGGTTTTCGCAGACAAACACAATATTCGACCTCATGCAACTGTAGAAGAAAATAACTGTAGAAAATTGGCGCCTAAGGACAACCGGAAAAGACCAGCAGTAATGGGCACGGAAATTTACCCTTGGCTTATAATGTATAAATAAATACAATAGTTAAAAGAAACACTTTAACAATATTTTACATATTGTATGATAAAAATTAGGCATTATAAGCACAATTGCTGAATTGATTTTGTATAAATATTTTTCACATACGTACGCCGCAGCAAATGCGAAGAAGAAGAAACATTCCACAGACAGTTTAGCTAATGAGAAGTGAGAGTGTTAGCTTGCGCTCAGCGTGGCTTTGTGGTGGGGCAGAATCGGGCGACAGGCGGGAGAGCGAATCGTTAGGCATCTACATTTTCTGGAGCGAGTTTCCCAGAACAAAGCGCAAGCGTGCGCACGCCGATTGCGTATGCCTGGATGTAATTAACGGTATGTAAAGAGATTGCGTATGGCATCATGGTTTCTCAGGAGCAACTCAGGAAAATCATAAAAGTAATCTTGATATGCTCTGTGGGTTCGGGCATTAAATAGAATAGACCCGGCGTGTCGTAAGAGGCGACTAGCAGGGGTGACGTTAGCACGGCATCACGGGGTAAAAGTCTTCTACACAGAAATCACCGGCCAGGGCGGAGGAACCTCACGATACTACAGGTTCAATGACCACGTGCTCAGGGCCAAGGCGAGCCACACTGTATTCGAGAATTTCGGCTGTGGCCAACAGCCTGGAGAGGATTGGGCACCACCAGGTCCTTTTTGCCCAAGACACACTACATGATAAAGCTATCCACTAATTCCATACCGGATCGGTCGTCGCCCGGCACAAGGACCGCGCCTTCCGTTGGCCACCAGGACGGAGGTGATAAGTATGCTACTGATGGACAAATAAGCAAGATCCGCACGAGAAACAACGTCGTCATAGGAACCTGGAATGTCAGGACGCTAACTGCGGAAGAAAAATTTGAAGAACTGGCCCACGAGCTGGGCCACTAGCGATGGAACGTTCTAGGTATCAGCGAACTGCACTGGAAAGGACTAGGTGAAATAACGACCGACAAAGGCCACAAGCTCTCCACGATCCAAAGCAAGTCTGGCATATGCCTTACAGAAGAACAAAAAGTTTTGGACAGATGTACAAAGTACTGCTCTGACCTTTACAACCATACACCAAATGGAGACTGTTACACTCGTTTGATGTAAGTATTTTCAATCAGTAGTAGATTCAGCCCCAATGCGTGAATGCTCCTGATGAGTGTAAGCTCGGATTCGTTTATCCACGTAACCCGTTCAATCAGCATACAAGTCACTGAGTCGTCGTATGAAGTTTTCAAACTTTTATTCAGCATTCATCAACAACTGCATACAATCACCTTTTCACTCTCTCTACAACACTTTTTACAATATCTTCCCCACACACAGAGCATCCATTTTTATAGTTTTTTTTTTCTCGATCGAGATAACGACAGAATGTTCTCGATGACTCTTTACCACCAATTGAACTAAAGTTCGTCATCACTGACGTACGTCATACAACATCCTTTCTGTCCAAGAATGTTCTCAAATATCCCGAAACTTCGATCGATAGTAAACAAGCAGATCTAGAAAATTCTCCAATAATATCGACTAATGAAAATTATCAACGTTATACAAAGCCTCTCCTACCAACAATGCAAACTCAAATTGCAAAGCGAAACGATCAGATCTATCGTGCGCGTTTCAGACATATTATCCTTCGCGTTTCAACGTAACATAACCCCCCACTCAAGAAGAAAATTACCCAATTTCTTTCAACAATGTTGAAACGTAATGCACAAACAAAGTCCAGAATTAAAACTTATTTCAGTCTGTCTGAACACTGTCAATGTACCCAGTCCATCCACACAGAGTCAATGGTTTTCATCTTCAGGTCTGTCTGGATATTGCCAATGTTCTCAGTTCATTCACACACAGTCAATGTTCTTTCATCCACAAGGAAACGACGCCCTCGTCCGTCACGGTTGTCATCGGCCCAGGGTCAAATACGGTGATCTCGTGGGCTTTCCCGGAGTCAGTGCATCCTCCGTTGTCTCCCTCTTTCATCGAACGTGTAATGGAACGACGCCCTCGTCGCCGTTGTCATCGGCCCAGGGTCAAAAACAATAATCTCGTGGGCTTTCCTGGAGTCTGTGCATCCTCCGTTGTCTTCCTCTTCCATCGAACGTCCGATGAAGTCGACGTTGTCATCTCCCAGAATGCACATGCTGGGTCTCACGGTCAGGTTGGCTTCTGCGAGACGGTGGAACAGTTCCCTCAAGGTCTGCAGATGCTCCTTCCAGGTCTGGGTGTGGACTAGCAGGTCGTCCCGGTAACACACGACGTTGTCCATCCCTTTGAGCATCTTCCTCATTCCTCTCTTCAGGGTGGCACCGCTGTTGACCATGCCAAAAGGCATCCTTAGGCACTCGTATGTCCCGTCAGGAGTTATAAAAGCAGTCTTTGGTATATCCTGTTGACGCACTAGGACTTGCCAATAACCCTTGCTGAGGTCAATCTTTGAGAAGATTTTACTCCCCGATAGTTGGCGGAAGAGGTCTGCTGCGGTAGGCATCAGCTCAGGGTCGAAGACTGTGATCTTAACTTTCCTGTAGTCGGTGCATACTCTGTTGCTTCCGTCCTTCTTCTTCACGACCACGACAGGGGACGCGTAGGGGAAACTGGACTCCCTGATGATGCCCATCTTCAGCATCTCATCGATGTCTTTCTTCAAGGATTCGCGGGCCTTGAAAGGGATCGGGAAGTGTCTGGATCGAACGGGAATATTTGAAGTGAGGTGGACTTCATGTTCGACCAAAGTCGTAGAGCCTGGGACATCGCTGAAGCTATAGGAAAATTCGCCCATAAGGTCAATCTTTTGACCTTCCGTCAAGCCTGGTCCTAGCGTAACATCATCGATGCCTTCTTTGCTGAGGAAATCTCCCAGTTCCAACAGTTCCTCGCTGTCAAATCTGTCGTCGATCACAGCTGCTGTGGCTGCGTGCACAGTCTCTGATAGCCTTTCCACGTACAGCTTAAGGAGGTTGGCGTGGTATATCTTGGAATGCTGGCCGACCTTCACCTTGTAGTCGTTGATCCCCACCACGGTCTCCACTTCGTACGGGCCTTTCCACTGCATCATCAACTTATTATGATCGGTAGGTAGCAGCACCAGTACTTTGTTGCCAGGTTTAAACTTCCTGTTCACAGCCCTACGATCATAGTAGTGCTTTCCAAAGTCTTGGGACTTCTTCAGGTTTTCTCTGGCTATTTCGAGAGTCTGCATCAGCTTCTCCCTTAGCTCACAGACGTACTGGTAGCTGTTCTTGACCTATGGGGTCTCTACTTGTTTCATCCACAGTTCTTTCAGGATGTGCATCGGCCCTCTGATGGTTCTTCCGTACAACAGCTCGAACGGAGAAAAGCCGGTGAACTCCTGCGGCACTTCTCTGTAGGCGAACAATAAGGCTTTGATGTAGCGATGCCATTGTCTTGGCTGCTCGCTGCACAGTTTCTTCAGGGTGGACTTCAGCGTAGCATTGAACTTTTCGACAAGCCCGTTACACATTGGATAAAGGGGGTCGTAGTCAAATGCCGGATGCTCAGCAGTCTGTTGACCTCCTTCATGCAGTCAGAGACGAACTGCGTCCCGAGGTCTGTCAGAATCTCTTCAGGCACTCCAAGTCTACTGAACATGTCCACCAGCGCCTCTGCAACAGTTTCAGTGTCAATCTTCTTCAGTGGCACTGCTTCTGGGTACCGAGTCGCATAGTCCACTAAAGTCAGTACCCATCGATGACCTTCTTCACTTGGAGGTCTTATTTCGCCGATTAAGTCTAAGGCCACCCTCTTGAAAGGTCGGTCGATCAGAGGCATCCTCTGCATAGGCACTTTCGGGACCCTTCCTCGAGGTATGGTCTTCTGGCAAATGTCACATGATCGGCAGAAACGGCTGACGTCCGCATGAAGTCCTGGCCAGTAGAATACCGCCTGGATTCTATCCGACGTCTTCTTGATACCCAGGTGACCTCCCATGATTGAGTCATGCGCTACTTCCATCACTTGGCGCCTTAGGGGTAACGGTACCAAGACTTGACGTAGTGCTTTTCCTCCGTTGACCCTCGGGTGCTGGAAGATTCTATACAGGATCTTGGCCTTCACTTCGAAATAGACCGTGCCATTGCCCTTGGTCACGTGGTCTTGCCTGTTTCTGTACTTGTTTAAAGTACCATCAGCTTCCTGGAGCTGGATCAGCTTATCTCTGTCCACGATGGCAGTTTTGGAGCTGTCGGCGACCTTCAGTGGAGTAGACGTCTTGTCTCTCTTGGCCTGGGCCTCTGCAACAGTTTCAGTGTCAATCTTCTTCAGTGGCACTGCTTCTGGGTACCGAGTCGCATAGTCCACTAAAGTCAGTACCCATCGATGACCTTCTTCACTTGGAGGTCTTATTTCGCCGATTAAGTCTAAGGCCACCCTCTTGAAAGGTCGGTCGATCAGAGGCATCCTCTGCATAGGCACTTTCGGGACCCTTCCTCGAGGTATGGTCTTCTGGCAAATGTCACATGATCGGCAGAAACGGCTGACGTCCGCATGAAGTCCTGGCCAGTAGAATACCGCCTGGATTCTATCCGACGTGGTCTTGCCTGTTTCTGTACTTGTTTAAAGTACCATCAGCTTCCTGGAGCTGGATCAGCTTATCTCTGTCCACGATGGCAGTTTTGGAGCTGTCGGCGACCTTCAGTGGAGTAGACGTCTTGTCTCTCTTGGCCTGGGCCCTGCTAGTAACGGCAACGACGATCTCTGGTCGGAAGTGCTGAGCCGGAGTAACCACACTGTCCCGTATCAGCTCTGTAATGTCTAAATCGGGAAATGGCAATGGATCCTCCTCCGCAACTTCGACACGTTGGGTTGAGGCAGGACTCCATTCTGAATCGGGGTCGTCGGGTCGTCTCGCGCCGTCGATATTCCCGATCATCAAATCATACAGCGGCTTCTTCAGGCAAACCGCTTCGACTTCGCCTATGTAGAAAGGGGTGCTGACTTGAATCTTCGCAACTGGCGCTCTCACACATTTGCTGTCGGCCATGAGTGTACATTTAAAATCGCCAGTGAACTGTTCTTTAGCGATTAGGTTTTCTTTGACGATGACCCCACTGCAGCTCGAGTCTCTTAGGACAGTCACTTCATGATTTCCGACGCGCCCCTTGGAAACAGGCAAGTTCTGGACGGTCACAGCTGCGCTGGCGACGACGGGGATGGATTTTCCGTTGGCAAGAAAAAGTTTGCCATCGGTCATGCACTCTTGCACGTCCGCAGGAGTAGCTGTGCGCTCGGTCTCACTCGGAAGAATGACGCTCCCGCCGCACTCTTGATGGTCAGATCTACTGGTTTGCCGTTGATTGGAGAACCGCCTCTGCCGGTTGCCCGCCGCTGCATTGTCCGTACTGCTCCGCTGTCCGCATCTTTTGTTTTGAGGACAGTTAGCCGCTCTGTGGTCTGTAGCGTTGCAGATAAAACAGCCTCTTGAATGCCCTTCCCTGGGAGGTGGCGTGGAATCCGTCTGTCTCTGGCTCGTCTGACTTCCCTGGATCTGGTGCCCATGGTTTCCAGTCTTCTGAAAATGTTTCGTCGCGCTGGGTGGCCCCATGGTCTTCTCATAAGCGATGAGATATCTTTCAGCAGCCTCAGTCACATCTTTAGGCGTCTGCAGCTTTTGTAATTCTAAGTGGGTCGCTAGATCCTTGTGACAGGCATTGAGAAATTGTTCCTTCACGATCAGGTCATGGAGACTGTCGTACGACTTCCTTTCACCTGATAATTCCACACACTTGTGTAGATATGACGACAGGCGCTCCACAAACTGCTTTGGCGTCTCGTCTGACTTAGGCCGGCATTCACGGAAGCGTTTACGGTAGCCATTCCCTGTAAAGTTGTAGCACTGCAATAGGGCCTCTTTCGAGACGCCGTAGTCTTTGGCGTCAGTGTTCGACAATCTGGTGAAGACGTCGAGTGCTTGCCCCGTCAGAAGTGCACTTAGTCGAATCGCCCAGTCTTGAAGTTGCCAGTTAGAGCTTTTGGCAAACCTTTCAAATCTCGCCAAATAACTGTCGATCTGGTCCTTCCCGTCGACAAACGCTGGCAATTTTGGAGCTTTGTTGTCACTGATAACTTGTGGCGCGTTCTGCTGTTGCTGGATGCGCGTCATTTCTAGCTGGAACTCAAGACGCTTCAGCTCGAATTCTCTGTCTTCTCGGCGACGCTGCTCTTGTAGTTCTCTTTCTTCACGCCGACGTTAATCTTCTCTTTCTAGACGCTGCAGTTCAATTTCTCTCTCTTCACGGCGACGCTGCTCTTCTAATTCTAAACGCTTCTGTTCTAATTCTATTTCTTCACGCCGCCGTTGTTCTTCGAGTACTCTTTCTTGTATTCTCTCCTGAGACTTGACGTACTCCGTCAGCTGTTTGCCTTTAAGATTCAGTTCAACTCCTTTCTGCCAGAAGTCAGCCATCTTGATGCTTCTGGAAAGTTCTTGACTATGCTGCACCTTTCTAGAACAGCACGATTTCTGCAGTAGCGCTGATGCTTGCCACTGGTCGCTTTCGCTGACACAGGCCCTGCTGTCCTCCTCGTATGCGACGCTGCACCACGCTGGTGTTGATGTACACGCTCCTGTGCTGAAGTAGACACGACTTCCGCTCGTCGCTCTCTGTACTGTTGACGATGTAGCTCCGAGACTGTCCCTCGACGTAGTCTTGCGGCAGCCACGTAGTCCCGATCTGTTGTTCGCTCACGAAGCAACTCTTCAGCGACTACACGCCCTTGCAGTCAACCCGAATCTTTCGGTGATGTAGTCCCAGTATGTTGGCTCCTCCCGACGCAACTTGTTGGCGGCTACCCTCGATGACTGCCTCTCGTAACGTTGACTCGCTTGTTGTAGCAGTTGAACCCTTGGCTATGACGTGGATCGACGACTTGCCCCCCCCCCCCCCCCCCCCCCCAAATGTTACACTCGTTTGATGTAAGCATTTTCAATCAGTAGTAGATTCAGCCCCAATGCGGGAATGCTCCTGATGAGTGTAAGCTCGGATTCGTTTATCCACTTAACCCGTTCAATCAGCATACAAGTCACTGAGTCGTCGTATGAAGTTTTCAAACTTTTATTCAGCGTTCATCAACAACTGCATACAATCACCTTTTCACTCTCTCTACAACACTTTTTACACTATCTTCCCCACACACAGAGCATCCATTTTTATAGTTTTTTTCTCGATCGAGATAACGTCAGAATGTTCTCGATGACGCTTTACCACCAATCGAACTAAAGTTCGTCATCACTGACTTACGTCATACAACATCCTTTCTGTCCAAGAATGTTCTCAAATATCCCGAAACTTCGATCGATAGTAAACACGCAGAGCTAGAGAATTCTCCAATAATATCGACTAACGAAAATTATCAACGTTATACAAAGCCTCTCCTAACAACAATGCAAACTCAAATCAAAGGTAAATACACTCTATTATTGAATACTTTGCAAAGCGAAACAATTAGACCTATCGTGCTCGTTTCAGACATATTATCCTTCGCGTTTCAACGTAACAGAGACCCATCAGTTCTAGCATGTCCCGAGAACAGAGAAGAAGAAGAACTCCTCCCAATTCCCCAGGAAGAAGTTGAGGCAGCAATGCAATCGCTGAAGAAATGGAAGTCAGCGGGAATGGACAACATATCGGCGGAACTGCTACAAGCAGGAGGATAAGCGATGATTGATGCCTTCACCATTATCTGTAACAAGATCTGGCAGAGTGGGGAGTGGCCTACACCATGGACCCAGTCGCTTGTCACCACTCTTCCCAAAAAAGGTAACCTTCAGAAGTGTGAAAATTACCGCACCATCAGCCTCATCAGCCATCTCAGCAAGGTCCTCCTGAAAATATTAATCAATAGGTTGAAACCACAAGCTGAACAAATCATAGCTGAAGAACAAGCAGGATTCAGGGCAGGGTGAAGTACCACAGAACAGATTTTCAACCTCAGAATAATCTGTGAGAAATACCTACAACATCAACAACATCTATATCATGTGTTCATAGACTTCAAGAAGGCGTTTGACCGAGTCTGGCATGGAGCTCAATGGGCAACAATGAAAGTGTACAACATCAGCCCTAAAATTATTGAAGTCATCACGAGCCTGTATGACAAGGCTACCAGTGCAGTCCTCCATAACAGCGTCATCGAGAACTGGTTCAGAACAACAATTGGTGTGCGTCAAGGATGCCTACCCTCTCCAACACTCTTCAACATCTTCCTAGAGCGCATTATGGCAGAAGCTCTTGCAGATCACGAAAGCACAGTCACCATATGGGGTATAGCAATCTCCAATCTTCGTTTTGCGGATAACATTGATATATTGGCTGGAGAGGAACAAGAACTTGAACAGCTGGTACAGAGGCTTGACACCATCTGCAGAGCTTATGGAATGGAAATAAGTGCAGAGAAGACCAAAATAATGACCAACAATACCAATGGCATCAACATAGACATCAAAGTCCAAGGCCAATCCCTCAACAGTGTGCATAGCTTCAAATATTTGGGAGCCATTGTGTCAGACAATGGGTCCCGACAGGAAGTCCTCTCCAGGATCGCATAAACAACTGCTGCCCTGACTAGGTTGAAGCCAATTTGGAGAGACAGGACTATCAGTCTACATTCCAAAATAAGACAGTTTAGTTCAGACTCTGGGAGTCACATAAAAACAAAGGATTTATTACTTAAGTTTAAAAACTAATGCTGGGATACTGTATAACAAATTCCTTTTTGTGGATAATAAACTTGTATCATTCTAGTTTCCATTCTCTTTAAAAACAAGAAGTGTCATTCAAATGTACTAGAACAATAGAAGACATACATACTCAAAGGTGTACATAATTTGATTAAATTTAGCATGAAATAGAGGGGTATCTCATTGTGTGGCTCAAGTTTGCTTCATTTAGACAAGACTGACCCAAACAGCCCCACAAAAAATATTAACCAGTGCAAACATCTGAGAATGTTTTTTATTTTGGGGTGGTACACTTGGTCGTAGTGATAAATGTGTTTATAAGAGAACTGACCCTATATTGACGTGGACTTTGAATGCAGAGCAAATCATTGGGTCAGACTATTTGGTCTGTCCAATTAACGTACTCCGGTAAATCTGACTATAGGATAACAATCAAATTACAGTCATGAACACTTTCACAAACACTGCAAGTGTTGACAAATACTGTCCATAAGTAGAAGATAAAAATCAAACACTGTAGCTGACATTATATCAATAGGTAAAACTGGTAAATAATAGAGCAGTACAAGAAAATGATGAACTTACAACATTCAATGCTCTCCAGGCAAATACAAACTACAACATTGTACATTAAAACGGGAAAAAATCTGCTGAGATATAGTGATAAGTGTGTTTATAATAGAACTGACTCTAGTGACGTGGACCTTGAATACAACTGTAAGAAATCCTTACTTCAACCAAACACATAATTCATTCATCACTGGAACCAGCGGACTTTGTGTTGAATGAGGACTTCACAAAATGTAAAATAAAAAACAAATTACCATGTTGCATTGTTTCATTGACTTTCTATTATTATTATTATTATTATTATTATTATTATTATTATTATTATTATTATTATTATTATTATTATTATTATTATTATTATTATTATTATTATTATTATTATTCAATAGTATTAAACTCATTCATTTGTTTATTGGTGTTCGAGTCAATGTTGCGTAAATGTTTGTGTGTGTGTGTGTGTGTGTGTGTGTGTGTGTGTGGTTTAAAAAAAAAAAGTACGGGTTTTTATGTGTCCTTTTTTTCCTTTCTTTCTATGCGCGAAGCAAATTCTCTAGTATGTTGTCAAATGTACTTGGAGCCAATAAAAAGTTGAAGTTGAAGTTTATTTACACACACTAGTAAAAACTACAAGTAGTACCTTCACATTTTGTGGTTTATTATAACAAAAACAAAATAGAGTAGTGTTACATTTTATCCCCTTTGTATGTCTACATTTATTTATACACCCCGCCTTTATAAGGAGTGTACATAATGCTGTCTGTCTGTGTGTCCACTTTAAAGATCCTGACGCTCATGTCCTAGACGGGTGAGTGCTGGTAACAAGAAAGCACCCAGCATGCACTTGGTCCTTCTCTCCATCCCTGGCTGCCCAGGATTGTGCTCAGGTGTCTAGGCGTCAGACCATGCGCCCAAAGGCTGCGGGTGGGCGTCTCGGGCGGTTTGAGTTAGATCCTGTATCGGCCAGCGCTTTGAACTGATAGTGTTCATTGGAAAAAAGTGATATATAAATATCCTTAATAAATAAATAAATAAATTCCATGGCCTGTCCATGACAATTTGAATTACAAAACCAATATGCCACCTTTCCCTCAAAGGCCACAGCCACCTTGCCGCACTATCAAAGTAAGACTGCTGCGCTCCCTTGTCATCTCCATCTTCCTATATGCTTGCGAAGCATGGACCCTCACAGCAGATCTACAACGAAGAATACAAAGCATGGAGATGAGGTGCTACAGAAGACTTCTGTGCATTTCCTATACCCAACACATCACCAACGAAGAAGTCCGGCCAATCATCACACAAGCCATTGGACAACACGATGACCTGCTCACAGTGGTGAAGAAACGGAAACTCTGATGGTATGGCCACGTCACCAGATCATCAGGCCTTGCAAAGACCATTCTGCAAGGCACAGTGCAAGGAGGTTGAAGAAGAGGGAGACCGAAAAAGAGGTGGGAGGACAACATTCGAGAATGGACTGGTTTGACACTGAGCGAAGCCATGAGGGCTGCTGAGGACAGAGATAGATGGAGTATGCTGGTTAAACGATCATCTGTGGTGCCCCTACGACCTTCGGGTTATGGGACAGGATAGGATAGGATAGGGAATAAAAAAAAACATAGTATAGACAAGAGACTAAGAACCGAAAGCAAGCCCATGTCACGTTGAAGGGACGTAACTCCTCCACCGTACACCACTTCTCACAGAGGCGATATCGCTAAGTGATTTCTCTCCTTCTTCCTTTCTCTCTGGTTACAATTTCTAAAGGGAATGTCGGTTCAAGAAGGCAGGCAGAAGAGGGAGGCAGAAAAAGAGATGGGAGGACAACATTTGAGATTGAACTGGCTGGAAACTGAGCAAAGCCATGAGGATTGCTGAGGACAAATACATATGGAGTCTGCTGGTTAAACGATCATCTGTCGTGCCCGAACGACCTTCGAGTTAAGGGATATGATATGAGAAGATATGATATACACGTACTGTGTGTATGCCTTTAGAAATGCAATAACAAAGGTTGAAATATTGAAGTACCTAAAAGTACTTAAAAGCTGGTCTTGTTAACATAGAACTTATTTACATTCTCCTTAGGTCAAGTCCTATTCAAATCCTATCCTATCCCGTAACTCTGAGGTCATTTGGACACCACAGATAATTAATTAAACAGCAGACGCCATCTTTCTCTGTCCTCAGCAACCCTGACGGCTCCACTCAATGTCAAGCCAGTCCATTGTCAAATGTTGTCCTCCCATCTCTATTTCAGACTTCCTCTTCTTCTACCTCCTTGCACTGTGCCTTGCAGGACGGTCTGTACAAGACCTGATGATCTGGTAACGTGGCTATATCATCTAAGTTTCCTTTTCTTCACCACTGTGAGCAGGTCATCATGTTGTCCAATGGCTTGTGTGATGGTCTGTCAGACTTCGTCGTTGATGATGAGCTGGGTATATGATATCCCCAGAAGTCTTCTATAGCACCTCATCTCCATGCTTTGCATTCTACGTTGTAGATCATTTTGTAGATCTGCTGTGAGGATCCATGTTTCGCAAGTGTATAGGAAGATGGAGATGACAAGGAAGCGCAGCAGCCTTACTTTGGAATATAGTCTGATGGTCTTGTCTTTCCAAATGGGCTTGCCAGGGCAACAGTTTTTTGTGCGATCCTCGAGAGGACTTCCTGTCGGAACCCACTGTCTGATTGTTACACTCGACTGATGTTGGTCTTTTTCTATCAGCAGTTGATTCAGCCCCGATGCTTGAACTCTCCTGATAGGTGTAAACTCGGATTCGTTTATCCATGCAACCCGTTCAATCAGCCACGATGCACAGAGTTGTATGAAGTTTTCAAACTTTATTCAGCATTCATCAACAACTGCATACAATCGCCTTTTCACACCTCTCTTTTCACTTTTACAACAACACTCTCTCCTTTTTTTTAATATAGATTAACGTCCCCGGACACGTTAGCGTATAGGGGACATCTCTCCTTTTTGAAACAGTGGGCACATATATAGTCTTTCTCTTCTCCAGAACACCTTGGAACAATCGAGTATGACGCAATTTAACCAATCGCTCTAAACTTCGTCATCACTGTTTTACGTCATTCTGTCCAAGAATGTTCTCAAAATATTTACATTTATCGGGAAGTTTCTGTCGACAGTAAACACGCAAATCTAGAGAATTCTCCAATAATATCGACCAACGAAAAATATCAACGTTATACAAAGCTTTTTCTAAAAACAATGCAAACTCAAATCAAAGGTAAATAAACTATTATTGAATACTTTGCAAAGCGAAACGATTAGATCTATCGTGCGCGTTTCAGACATACTAACGTTCGCGTTTCAACGTAACATAACCCCCCACTCAGGAAGAAATTTACCCAATGTCTTTCAACAACGTTAAAACGTAATGCACAAACGAAGTCCAGAATTAAAACTTATTTCAGTCTATCTGAATACTGTCAGTGTTCACAGTGCATTCACACAGAGTCAATTTTTCTCATCTGCAAGTCTTTCTGGATACTGTCAATGTGCACAGTTTATCTTCACAGAGTTAATCTTTTCATCTGTAATGGAACGACGCCCTCGTCGCCGTTGTCATCGGCCCAGGGTCAAAAACAATAATCTCGTGGGCTTTCCTGGATTCTGTGCATCCTCCGTTGTCTTCCTCTTCCATCGAACGTCCGATGAAGTCGACGTTGTCATCTCCCAGAATGCACTTGCTGGGTCTCACTGTCAGGTTGGCTTCTGCGAGACGGTGGAACAGCTCCCTCAAGGTCTGCAGATGCTCCTTCCAGGTTTGGGTGTGGACTAGCAGGTCGTCCCGGTAACACACGACGTTGTCCATCCATTTGAGAATCTTCTTCATTCCTCTCTTCAGGGTAGCCCCGCTGATGACCATGCCAAAAGGCATCCTCCGGCACTCGTACGTCCCATCAGGAGTTATAAAAACAGTCTTTGGTATATCCTGTCGACGCACGGGGACTTGCCACTAACCCTTGCTGAGGTCAATCTTTGAGACGATTTTACTCCCCATAATTGGCGGAAGAGGTCTGCTGCAGTAGACATCGGCTCGGGGTCGAAGACGGTGATCTTATTTACAATCCCGTAGTCGATGCATACTCTGTTGCTCCCGTCCTTCTTCTTCACGACCACGACAAGGGACGCGTAGGGGGAACTGGACTCCCTGATGATGCCCAGCTTCAGCATCTCATTGATGTCTTTCTTCAAGGATTCGCGGGCCTAGAAAGGGATCGGGAAGGGTCTGGATCGAACGGGAATATTTGAAGTGAGGTGGACTTCATGTTCGACCAAAGTCGTAGAGCCTGGGACATCGCTGAAGCTATGGGGAAACTCGCCCATAAGGTCCTTGAGCTCCAATTTTTTACCTTCCGTCAAGCGTGGTCCTAGCTTAACATCATCGATGCCTTCTTTGCTGTGGAAGTCTCCCAGTTCCAACAGTTCTTCGCTGTCAAAGCTGTCGTCGATCCTAGCTGCTGTGGCCTTTCCACGTACAGTTTAAGGAGGTTGGCGTGGTATATCTTGGAATGCTGGCCGACCTTCACATTGTAGTCGTTGATCCCCACCACGGTCTCCACTTCGTACGGGCCTTTCCACTGCATCAGCAACTTATTGTGATCAGTAGGAAGCAGCACCAGCACTTTGTTGCCACGTTTAAACTTCTTGTTCACAGCCCTACGATCATAGTAGTGCTTTCCACAGTCCTGGGACTTCTTCAGGTTTTCTCTGGCTATCTCGAGAGTCTGCTCTAGCTTCTCCCGTAGCTCAAACACGTACGTACTGGTAGCTGTTGTTCACCTCTGGGGTGTCTACTTCTTTCGTCCACAGTTCTTTTAGGATGTGCATCGGCCCTCGGATGGTTCTTCCGTACAACAGCTCGAACGGAGAAAAGCCGGTGGACTCCTGCGGTACTTCTCTGTCGGCGAAAAGTAGGGCGTTGATGTAGCGATACCATTGTCTGGGCTGCTCGCTGCATAGTTTCTTGAGGGTGGACATCAGCGTAGCTTTGAACTTTTCGACAAGCCCGTTGCACATCGGATGGTAAGGCGTCGTAGTCAAATGCCGGATGCTCAGCAGTCTGTTGACCTCCTTCATGCAGTCAGAGACGAACTGCGTCCCGAGGTCTGTCAAAATTTCTTCAGGCACTCCAAGTCTACTGAACGTGTCCACCAGTGCCTCTGCCACAGTTTCAGTGTCAATCTTCTTCAGTGGCACTGCTTCTGGGTACCGAGTCGCATATTCCACTAAAGTCAGTACCCACCGGTGACCTTCTTCACTCGAAGGTTTTATTTCGCCGATTAAGTTTAAAGCCACCCTCTTGAAAGGTCGGTCGATCAAAGGCCTCCTCTGCATAGGCACTTTCGGGACCCTTCCTCGAGGTATGGTCTTCTGGCAAATGTCACATGATCGCCAGAAACGGCTGACGTCCGCATGAAGTCCTGGCCAGTAGGATACCGCCTGGATTCTACCTGACGTCTTCTTGATGCCCAGGTGGCCTCCCATGATTGAGTCATGCGCTACTTCCATCACTTGGCGCCTTAGGGGTAACGGTACCAAGACTTGACGTAGTGGTTTCCCGCCGTTGACCCTCGGGTGCTGGAAGATACTATACAGGATCTTGGCCTTCACCTCGAAATAGACCGTGCCATTGCCCTTGGTCACGTGGTCTTGCCTGTTCCTGTACTTGTTTAAAGTACCATCAGCTTCCTGGAGCTGGATCAGCTTATCTCTGTCCACGATGGCAGCTTTGGAGCTGTCGGCGACCTTCAGTGGAGTAGACGTCTTGTCTCTCTTGGCCTGGGCCCTAGTAGTAACAGCACCGACGATCTCTGGTCGGCAGGGCTGAGCCGGAGTAACCACATTGTCCCGTAGCAGCTCTGTAAGGTCTCCATCGGGAAACGGCAATGGATCCTCCTCCACAACTTCGACGCGTTGGGTTGAGTCAGGGTTCCATTCTGAATCGGGGTCGTCGGGTCGTCTCGCGCCGTCGATAATCCCGATCATCAAGTCGTATAGCGGCTTCTTCAAGCAAACCGCTTCTACTTCGCCTATGTAAAAAGGGGTGCTGACTTGAATCTTCGCAACTGGCGCTCTCACACATTTGCTGTCGGCCATGAGTGTCCATTTAAAATCGCCAGTAAACTGTTCTTTAGCGATTAGGTCATCTTTGACGATGACCCCACGGCAGCCCGAGTCTCTTAGGACAGCCACTTCATGATTTCCGACGCGTCCCTTGGAAACAGGCATGTTCTGGACGGTCACAGCTGCGCATGCGACGACGGGGATGGATTTACCGTTGGCAAGGAGAAGTTGGCCATCGGTCATGAACTCTTGTACGTCCGCAGGAGTAGCTGTGCGCTCGGTCTCATTCGGAAGAATGACGCTCCCGCCGCACACTTGATGGTCAGATCTACTGGTTTGCCGTTGATTTTGGAGAACCGCCTCTACCGGTTGCCCGCCGCTGCATTGTCCGTACTGCTCCGCTGTCCGCTACTTTTGTTTTGAGGACAGTTAGCCGCTCTGTGGTCTGTAGCGTTGCAGATAAAACAGCCTCTTGAATGCCCTTTCCTGGGAGGTGGCGTGGAATCCGTCTGTCTCTGGCTCGTATGACTTCCCTGTTTCTGGTGCCCATGGTTTTCAGTCTTCTGAAAGTGTTTCGTCGCGCTGGGTGGCCCCAGAGTCTTCCCATGAGCGATGAGATATCTTTCAGCAGCCTCAGTAACGTCTTTTAGCGTCTGTAGCTGTTGTATTTCCAAGGGGATCGCGAGGTCCTTAGGGCAGGCGTTGAGTAATTGCTTCCTCACGATCACATCATGGAGATTCTAGTAAGTCTTCCCTTTGCCTGATAATTCCACCCACTTGTGTAGATATGACGACAGGCGCTCCACAAACTGTTTTGGCGTCTCATCTGACTTAGGCCGACATTCACGAAAGCGTTTACACTAGCCCTTCTCTGTAAAGTTGTAGCACTGCAATATGGCTTCTTTCAAGACGTCGTAGTTTTTCGCGTCATCATTCGACAGTCTGGTATAAACTTCCAGTACTTGCCCCGTCAGAAGTGCACTGAGTCGAATCGCCCAGTCTTGATGTTGCCAGTTAGAGCTTTCAACGAACCTTTCGAATCTCGCCAGATAACTGTCAATCTGGTCCTTTCCGTCGACGAACGCCGGCAATTTTGGAGCCGTATGTTCGCTGATGACTTGTGGCGCATGCTGATTGTTTTGGATACGCGCCAACTCTAGCTGGTACTGAAGTTGTCTCTCTTCCATCTCGTCACTGTGCTTCGAACTCTCTTTTTTCACTGCGGCGTTGCTCTTCTAATTCTCTTTCTTGACGCTGCTGTTCAATCTGAGACTTGACGTACTCCGTCAGCTGCTTGCCTTTTAAATTCAGTTCAATTCCTTTCTGCCAGAAGTCAGCCATCTTGAGACTTCTGGAAAGTTCTTGAATATGCTGCACCTTTCTAGAATGTTCTAGAACAGCACGATTTCTGCAGTAGCGCTGATGCTTGTCACTTGTCGCCTTTGCTGACGCAGTCCCCTCTGTCCTCGTCGTATGTGACGCTGTACCACGCTGGTGTTGATGTTTACGCTCCTGTGCTGAAGTAGACGCGACGTCCGCTCGTCGCCCTCTGTAATACTGGCGATGTAGCTCCGAGACTGTCCCTCGACGTAGTCTTGCGGCAGCCACGTAGTCCAGCTCTGTTGTTCGCTCACGAAGCAACTCTTCGGCGGCTACACGCCCTTGCAGTCAATCCGAATCTATCGGGGATGTAGTCCCAGTATGTTGGCCCCTCCCGACGCAACTCCTTGGCGGCTACACTCGATGACTGCCTCTCGTAACGTTGACTCGCTTGTTGTAGCAGTTGAACCCTTGGCTATGACGTGGATCCCGGCTTGGCCCCCAATATGTTACACTCGACTGATGTTGGTGTTTTTCTATCAGTAGTTGATTCAGCCCCAATGCTTGAATTCTCCTGATAGGTGTAAACTCGGATTCGTTTATCCACGCAACCCGTTCAATCAGCCACGATGCACGGAGTCGTATGAAGTTTTCAAACCTTATTCAGCATTCATCAACAACTGCATACCATCGCCTTTTCACACCCCTCTTTTCACTTTTACAACAACACTCTCTCCTTTTTGAAACAGTGCGGCACATATATACAGTAGTCTCTCTCTTCTCCAGAACACCTTGGAACAATCGAGTATGACGCAATTTAACCAATCGCTCTAAACTTCGTCATCAGGTCTCAGTCTGTCCTCATTGGTGAACACTCTTCCTCGTCTGTCCCATTCTCCTTTGATGTCCCTCAAGGTTCTGTCCTCGGTCCTGTCCTCTTCATTATGTACACTAAGCCTCTCTCTGATCTCATCTATTCTCACTCTGTCAACAGTCAGTCATTTGCAGACGACACACAACTCCACACCTCTTTCAGCTCTTCACAGGCACGCGCCTCCGTCCAGTCCATGCAGGCATGCATCACTGACGTCAAACAATGGATGTCCGAAAACCGTCCAAAGCTTAATGATGACAAACCTGAAGCGCTCTTGATCAAAAAGAAATCCGACAAATCTGATTTACCAAATAGCATCAGAGTAGGAACCTCATCCATTTCCTTTTCTGATCATGCCCACAACCTAGGTTTCATTGTGTCTTCTGACATGTCACTTGACCAACACATTTCCAACATATGCCGCTCTGCCTATTTCGAAATTCACCGCATCAGCTCCAACCGACAATATCTCACAACCGAAACAACCAACATTCTTGTCTGTGCATTTGTTTTATCTAAACTTGACTACTGCAACTCTCTCCTCTCTGGCTTCCCTCTCTACCTTCTTGAAAAAACTTCAGAAAGTCCAAAACTCTGCCGCTCACCTTGTTCTTAAAGCTAAAAAACGAGACCATGCCACCCCTCTACTCCGATCTCTTCATTGGCTCCCTGTTTCGGCTCGCATCTTGTACAAGCTCTCAACTATTGTTTTCAAATTCTTCACTGGTTCTGCCCCTTTATACTTTACTGATCTTCTCTCTGTCTACTCTCTTGCAAGACAACTCTGCTCTTCTTCTAATACAAGACTGCTTTCTATCCCCCGTGTTCACTTAAAGACCTCCTCTTTCTCTGCTGCCTGGAACTCACTACCGATACAACTCCGACATGCTCCATCACTTTCTTCCTTCAAGCGCCAATTAAAGACCCATCTTTTTAACATGCAAACTCAATAATTTTTCACTCCCTGTGATGATATTCTGGGGAAGATACGTTTATCTTACTAGGGGGTAAGACTTATTGATAGATGGGCGATGTGCTACCACTATCGATCGTTCTTTTACCAGAATTCCGAAAGTTGCGTGAGAGACAGATCACGGCACTTTGGTCACATAAAATGTATATTTGTTCCTGGGAATTTTAGTATCATTTGGCTCAACTTGAGAACCGGTGATGACTAATCAAAAGACTAGTTTATTATGTCTCGAGAGAAGAAAACTAATAGCTACACAACAATACAAATAGAATGACACCAGCCGTATGTATGTAATTTCACTTTTTATATATTCAACACAAACTTTAACATTTCTGCATTAACCAGTAAATTAATAATTAATATAGTTCAAGTGCTGGGAAGGTTCTTTAGCAGGTTTTCTTCATCCTGTGCTAACTGCGGTTACGATTTTCACTGTTCATAGTTTTCTAAATGTTTTAGTGGTCTTCTAGGCTTCTCGAGGGTAGGACTCAGTTCATTTGAGGGTGACTTAGCTGCTCTGGCGGTGAGTCGGGTCGCTCTTGTAGCTGCGGGGTTCGGACGTGGCCAGGTAGACTCTTAGTAGTTCTCCTTTCGTGCCACGGGAGCGAATGTCAGGTGTTCGTCTCCACAAACCTTATGATCCCAGAGCCGACCTGTAAAAGTCGGAGCTCTGGCTACAATATTCTCGTTAGCTATAAGTGTGCGGTCTCCTCTGCAAAGTGTTTATAGCATCAGACACCTGCAGGGTTCCCATATGCACAATTCGATTCGAATCTTAAGGCTAAGATACATCAAACCACATGAATACTGTTCCAGAAACAATAATCTGTTTCTGTAACTATATATATATATATCAAGAACATATTATTAATACATGGCAATCAATATACAATAAACATACACATATCAAAACTACTAGTGTTATCTTACTTGTAGACTCTGGGTCTCGTGAAATCGTCTGTTACGTCTCTAGCACTCTCTTGATGAGATGGAGGTAGACGGACATTGCAGTTTGGTCCTTTAGTCGACCCTCGCAGCTGGGCAGTTCGTTTGTGACTGACCAGCTGAGATTTGGTCCCCAAAGATATGCAAGAGTTCCTAGGAGTCTTCTGACCAATCGTTTAGCTCTCGTTTTCGTCAATCTCGCATATACGGGATTAATTGTGTTATTATGAATATTTCCCCCCCCCCTTGCTCTAGTCACTGGACGCGCATAATTATCCTTGAAGTGGAGTGTCAGGGGTAGAGTGGAGAATAGATGCAATAACGATTACACGGAGCCTAGGCTACTTAGTGACTTCTGGTCACAGTGAAGTAGGCTATTTAACGGGGACGAGGTTATGGTCAGTTTTGACTTAAGTATGCTATTTAGTCTTGGACCGCTAAGTCCGTTAGATGGTATCTTGAGCGGTTGGCGGTGTGACTGTCTCAAGGAAGTTAATTTGACATGTGTGTGCTGCTTTTTAGATAAATGTTGACTTAACGTCCAGTTTCGTTCGATGGTATCTATTTTGCGCTAAGCTAATTTCCTACAGTTTGTCGTCACTATTTCTGCTGTTACACTCCCCCTCCCTTCCATCCCCGTATGTAATCTTCCACCAAGTCACGTCATCTGTTCATGGATGGTCGGTCCTTATTTGGCTCGGAAGAGTCCGCTGGACCTTAAGCAACAATCAATCAATCAATCATGGATGGTGGCGGCACCGGCTCAGTTCTTGGCATTCATATTATCTGTTGTTTTGCATGGCCATGTTTTACTGTAATTACTTAACCATTGTTAAGTGTATACGTGTTTGGTGTTTGTGTTTGTGTGTGTGTGCGTGTGTGTGTGTGATTGCACGTGTGTTGTCAAGCGCGGCGAGCTCGCTTTCCTTACCGTTTGCGAGGTACCGCGCGATACAAATGTACTGTATTATTATTATTATTATTATTATTATTATATTTAGGATATACCGATTGCGCTTTTTTGTGAGCGGCAGTGGGCCTACGATGTCTACTGCTACTCGGTGGAATGGGGTACTGGTGACGGGCATTTCGCCTAGCGTTACTGTGACTGTCCATCTCTTTGATGCTACCTTCTGGCACTGGGGACAGGAGCGGACAAAGCGCGTGATGTCTGCTGTTATTCCAGGCCAATGATAGTGAGCGGTAATTCTCTGAATTGTTGCATTCACGCCCATGTGCCCGCTAAATGCAATGGCGTGTCCTACCTCTAGAACCTGGGGTCTATGCTTGGCAGGGACAACTAATTGAGAGTGGTCGTGGTCTGTCTGTCTGTACAGTAGTCCGTTTTTCTCAAAGAACTCTCCTTTCTGAGGTGGGTTATGCGCCTGAGGGAGTTTTGTGTAGCATTTAGCTAATGTGGGGTCAGCTAGTTGATCTGCCCTCATCTCGGCTGGTGCCGGATTAGCAGGGAGATTATCTGCAGCGTCCTGTCTGATCTGTGCTCTAGTTTGGACTGATGCAACCACTTGCGGCACAATCGGAGTCCCTAAATACACATATTTACACCCTAGTATGATGTCATACAAAGGTTCATCCATTACTGCCACTTTTACTTTCCCTGACACATATCGGGAGTCTACATGGACTATCGCGATTGGTAAGGTGGATGCGGGTATGGATCGGTCAGGGCCTTGCAAAGTGACGGTCTCGTGTGTGATGTCTTCAGCCGTTACAAGAGTTCGACTGACGATTGCATCGTACGATAATCCGGTGTCGTATAGACATGACGCGGTTTTTCCGTTCACTACAACTGTTTCACTGACTGGGGGTCGGGACTTATCTGAAGTCTCCGTTTCAACGGTACTAGTTTGACTTACAGCCACGGTGTGCGTTTGATTCGCTGTTCTACGGCAATCAACTGTGTTATGGTTAGTCCTTTTGCAGTTAGAACAATATTTCCGGGGGTTTTGACCTTGACCAGGCGGTTTTACCGAGTTTTGGGCTTTCTTGTTATCCGAATTCTGCTGATTCTGATTAGACTGCTGTGTTTGTTGTGGGAGGTGTTTCTGGTTGTTTCCATCTCGGCTGGGTTTATCTGTTACCTTGCGTTTTGCTTCGTTTTCATGCACGGTGGTGTTACGGTCCGCTAGTTTGATTAGATCAGCTAAGCTCTCGGCCCCTTGTTCTGCGGTGAACATCCTAGTTTCTGGCGTCATCGATTCGCGCAACTGTTCGGTAAGGATTAATTCTGTTAGATCGGCGAATGTTTCTCCTAGGTTGGATAAGGCTAACCATTTACGTAAGTACGTTTCCAATCGGTCTACAAACTGACTGTGAGTTTCACCTTTCTCTCTTCGCGAGTTGCGCAATTTTTTATGGTAGGTTTCGGAGGTCAACTCGAACCAAACCAAGAGTGATTTCTTTAGAGCTGCGTAATCGTTACTTTGTCCTGTGGGCAATTTCGCATACACCTCATAAGCTGTACCTCTCAATCCCTGAGCTAATTTGATATTCCATTTGCTAGAGTCAAGTTCGAATTCCTGTGCCAAGCGCTCGAACCGATCAAGATATGCATCTATCCTATCAACTTTCTCGTCAAAAGGACTTAGAAAAAAATTCATGCCTGGAGTGATGGACGGAGGTTGGGGAGGGTTGTCAAATGAAGACGACAGTAAGCTAAAATTTGGGTCTGATGCCCGATTGGCTATCAATTGTTCCCTTTCTCTGTTCCTTGCTTCAATTTCCAACTTTTTTAGACGTTCTGCCATCTCTAATTCCATGCCTTTTAACTTTTCTGCTGCCGAGCTTGCTTTCTCTGCCTCCTCCAACTCAATAGTCTTAACTTTTCGGCAGCCTTGTCCGCACGATCTCTTTCTTCAGCTCAAGCTTTTTCTGCATGGTCTCTCTCTTCAGCACGGGTTTTTTCTGCCCGGATCATATCCTCAGCTCTGGATTTTTCCAGTCTATCCCATTCCGAGGTTACATACGAGATTAACTCTTGCCCTGTTAAACCTAGTGCTACTCCCTCTTCTCGTAGTTCTCGGCGTACTTTTATGAAGTCAGCCATTCTAGATTT
The DNA here is from genome assembly GCA_036898135.1 of Oncomelania hupensis. Lineage (NCBI taxonomy): Eukaryota > Metazoa > Mollusca > Gastropoda > Littorinimorpha > Pomatiopsidae > Oncomelania > Oncomelania hupensis. Next base: position 19,655,216 of record CM072516.1, read on the forward strand.
CTAAATTTCCAGAGTCCAAAAGCAAGATAACGTAACTACTATTAGTCAATCTAGTTTAACACAAGTACAATCAAAATATCCCTATGTGAGATGTTACCAGAAATCCACAACAATTTTCAATCAATGCATAAGAAACAATTATCTTACATCAATCAATACATACATGTGCATACAACAATCAATACACTCATGCAATTCCAAAAATCAAGAAAAAATTTTTTCCCAATGCAACTCAGTCAACTCTCGGATTTTGTACCAGACCACTGTTACGAATCCTAAATAAGATAATGTTTTCTATTCGTTATTATCTTTGGTTACTCAAGATATAGATACTAAAATTTATTATCCCGGATGAGCCCCCATATGTGATGATATTCTGGGGAGGATACGTTTATCTTACTAGGGGGTAAGACTTATTGATAGATGGGCGATGTGCTACCACTATCGATCGTTCTTTTACCAGAATTCCGAAAGTTGTGTGAGAGACAGATCACGGCACTTTGGTCACATAAAATGTATATTTGTTCCTGGGAATTTTAGTATCATTTGGCTCAACTTGAGAACCGGTGATGACTAATCAAAAGACTAGTTTATTATGTCTTGAGAGAAGAAAACTAATAGCTACACAACAATACAAATAGAATGACACCAGTCGTATGTATGTAATTTCACTTTTTATATATATTCAACACAAACTTTAACATTTCTGCATTAACCGGTAAATTAACAATTAATATAGTTCAAGTGCTGGGAAAGTTCGTTAGCAGGTTTTCTTCATCCTGTGCTAACTGCGGTTATGATTTTCACTGTTCATAGTTTTCTAAATGTTTTAGTGGTCTTCTAGGCTTCTCGAGGGTAGGACTCAGTTCATTTGCGGGTGACTTAGCTGCTCTGGCGGTGAGTCGGGTCGCTCTTGTAGCTGCGGGGTTCGGACGTGGCCAGGTAGACTCTTAGTAGTTCACCTTTGGTGCCACGGGAGCGAATGTCAGGTGTTCGTCTCCACAAACCTTATGATCCCAGAGCCGACCTGTAAAAGTCGGAGCTCTGGCTACAATATTCTCGTTAGCTATAAGTGTGCGGTCTCCTCTGCAAAGTGTCTATAGCATCAGACACCTGCAGGGTTCCCATATGCACAATTCGATTCGAATCTTAAGGCTAAGATTCATCAAACCACATGAATACTGTCTCAGAAACAATAATCTGTTTCTGTAACTATATATATATCAAGAACATATTATTAATACATGGCAATCAATATACAATAAACATACACATATCAAAACTACTAGTGTTATCTTACTTGTAGACTCTGGGTCTCGTGAAATCGTCTGTTACGTCTCTAGCACTCTCTTGATGAGATGGAGATAGACGGACACTGCAGTTTGTTCCTTTAGTCGACCCTCGCAGCTGGGCAGTTTGTTTGCGACTGACCAGCTGAGATTTGGTCCCCAAAGATATGCAAGAGTTCCTAGGAGTCTTCTGACCAATCGTTTAGCTCTCGTTTTCGTCAATCTCGCATACACGGGATTAATCGTTTTATTATGAATATTTTCTCCCCCTTGCTCTAGTCACTGGACGCGCATAATTATCCTTGAAGTGGAGTGTCAGGGGTAGAGTGGAGAATAGATGCAATAACGATTACGCGGAGCCTAGGCTACTTAGTGTCTCGGTGACACTGGTCACAGTGAAGTAGGCTATTTAACGGGGACGAGGTTATGGTCAGTTTTGACTTAAGTATGCTATTTAGTCTTGGACCGCTAAGTCCGTTAGATGGTATCTTGAGCGGTTGGCGGTGTGACTGTCTTAAGGAAGTTAATTTGACATGTGTGTGCTGCTTTTTAGATAACTGTTGAATTAACGTCCAGTTTCGTTCGATGGTATCTATTTTGCGCTAAGCTAATTTCCTACAGTTTGTCGTCACTATTTCTGTTGTTACACTCCCCCTCCCTTCCATCCCCGTATGTAATATTTCACCAAGTCACGTCATCTGTTCATGGATGGTCGGTCCTGATTTGGCTCGGAAGATTCCGCTGGACCTTAAGCAACAATCAATCAATCATGGATTCGGGCTCGGTTCTTGGCATTCATATTATCTGTTGTTTTGCATGGCCATGTTTTACTGTAATTACTTAACCATTGTTAAGTGTATACGTGTTCGGTGTGTGTGTGTGTGTGTGTGTGTGTGTGTTCATGTGTGTGTGTGATTGCACGTGTGTTGTCAAGTGCGGCGAGCTTGCTTTCCTTACCGTTTGCGAGGTACCGCGCGATACAAATGTACTGTATTATTATTATTATTATTATTATTATTATTATTATTATTATTATTATTATTATTATTGTTATTGTTATTATTATTATTATTATTATTATTATTATTATTATTATTATTATTATTATTATTATTATCTCTGTTTTACGTCATTCTGTCCAAGAATGTTCTCAAAATATTTACATTTATCGGGAAGTTTCTATCGACAGTAAACACGCAAATCTAGAGAATTCTCCAAAAATATTGACCAACGAAAATTATCAACTTTATACAAAACTTCCTCTAAAAACAATGCAAACTCAAATCAAATGTAAATAAACTCTATTATTGAATACTTTGCAAAGCGAAACGATTAGATCTATCGTGCGCGTTTCAGACATACTATCGTTCACGTTTCAACGTAACATATACAATGACTCATAAATATTTGAAGATATGCACTGTGTTGAGGGATTGGCCTTGGACTTTGATGTCCGTGTTGATGCCATGTTGTTGTTGTCATAATTTTGGTCTTTTCTACACTTATTTCCATTCCATAGGCTTTGGAGGGAATGCCCTGTGGGTTCAGGCACTGAATGGAATTGACCCAACGTTATCCGACATGTCGTAAGAGGCGACAAACAGGGGTGGTGTCAGCACGGCATCACTGGGCGAAATTTGTATACACAGACGTCACTGGCCAGGACGAATGAACCTCATGTTATTACAGGTTCAACGACCACATGCTCGAGCGAGCCACACTGTCTTCATGGATATTGACTGTAGCCAACAGCCTGGATAGGATTGGGCCCTGTCAGGTCTCTTTTGCCCAAAGCACACAGTTTACGGAATTTATTCAGAATAACAATGCACATTATTAAACACAATCATGCATTTTCTGAAAAAAGAAGATTATTGAAACATCCAAGCTCAACACACATCCATCTACGACACAAGTGAAGCAACCTTGCATTTTTTGTTACTGTTAGCCTTTACAAAAAACAGTCAAATTAGGTCGCACATAATTATACTCAAGAGTGAAACCTTATTTTTCGTATGCATGGACAATTATACATAAGCAAGACATTGAACTGACCTTTACAAAGTAGCATTACTATAACTGCAGGCATCGAATAAATATTAATTAATGTAAATTAATTGTTGCTGACTACTGGAGTGCACAAAACAACGGATCAAAGTGTCTTAAACTTTTAAATCTTGACATCTTTTCTGCCAGACACGATTAGAACCAATGATGGCACTCACGCTTAGATACTTAGCCCGCCATCGGGCAGTGGAATTGTTTATGCCAGTCAGTTTAAGTCCCGATGCAACTCTGCGGTGCACGTTACCCAAGCTGCCGAAGACCAGAATCACAGTCCTGCAGGCAAAGCCATAGGCAGAGATCTCCATGCAGAGGGGCAGGTACTTTTCAAACTTTGACTCGTAACAACGGTCTATAAATGCGTCAAAGGACACTGCCACCTCTACAAGGAAGACCCGACGGTTTCTGCGGTCGATGACTGTGATGTCTGGTCTCGTGGCAGTGGTAACAAATGTGTTTGAGTCTACATCAAACATACGTGGAGAGAGGCATGCGTCCTTTATCACCTGCACAAACTGACTGCTCTTAGGAATGTAAGAATGTATTACATCTACAATTCTGTTGTGTCGGGCCTGATAGAGCAGTTGGTAGCGTGTGCAGCCGTTCAGAATATGAGACACAGTCTCTGTGGGGTGGTTGCACAAGCCACAACGGCGGCTACACTGCTCGGGATAGTACAAGGCCATTAAGCTGTTGCACTGCAAAAGTTGCAAACGCCCCCTCACAGCAAAGCTGATTAAACTATCCCTCAGTTTCACGTTGCTGTTGACAGTTTGTGATCGATTTCTGTGCCCTCTCTGGCCACTCGACCCTGCGACTCTTTTTCTTTCCATTCATTCACAAACTGACTCACTCTCCTTTTCTTACACATCGCACTCGCCGTTTTGGCATCAGTCACACTCAAGCTCACCTCATCATCCACACCAAAGTTCAGAGCATACATTCCACCTGCTCGCTTCTCTAGCACCACACTCTCTCGCAAGCACAATTCCTGCAGGTGGATCCAGTCAGAGCGAGGCCACGTGACGCTCGACTGCTTAACCAGGCCGTCCCCGTCGGTTGTCACACACACACATGACACACACACACACACACACACCCACCCCCCCCCCACACACACACACACCTAGGTCAAGTGCTCTTATTTAATTTACATACCTCTTCTCACTCCTCCTTTCCTCTTTCTCTCTTTCTCTTCCTCTATATGTAAGCATATTTGTGTGGGGAAAAAATTATATTATCAGTGAAAAAATCTTTTCAGTTTTTTAATGTTTCAAATACAACATAAAAAAATTTTCAAAAACAATGCAAATTACCCAGCAATATAAGAAACAAAAATCACTGTAATACAAAAAAGAGCTTTTTCAATTGAGTGAGAAAAGCGAAAACTATATGTATTTTGAAAATGAGGAACCTAATTCAAGACAAGATTTAAGTCGCTTTAAAATAAAATACATTTTAAAAGAAATGGGGTGAGGGTTTTAGTGAGTGGAGTGTGCTAAGGTTATCAAAAAGCACATATTGTAAGAGACATAAAGGTGAAAAATTGGTACAGACAAGTCATAAAGTAGATCTCTGTAAGTGACAATTCTATTAAAAAACACTTTCATTAACAAAAAAAATACTGAATATTCTTTCATTTTCTTACCCACAAACACCTTATAGACTCTACAACTTCTGCTCGTGATTGCATAGATCACCGTAGGTGTTCGTAACTACTACTGACAATTTCGATGTTAGAAGAAGCTCGTGACCATAGCTTTGTAATGTGAACGTTACAATTTCTAATCAGAATTTTTTTAGTTCTACTTCAGTCGCGATTTATCCAAGTCAGATCACAGCCTTGACACGCACGATGCCTTATGAAGGTTACCTGTACATATCTTAAGTTCCAACTGACACAAGAACTGTCTGTAGACCAACGTTACCTGTACATATCTGAAGTTCCAATTGACACAGGAACTGTCTGTTACCCATACATATCTGAACTTCCAACTGACAAGAACACTGTCTGTAGATCAAGCTTACCTGTACATATTTGAAGTTCCAACTGACAAAGGAACTGTCTGCAGACCAACGTAAGCACAACGACCTTTGACACCAATGTCCATCATTTGGTAAATCACATCCAACTCGTCAGGCGTTTTGGGCATGGCCAGGTCTCCACTCAGTCGTTGACATTCCAGCCTGGCTCCTCGCCACGTCATGTACTTCCGTCCTTCTTCAAAGACGTGGTAGGAAAAGCACTTGTCCTTTGGACATAAACAGAAAATGAAGTGTCAAAGGGGATATGAGATAGGGTAATAATGAGATTTCAACCCCCATGACCGTAGGTCATTTAAATTTCAATAAAATATACCCTGGTACACAACTAAACAATTACAACCCTTTTTCAATTATTTCAGGCACATCAGACTGAAAACACATCAAAAAGCATTCCCCACACAACACCCATACCCAAGAACACAAGCCCAGTTGGTGATATTGCTATATGTTTTAGTTCCAGCATGGTAATTACAATCCTAGTCTACCTGACAGTCCTGCAATTTGTATATTCACTGACTATTGGGAACATGTGCAGTAAGGTTATACAATTTCAACATCACTGCCCATGTGCGCAATAGGTCTGAATTATATGACTCTGCACTAAAGCAGGAAATAAAGACTTCATTATAAATAATCCAGGTATTTTTTCTATAAACTATTTAGACAAACACACTCATGCACAAACAATACAAACACACATGCAAGTAAACTAATTTTATAACATAAAAAATAGTGGCTCAATATGGATTCATATTAATCACAAGTCTACAGTGCTACCCTGTAGCTATAAGCACTTCTTATTTCAAATGCGAACATTAATATATATAACCTCAACAATTGTACCAGTTTCGCTGACACAATCCTCTTTGACAGAATAATTTACATTCAAGGGCTTAGAATGCAGATTACAGATAGAGAACAAACATACATAAAGACAGTCCCCATATGTATTCGTTTACTTCAAGAGATGCAACTCTTGTTCTCAACTAATCAAGTCAACATCATTAATCAAAGGTTACTTCCCTTGAACCTATTATTGACTGACTGACCATTTGACTTTCTAGTTGAAGTACTAGTAGGCTCTGTACATGACACCTGAGGACTTATACAGCTAACTTAAGGCATCTTTTAAAAGGACATACAATTAAGTTTTAAAAGAACTTTTAAAAGTAACTTTCCAACTTACATAAGTATCTTGTATTCAGTTGGATGATCAGTTTTTAATAATAATTTAAAATGCCTGCCCTTTTTATGTTTCTCTTTTAATTTAATTCTTTCCTCTTTTGATTCAATTATGTCATTTTCTTTTAAACATTTATCAAAGCTGTAATAATAATAATAATAATAATAATAATAATAATAATAATAATAATAATAATAATACAGTACATTTGTATCGCGCGGTACCTCGCAAACGATAAGGAAAGCGAGCTCGCCGCGCTTGACAACACACGTGCAATCACACACACACACACACACACATTCATGTCTTCTGGTAGTTTTGGCGACTGGTACTTTACACCCCACTTTTGGCGACTCTTTCAAATGAAGAGATATATAAACCAAATCGCACATGTAGCTTACAAATGCACTCATTAAAACGTTTTTACACAAAAAAGTTAACATTATGTAATATTACAGAAAAAAATTAAAAACGGGAATTTTAGCACTTCTGACAACTGACTCCCTGTATTTTAGCTATTTTGGAGACAGTCGGCAAAACGTTAGAAATACGGTAACTTCATCTGAAACTTTTTGGCGCCAGTTTCAACAAAGAAGATGAGAATAAGTCATGGTGTGGTCATCATATGTGCTAAAAAATCAACTGAAAACTGGCGCCCGACTTCGGAAGATTTAAAACATAAATGTTTGTAGTACATCTGAAGACAACTTTTTTTATTGCTGTACATTTGAAGACTCAAAAAATAAACAGACTGAGAAATAATATAAACCAAATTAGATCCGGTTTTAACTCCTTTTTGTGTAAAATATCAGAAATTGACTGTCAATCTGGAGACACATGGGCACATTATGAAACTAAGTTTTGATGTCTTCAAAACGTAAAAAAGACAATAAACATTAATTATTATTGTTATTAGTTTCTCATATACCTTACTTTTAAAGCTAGGGTTACTCAATGAGGTGGTTGGCACAGGCAACACAATCATGTATACTTCTTGTTGTGCTTTTGTACGTGAATGTGTATGAATATTTAGGGGTTTGTCTTGGTTGGTAATGTAACCCCGTCTTTCCAATAGGAAACAACCCAGTTCATTCTTTTTGTGGGGGCGTTTTTTTGTTGATGTAGTCATTTTTAGTATCTTGTGCTTTATGTAAAGCTACAACTATTTATTTCCAAAATAATGTTAATATTAATCCGTTTCAATTGATTCATAATTATATAATTTGTTTTATCTATTTATTTTCTAAGTAAAGGTACAGAAATATATTGAGCTTACTGAGCTTTGAAAAACATAAAAGGAATGTGACTGTTACAGGGCGGGGTGGATTTTTATTTAAACCATATTGAAGATTTGAACTGAGAAATACTGGACACCTTGCTGTTGTGTTTTGACTGATTGGAGGTATAATGAATAAATATATTGATTTTAGGGACTTACGTTTGTTCGCGGAAATTTTGTTTGTGGGGGCGGGTGGTGCGGGGTGAGGAACTGTGTGCATGACGCAGGAATTCATCCTTTCCTCTGGTTTTCTATCCCTCTTTATATATATATATATATATATATATATATATATATATATATATATATATATATATATATATATATATATATATATATATATATATATATATATAGCGAGAGAGAGAGAGAGAGAGAGAGATAGAGAGAGAGAGAGAGAGAGAGAGAGAGAGAGAGAGAGAGATATGCGCACACACACATACACGATTTTCACATATAATACTGAAGTAAAATATTCTTGATCATGGATCCATTTATATGCGCACACACACATACACGATTTTCACATATAATACTGAAGTAAAATATTCTTGATCATGGATCCATTTATTTCCTCAAATTGTGAAATAAAGCAATAACAAACTTGAAGGCAAAGCCCATATGACTCGCATGGCCCTTGAGAAACCAATTGACAACATTCTACATGAAAAAGAGATATGTTAGTTACCTATTCATTCCAGACTTTGTTGATTATTAATATTTTCAACCTAACATAAAGAAATCTGGAGCTGCTATAAATAGACAAAACATGAGGTCAGTCGCATGCCACAAAGGTTTTGGGTACCTACAATCATTGATTGTAGTCCCCTGTTAGACTTTAATCATTCCTCATACTTCTCTGCATAACAGCAAGTTTGTTAGTTAGCTACTTATTCCTTATTACAGGGTCTAGCGGGCTACATAAAGCCAAGCAGGATACACAAAGCAGGTCTAAACATGGGTCTATCGCTCACAAAATCATAAATATACATATAAAATACATATACAAGTACAAATTCACAATTATATGACCACCCTATCCCCAATGAATGAGTGAGTTAGTCATTGTTTAAAGGGTCCAGAGGACTGAAAAGAACTGAATCAGGACCACAACTTGGTTGACAAAGGGCTCACCCCTGATCCGTATAAAAGATCTGAAACAACCCTAATGGTAACAGGCCTCCCCTATACGCTTCCGTGTCCGGGGACGGTAATCTACTCAACGTAATGGTAACATTTCAGGCACTCCACCGGGCGGGTCACTGTACAATAAAGGCAACCCACGCAGGGGACACTGAGACTATACTCTAATTTATCAAACCCCCGTTTACAAAAACAAAATAGTTATTCATTGCTTAAAGGGTCCAGGGGACTGCAAAGAGCCGAATCAGGACCACAAAATCAAGACCACAACTTGGCTGAAAGGGGACTCGCCCCTAATCAGCATAAAAGATCTGCCGAAATAACCCTAGTGGTAACACTGAAGGCAATCCACCAGCCAGCCACTTTACAATAAAGACATCCCACGCAGGGGACGTTGAGTCTATACTCTAATTTACAAAAATAAAATAGAATACAAACATCATTATAAAATATCAACAAAACAAATACATATAAAATGCCTGCACTACCAAATAATATCATAAAAGCCCCAGTGACCACCTGGCAGAAAGCGTCCAATATTCCCAAGCTCACACACAAATGAGGAGTTTTGTCCCGGAAGTGTTTTCAAGAAAAAAGGTAGGTGACTAGTCTAGCGAAGAAGGAAGATAGTAGATTTAGATATCACAGAGCAGGAATGAAAAAAACAAAGGAGAAAGACTGCGACAGTGGGAATGTAAAGCACTAAATTTCCAGAAAGTGGGGATACTATATATACAGAAACTCCTGGCATCCCAACGGGGGGAAGGTAGGTTACTGTTCTAGCAAATAAGATAGTAGATAGAACAGAGTATGAATGAAAAAAACAAAGGAGAAGGACAGCGGAAGTGGGAATTTTAAACACTAGATTTCCAGAAAGTGGAGATACTATTTATACAGAATACCTCGGCAACCCCACCTATCCTATCCTGTCCCGTAACCCGAAGGTCGTAGGGGCACCACAGATGATCGTTTAACCAGCATACTCCATCTTTCTCTGTCCTCAGCAGCCCTGATGGCTTCGCTCAGTGTCAAACCAGTCAATTCTCGAATGTTGTCCTCCCACCTCTTTTTCGGTCTCCCTCTTCTTCTACCTCCTTGCACTGTGCCTTGCAGAATAGTCTTTGCAAGACCTGATGATCTGGTGACGTGGTCATACCATCGAAGTTTCCGTTTCTTCACCACTGTGAGCAGGTCATCGTGTTGTCCAATGGCTTGTGTGATGGTCTGTCGGACTTCGTCGTTGGTGATGTGTTGGGTATAGGAAATGCCCAGAAGTCTTCTATAGCACCTCATCTCCATGCTTTGTATTCTTCGTTGGAGATCTGCTGTGAGGGTCCATGCTTCGCAAGCATATAGGAAGATGGAGATGACAAGGGAGCGCAGCAGTCTTACTTTGGAATGTAGACGGATGGTCCTGTCTTTCCAAATGGGCTTCAACCTTTGTCATGGCAGCAGTTGTTTGTGCGATCCTGGAGAGGACTTCCTGTCGGGACCCATTGTCTGATACAATGGCTCCTAAATATTTGAAGCTATGCACTGGGTTGAGGGATTGGCCTTGGACTTTGATGTCCGTATTGATGCCATTGGTGTTGTTGGTCATCATTTTGGTCTTCTCTGCACTTATTTCCATTCCATAGGCTCTGGAGGTGGTGTCAAGCCTCTGTACCAGCTGTTCAAGTTCTTGTTCCTCTCCAGCCAATCCATCAATGTCATCTGCAAAACGAAGACTGGAGATTGCTCTACCCCCTATGCTGACTGTGCCTTCATGGTCTGCAAGAGCATCTGACATGATGCGCTCTAGGAAGATGTTGAAGAGTGTTGGAGAGAGTAGGCATCCTTGACGCACACCGATTGTTGTTCTGAACCAGTTCCCGATGGCGCTGTTGTGGAGGACTGCACTGGTAGCCTTGTCATACAGGCTTTTGATGACTTCAATAATTTTAGGGCTGATGTTGTACACTTTCATTGTTGCCCATAGAGCTGCATGCCAGACTCGGTCAAACGCCTTCTTGAAGTCTATGAACACATGATATAGATGTTGTTGGTGCTGTAGGTATTTCTCACAGATTATTCTGAGGTTGAAAATCTGCTCAGTGGTACTTCGCCCTGCCCTGAATCCTGCTTGTTCTTCAGCTATGATCTGTTCAGCTTGGGGTTTCAACCTGTTGAGTATTATTTTCAGGAGGACCTTGCTGGGATGGCTGATGAGGCTGATGGTGCGGTAATTTTCACACTCCTGAAGGTTACCTTTTTTGGGAAGAGTGATGACAAGTGACTGGGTCCATGGTATAGGCCACTCCCCACTCTGCCAGATCTTGTTACAGATAATGGTGAGGGCATCAATCATCGCTTCTCCTCCTGCTTGTAGCAGTTCCTCGGGTATGTTGTCCACTCCCGCTGACTTCCCTTTCTTTAGCGCTTGCACTGCTGCCTCAACTTCTTCCCGGAGAATTTGAGGATTTCTTCTTCTTCTCTGTTCTCGGGACATGCTAGAACTGATGGGTCTCCATTTGGTGTATGGTTGTAAAGGTCAGAGCAGTACTCTGTCCATCTGTCCAAGACTTCTTGTTCTTCTGTAAGGCATATGCCAGACTTGCTTTGGATCGTGGAGACTTTGGGCTGTTTGACACTTGTCAGCCGCTTCACTGTCTGGTAGGCCTTCTTGCTGTTGTTCTTGTTTAGACTGTTCTCTATTTCCTGGCATTGATCTTCTATCCAGTTCTTTGCTGTGCGCATGCCTTTTCAGATGTCATTGTTGATTTTTCGGTAGACATCAGCTCCCTGTGAGGTGTTCTTTTTCTTTTTCATCTCTCTTCGTTTATCACACGGATCCAAAAGTTCAGGTGTGATCCACGGCTTCTTCTTTGGTCGGTGCTTGCCAAGGATCTCAGTGGCGGCATCTGTCACAGCTGAGTTGAAGTTGGAGGTCATGGTGTTGACATCTACTTCACCAGCCCCCAAAATGAGCAGTGGTGCAAATTTCCCTCCAATTGTGGCCTGAAATAGTTCTGCCACCTCCGGGTCTTGCAGTTTGTCCAGGTTGAACTTCAGTCTAGTGCACTTTGCTGTATTTACTATCTTCAAGTGGAGCCGGAAAGACATCATCACGAGATCGTGGTCACTTCCGATGTCTGCTCCTGGAAAAGTGCGTGTCCTGCCAATGTTGATGCTTGACCATGATGTAGTCTATTTGGTTGTGATGCTCCCCGCCAGGACTGTGCCATGTCCATCGTCTGGAGTTTTTGTGGAGACCAAGCGTGTTTGCCAGTATCAAACCCCCGTTTACAAAAACAAAATAGTTATTCATTGCTATCCCCACGGGGGATAAAAAAATAATAATGAAAAAAAAGCATTCTTGCTAAGAAAATACAATGAACATAAAATGAAACAGCAAGAAACACAAAATTTGTTCATGTAACAGAATGCACTCTGCTTTTCATCTGCATACTATTTTTAGAGCTTTTGGGAATTGCCGCGATCACTCAGCTAAAATGAATAGAGCACTATGCTTCACAAATCTTGCGTAGTGCGTCATTAATTATCGTTCACTTTAACAAACAAAATATTAAAAAATAACCATTCTTGCTAAATTAAAAAAAATGCAAATGAAATGAGACAGCAAGAAACACAGATTTTGTTGATGTTAGACATTATTAACTTCAACCTAAAATAAAGAAATCTGGAGCACAAAAATATGAGGTCAGTCGCATGCCACAAAAGATTTGGGTACCTACAATCATTGACTGTAGTGTCCTGTTAGACTTTAAACTTCTCTGCATAACAATTAGTAAGTTAGCTATTCATTCCTTACAGGGTCCAGCGGACTACACAGAGCCAACTCAGAATATTCACACAAAACGAGTCTAAACACTGGTCTATTTCTCACCAAATCATGAATGTTTCATTGCCTGTGTAAGAAGGGGTACTGCTTACATTATCAAATAGGACAAACTGTCTTTCCTAGACATTTGCGAAGTACATGGGAATGAAAATGTCCAGGAGGGGGTTTCTTGTATGGATGGTAAAAAGAGAGTTGCTCCTCCTGAGAATGTGGAACATGGGCAATTATCTATACAATCTTGATGTTTTGAAAAAACAAAAAGGACAGCTGATAGCGCAGGCCATTGAATGTATGGACAGAGAAGCAGAAAGGAAGTTTGAGGCAACAGAGTGCCTGCCCCAATTTGCTTGTTGCCAGTCTTTTTTGCAGTGTCAGTAAAGTCTATGCACAGGGACTCATCACTAGTTTCAGTGAACACGGTGGCTCCCATTCTGTAAAGCCTGGCTTGACTGTAGCTGGAATCAGGTTCATTTTCGTAAACCATGGCTAAGCTGTCATTTGATTCAGTGCCACTTGAATCATTGGATGGAATAAAGTCACAATGCGATTTAGAGTGATTGTGCTGTCACAGACGTCATCAAACAAATCATCATGATCACTGTTATATGCGCTGCGGCAGTGCTCAGTGTTGGGAGTATTTGGCAGGTCCACTAGGTTGTCAGATTCCTGTCAACAGATTATAATACTGTGTTACTGTACATTATTATTTTGAAACATGACTATTAGCGATGAGAAATTATAGCAGGTTAATTAAATCAATAATTTCACCCGTCCGATTGACAGATCTAACAACTACAATTAACGGCTATTTTCATTAAAATGCATATCTAAATCAAAAGGCTACTTTCATTTAATACATTTATCTAAATCAACAACAAACCAACAGAACAAATACAATTATGCTTTAAATCAAAATATAACTATGTGAATATTTATCAATTTATTACAATGACAATAAATGCAATGTATCCCATTGTAGCAAGCAAAATACATGCACAATGCCCGAAATGGCGAATAAAAATCCAACCCTGACTCCAAGGGACGTATAGATTTAGTTGTTTGGTTTTTGCGGCCAATATGTTTGTTATCCCTTTAGAAAAATACCAATATGATGGAAGATTACGATCCACCATTTCATTGCTCGCTTGGTTCGAGTAGCAGACAAGGAAATCCAATAAGGGTTGTCTTTTATTTTTGTTGCAAACGCGCCTATGTCTGCTAAATGTAGTATACCCATTCCGTGTTCCCGATTGCGCACTGCAGTGCGTATTTGACCCCAAAATAAAGAAATGACGCAAAGTGGGGAGTCATTCTTGACGCACATGTGTGCTGGAAGCAGACGACATGTCTCGAGATCCAATATCGACAACTCCTACTGCGACAAGCACTAGGCCTACAGATGTTCGACATATGCCTGAAACATCCACTTATACTGAACGCATGCATATTATGTCTTTCTACCCGTGACGACGTCCTTGTTAACTTTGCTATCTGTGGGGGTCAGGTGTGGGTAATGGAGCTTGGGTTGGTGGTGTATGTAAACACTATAAAAAGTAATCCTAATCAATAAAAGCCTAACAAAATTGATGTACACAGCTTATACTTCACATTTTGCTTTCGGAGTGCACTTTCGTAGGACTGGTGTGCCATTATCTTAAACTACTTGGGGCTAACCTGAAACTTCATAGCTTGGCACTGTTTTCCATCTTGAGCTAAATCGATCCATGTCAAAGTTCATTTGCCTTGTAGCGCTACACTCTAACAAGTACATTACTCACATGATCTGAGCCCTTATCAGGCATGGCAGACGATCCGAGCGACAGATGCCCTGAAAAGAAGACAGTGGAGGTCTCTGGGGGTTAGACAACGACGATGAGGACAGCTGTGGAGGTGGATGTAGTTGCTGTTGCTGCTGAAATGGGTTAGGAGAGGGCTGAGGCGGAGGCTGGGGCAGGTGCTGCTGACCCTAGTACCTCTGCTGTTGCTGCCTTCGATGGTGCAGAGTCTGAAACATGATCCTTTTTAAGATCAAACTACCTATTTAGGAATACACATATATATATATATATATATATATATATATATATATATATATATATATATATATATATATATATATATATATATATATATATATATATATATATACGCATAATACATGGTTTACCGCGACATGTGTTCTGGCACCGTTTTTTGGCAACACCTATTTCTACTGGTCATATAAAGTCAAATTTGATGTCAGACTGTTAAATGGACATCTGTGATTATAAATATGGGTCAATATTAAATATATATATATATTACACCTCGAGAAATTTGAGAAACAAACAGGTTGCCACAACACCCTGTCTGTGACATAATGTGGTCAAAAAACGGTTATGCGACTAACATACACTATATATATAAATATATTTTTATAACGGGCATGCTGATTGAACAAATACATTTAAGATTAATCTATGGACAACTGTTATTATAAATACGTAACAATATTTTTAAAAACATAAAATTAAACATGTTCTTGGGACTGTGGAAGATATGCATTCAAACTGTAAAAGACCGTGAAGACGGCAGCTTGCTAGCTGATTCGTTATTTTTATTTTTCTTCTTCTTCTTTCTTCCTACGTCACACTTCCTACAATGACGTAAAATAAACACCATGACGCACATGGAATACTAATAAAACACACACACACAGTTCCAAGTCAAGATCTGCTACATCTCCCTTCTCAAATAATCACAGTACTAATAGTACATACATTAATACCTATCCTATCCTATCCCCTAACTCGGAGGTCGTAGGGGCACCACAGATGATCGTTTAACCAGCGTAATCCATCTTTCCCTGCCCTCAGAAACCCTGATTGTTTCGCTCATTGTCAAACCAGTCCATTCTCGAATGTTGTCCTCCCACCTCTTTTTTTGGTCTCCCTCTTCTTCTACCTCCTTGCTCTGTGCTTGCAGGATGGTCTTTGCAAGACCTGATGATCTGATAACGTGGCCATACCATCGGAGTTTCCGTTTTTTCACCACTGTGAGCAGGTCATCTTGTTGTTCAATGGCTTGTGTGATGGTCTGTCGGACTTCGTCGTTGGTGATGTGCTGGGTATAGGAAATGCCCAGAAGTCTTCTGTAGCACCTCATCCCCATGCTTTGTATTCTTCGTTGTAGATCTGCTGTGAGGGTCCATGTTTCTCAATCATATAGGAAGATGGAGATGACAAGGGAGCGCAGCAGTCTTACCTTGGAATGTAACCTGATGGTCCTGTCTTTCCACAATGGCTTCAACCTCGCCAGGGCAGCAGTTGTTTGTGCGATACTGTAGAGGACTTCCTGTCGGGACCCATTGTCTGATACAATGGCTCCTAAATATTTTAAGCTAAGCACTGTGTTGAGGGATTGGCCTTGGACGCTGATGTCCGTGTTGATGCCATTGGTGTTGTTGGTCATCATTAATTTTGGTCTTCTCTGCACTTATTTCTATTCCATTGGTTCTGGAGGTGGTGTCAAGCCTCTGTACCAGCTGTTCAAGTTCCTGCTCCTCTCCAGCCAATCCATCAATGCCATCCGCAAAACGAAGGCTGGAGATTGCTCTTTTCCCAATGCTGACGGTGCCTTCAACACAGTGCATAGCTTCAAATGTTTAGGAGCCATTGTATCAGACTAAGGGTCCCGACAGGAAGTCCTCTCCAGGATGGCACAAACAACTGCTGCCCTGGCGAGGTTGATGCCAATGTGGAAAGACAGGACCATCAGTCTACATTCCAAGGTAAGGCTGCTGCGCTCTCATGTCCATCTTCCTATATGCTTGCGAAACATGGACCCTCACAGCAGATCTACAACGAAGAATACAAAACATTGAGATGAGGTGCTACAGAAGACTTCTGGGCATTTCCTATACCCAGCACATCACCAATGACGAAGTCCGACAGACCATCACACATGCCATTGGACAACACGATGACCTGCTCACAGTGGTGAAAAAAACGGAAACTCCGATGGTATGGCCACGTTACCAGATCATCAGGTCTTGCAAAGACCTTCCTGCAAGGCACAGTGCAAGGAGGTAGAAGAAGAGGGAGACCGAAAAAGAGGTGGGAGGACAACATTCGAGAATGGACTGGTTTGACACTGAGCGAAACAATCAGGGTTGCTGAGGACAGGAAAAGATGGAGTACGCTGGTTAAACGATCATCTGTGGTGCCCCTACGACCTCCGAGTTACCGGATAGGATAGGATACGATAGGATAGTTTGCTGTGGTATTTTTCACTTCACATACAATTAGGGAGAGGGAGAGAGAGAGAGAGAGAGAGAGAGAGAGAGAGAGAGAGAGAGAGAGAGAGAGAGAGAGAACACATGATCAAAATAATTATAACAAAATTAAGAAAATAAAAAAAAACATGATTTATTTGTCAAAGTCAAAGATGTTATTACTTAAACCCAAAAGCTATGGCAATTTGTTTGTACTAAAAGAATTGGGTTGTTTTGTTATCTAAATAATAATACATTATAAATGTTGCAGGGTGTGTGCATATGAGTGATTAAAAGTAGAAAGTGATATCGCGCAGTCTTTGTCCAATAAGACGAACACTTGGTTGGGATGATTTGATTTTATTCAGAGTTTGCATGAGATTTACATCATCAATCAAGCAATTGATCATGCAAGCAACCCTCTATAAATAAACAATAAAGACCAAGGCTAAACAGAATTTTTAAAATTGATTAAAAAAAATTATGAAGATGATACTTGAATTAATGACAAATGCAAAACTTTACAGTTATAAATCAAATAAGCCAAACATATAATGTAATGAATATCATCCATTGTAAAAGCTTGAGAACAATTACAAAATAAGCTCAGAACTTTAGGCAAAAATTATTAAGTAATTATGAAAATCCAAAATGACTACCAAGATCATGAGATCAACGGAACATTCAACATTTTTTCAAAATGAGTCAATAGCATAAAAATATAAAAGTATTAAAAGAATTAATTTTTTTACAAACTTTTGTGATAATGAAAATAAAATATATTTATCTCACTTCACTCACACGGAGTACATTATATTACATGATTATTGCTTTAGGTCCAGCGGACTCTTCCGAGCCAAATCAGGACAAGTGTAGCCGAACCAGGTCCACAAAATCAAGACCACAACTTCGCTGAAAGAGGACTCGCCCCTGATCCGCATAAAAGATCTGCTGAAACAACACTAGTGGTAACACTGAAGGCACTCCACCAGCCGGTCACTTTACAATAAAGACATCCCACGCAGGGGGCGCTGAGGCTATACTCTAATTTATCGAACCCCCGTTTACAAAAACAAAATAGAATATAAACATCATTATAAAATACCAACAAAACACATACATATAAAATGCCTACATTGCCAAATAATAACATCATAGGAAGCCCCAATGACCACCTGGCAGAAAGCGTCTAATATTTCCAAGCTGATCCAACAGACCTCACACACAAATGAGGAGTTTTGTCCCGGAAGAGTTTCACGAAAAAAAGGTAGGTGACTGGTCAAGCAAAGAAGAAGATAGTATAGTAGATTGATAGAGAACAGAGTAGAAATGAAAAAGAACAAAGGAGAAAGACAGCGACAGTGGGAATTTAAAGCACTAAATTTCCAGAAAGTGGGGATACTATTTATACTGCCCCCCCCCCCTTTCCTCACCCTCCCCCCCCCTCCCCCCGGCACTCCAACTGGGGTGTTCCGAAAACAATCACACTTGCACATTAAATGTCTCCATAATACCTTTAAAAAACATACACATACAAATGTTTTGTAAGACATTACATGTACATAAGAAGGCAAGAAACCGTGGTCCCACATCAAGGAAGCATGGAACTTGTCTCACATCTGTCACTGTCACATCAGTACACACATAAATGAACACACGTTGCTTCACTTTAAAACAACAACAACAACAACAAACAACAGATAAGCAATGATTCATTTGAACAGTTTTTCTTCAAAATGTTTATAAACGTCTCCAAAATAGCAATTCTCAAACATGGAAAACTGCATATATATAGGCAATGATTGGAAGCCAACACATCTGAAGCATATATCAAAACTCCACAGACGATGATGTTGGTAGTCAGTGGTTGTCTAGTATAGCAAAACTGCAATGCATACTACATACCATTGTACATAATGACAGGTGGAGAACCGCCAACCATACTTCATGTACATTAGACAATTTGTGCCTTATGTCATTAGGCAAGAAAATGTAGCGCACATCAGAAAAGCGTGAACACATGCCTGCCATCAGTAAACACATATTCATAAAAACGTATTCTTGGCAATAACTAATCTACAAATATCTTCACCTGTACAGCAATTTCTGTCTGTAAGGCAATTTCTGCCTAAACCCTAGTAAGGCAATTGCCAAATTATTTGGCCTTTCCTGTCTGTTGTTAGGCAATTCCCCACTGAGGTTACGCAGGCAGGCAAGTAGATTAACGTCCCCAGACACATAAGCATATAGGGGACTTGGATGAACGAGGGCCGATGTAATAAGAAGTCGTTTTGCAGAATGGAGTCAAATGAAGAAGGAGCGCAAAAGCTGCTACAACAACCAGCAGGAAGATGCGTTGAATCGGAAGGAAGACGGCGTCAATAATGTAGAGTGAAGATGTGACAAGGGTAGCAAAAGGGACGCCAAGACAAGGCCGCCAAAGGTATAGCAGAGGGAGGGAGGAGGGCCAAAGGGCGACTAGGATGGCAGAGTGAGCGGATTATTTATTGTCTAAGGAGAGATAAAATAATTTTATATAAAGACAGACCAGGTCTGCCGGGTTATTGCACGGAACAGTATAGGGCCTATATTATATAAAAACAATCAAATTATATAAATTTAATCTAAAATTAATGATAAAATACGTCCGAGTAAGATTAAAAGCGGGTTAAAAAGAAAACTGCACCAGATCAAGCTTGAACCAGAGCGGCAGCCAGCGGGCACGCGGGAAGGCCAGTTTAGGTAGGATCCGGTCCCACCACTGGGTCAGGACTGTCTCGGATTACCACGCCCATAGACTTGAGAGCAGCCTCCGTCAAAAGGGACTTTACATTACATTACATGATTATTGCTTTAGGTCCAGCGGACTCTTCCGAGCCAAATCAGGACCGGACAACCCCTGATCCGCATCAAAGATCTGCTGAAACAACCCTAGTGCAGGGATCAGTTTACTAGCGCGCCCTGCGCCATTGACGCATAAAAATTAAAAATGACCCATCTACAATTCTTGCCAGGGGCCGAATGGCGCTTCGATTTTTGGTACCAGTGCGCCACCACAATAACAGTGCACTGTATTGGAGGCGACAAACGTGCTTTTGCTAAGGCAAGTTCAGCGATTGGCTATAAGGGCCCGGATGTTGATCTTTCAGCCAATAAGAAGTGTTGTACGATTCTTCCAAATCAGAATTTGCTATCGTCTGTGCGTATGTTGTGTCCGTGCAAGGAGGATTTTGTGTTTTTCTTTGTGCCGCTTTGAAAATGCCCCCCCCCCCCCCCCCCTCCCAAAAAAAAAACACAAACAAAAAACAAACAAAAAACTAAACTTGAGGTAGGACAGTCTAGACTGTCGTTTGCTGCTGTTAAACTACAGTCTACCGCCGCTAATCCTACGCAAGATGATTGTGTGAGCCCCGAGTCAAGTCAAAATACTGATCCCTGTTCTGGTTAGTTTTTTGTTGGTAAACATGCTTCACAACACATGCACACTCACAATAATCTATTTTGTTTTAATTTCTGTAATAATATCTCCAGGTTATCTTTTACATATATACGTAAATTACTGCTGAAATCATGGCCCATTGAAATTTGATCTGAGGGGCCCAATGGCCCATAGCTTTTTTGTGTCAGGCTGAACCCTGCTAGTGGTAAAACTGAACGCTCTCCACAAGCCAGTCACTTTACAATAAAAACATCCCACGCAGGGGACGCTGAGGCTGTACTCAAATTTATCGAACACCCGTTTACAAAAACAAAATGGAATACAAACATCATTATAAATTATCAACAAAACACATACATATAAAATGCATACATTGCTAAATAATAACATCTACCACCTGGCAGAAAGCGTCCAATATTCCCAAGCTGATCCAACAGACCTCATACACAAATAAGGCGTGTTGTCCCGGAAAGTTTTTTTAAAAAAAAGGTAGATGACTGTTCTAGCGAAGAAGAAGATAGTCTAGAAGATTGATAGAACAGAGCAGGAATGAGAAAGAGCAAATGAGAACGACAGCGACAGTGGGAATTTAAAGCACTAAATTTCCAGAAAGTGAGGATACTATTTATACTGAAACCCCCGGCACCCCAACGGGGGTAAAGGGGACTTGAGTTTCAGCCGTAATGTATAGACTACATCTTTAGCCGAACGCCGGTTGTAGATGGAGACAAACTCCGCTATGGGCTTATCATGCCGCTTAATAAATTCGGAAACGGACAGACAGCGTCCCTTAGGAAAGGAATGCTCCGCTATTTCCACAGGGGAGCCAGAGCCGGGGTGGGGGAGGGAAGGGGGGGGGGAGTCTACGACATCCCGTCCCGCGTACTATTTGGGCTCGAGGCAGGGGCCTTGGAGTCGGACTGTGAACTGGCTGTGTGACCGGGAGAAGACGGATTTCCCACAGCCAAGCTATGAACCGTAACGACAAGCCCAGCCACGGTGTGAACAAGTCTCTCCACCAAGCCTTCGAGCCTGAGTAAGGCAGCCCAGGATATCTACTGCCATCGGGAGGCGCAGAACCTGTCACTTAAGGGTTCGAATCCCTAGCGGTCTCTGTGACTGTGGGGTGCGGCAATGTACCCGAACCATCAACTGTCGAAGGAGGAGGGGGCGGGAGGGGGGAGGGCGATAAACTCCCTCACAGGAGAAACGGGAGCACTAGGGCTTAAAATGAAGAACTAACTAATCCGTGTGAGCCCCCCTTACTCCCTGCCTCCCCAGGTGAAAGAATCTCTGTACATTCTTCTTGAAATAATGACTGATGTAGCTATACCTGTATCAAATCCATTTTTCTTTGCATCTAAGTCTGTGAACGGTTACCTGGATGGCTGGCAAGCCATCCATGCTGTCCCATCAGATATTGGGCTACAGAAGCCAGAGTTGATCACATCGACGAAATGCAGAAAGTATGGAGCTACAATCACTCAACTGTTTGATTTGTCACCAAATGAGCAGAAATTGCTAGCAAATCACATGGGCCACTCTCTGAACATTGAAAAAGAGTACTATCGTCTGCATGAAAGTACCACTGAGATCACCAAAGTTGGAAGATTGCTTGCCAAAATTGACAGTGGAGAAACCCCAGATTGTTCTGTGTTTGAAGATGACAATCTTGCTAAATCAACCCCACACAGCAGGCATCAAGACAAGATGGTAAATTCTGTGTCTGTGTTACATAAGAAAATGTCTTGGGAGAGCCAGTTGTCCTTTGTTGCAGAAGATGCAGTATTGCTTCTTGTCAAGGACGTATTTTCTTTTCCCAGTCCCAGCTTTGGCATGTTCAACTGCACACACACAAAAAACCCATGTACTTGACCCAAAGTGTCATTAATACTCAACCCGCCTTTTAGGATTCGATTACGAACCTCGGCAATATGAAAAAACGACAGAATTTGAGACAATATACATGTAAGCAGTAGAGTCTTGAAAAGGAACATTGAAAGAGAATGTAGTGAGGCTACTCACTGGTAAGAATATTTTCATAAAAGAGATCATTTTGTTGATCATTATGCTATGCAGAGGGATCAGGGGCAATTTAGTTTAAAGTTCACAATGTTTTGTGGTTTCAAATTCTAGCACATACACAAAAAAATCCTAAAAAACCTAGGAAATTAGAAGGGGCCAGCAATTATTTATTTTAAACATATATATTCAATATTGTAAAGCGAAATGTTCTGTTTAAATCAGGAGGTTAAAGATTGCTATTTAACTAACACATTTATATAATAAAATAAGTTATGTGTACATAACATCTGAGAAACAAAGACATGTGTAACAAAAAGCAGTCAGTTCCAGTTTTTATTTAAAGAAAAGTTCAGGTTAATATGTCTTGGAAATTGGTTCATATAGGTGTGTTGCACGATTTCTTGCACAGAACGGGGGCAATAGTCAACACAAACTGCAGACCCAACAATACAGAAGACTCGGACTGCTTAACTTCATACAACAAACTCGCTCTATTGTGATATTCTTTTTGTTTAACCATGGCCAACGGCACTTAGTTTTGACACTAGCATCGACCACTGAAACTGATTCACCTTCTTTTAACCGTGGCATTAAGTTGTAAGTACGGTACTGTTGTAAAGATCACTTTTAACTGAGCACAGGCGCCTCAATGAGTACTAAATAGTTTAGCAGACAAACATCTACAAAATCCAGGATCGTCAGAATTTTGGAAAAACTTATGTTCCTTCTCAAGCAAAAATGTACGAATGGTTTCAGTTGCCATATGGGAAAGATTGATCCATGTTCTTGCTCTTGACAAGAGAAAAACAGTGCTGATTTTTTTCAATAACCGATGTGATGACTTACCAGAATCAATTTGCTCTCCAACACTGGTCCATCCAGAGCTTGATTTATTGTCATCATCTACCAAAGAAACCAAAGAGCAAATGTAAAACAAACAACATTACTCCACTCAAGTTTTAGAATACACATTTTGATTTTCAGATTTGCAGACGTCGGAATGTTTTGTTAGTATGATAGTATCAGGATGTCATAAGCTTTTTTCCTTTTACCGAATTTCAGATATATTTGTTTGCCAAGTTCATAAAAGGGGCTACAGTTTAAGTATTTAGATGGAAATGAGAAGACAATTTTGAAACAAAAAATTGTTGTTTTGTTTTGTGGCTTATAACATCATAAATCAAAACGAATACAGAAACAGTGCGGTTTCAAAGCACATTAATATTAAGCTTTGTAATATATCCTATCCTATCCCGTAACTAGGAGGTCGTAGGGGCACCACAGATGATCGTTTAACCAGCATAATCCATCTTTTCCAGTCCTCAGGAACCCTGATTGTTTCGCTCAGTGTCATTCTCGAATGTTGTCCTCCCACCTCTTTTTCGGTCTCCCTCTTCTTCTACCTCCTTGCACTGTGCCTTGCAGGATGGTCTTTGCAAGACCTAATGATCTGGTGACGTGACCATACCATCGAAGTTTCCGTTTTTGTCACCATTGTGAGCAGGGGTTCCACGTCACTTCAGCGCCAGCACTTCAGCACCAGAACTTCAGCGCCATACACTTCAGCGCGAGGATACTTCAGCGCCGTACACTTCAGCGCTGGGACTTTTCAGCACCGTACATTTCAGCGTGGCGAAATTTTAGCGCCGTACATTGTAGCGCAGTACATTATAGCGGTGGAGGAAGACAGAGGGAGAGAGAGAGAGGTGCTCCCCCACCTCCTGCACCACTGCCCCATCTCTCAGGTGCATTCTGGCCTTACATGTACCATTGTCACATCGCCAAAAAGACAATTCTGGATCTTTTGTACTGTTCTTATCGAAGCGGAAGGAGTAGCCATTGTAGCTAAACTTTTATTTTCTCCGTATGCTTAGGTAGGACTCTGCAATCTTTGCCATGTTTCCACGGCAAAGAACGTCAGGAGTAATGAACAGAAAAATAACCCGATTTCAACTCAACTCCGTCTGAATATCAATCACACCACTCACAACACCTCTCTCTCTCTCTCTCTCTCTCTCTCTCTCTCTCTCTCTCTCTCTCTCTCTCTCTCTCCTCTCTCTCTCTCTCTCTCTCTCTCTGTCTCTCTCTCTGAATATAACTCAAACCACTCATTCAGACTTGATCTGTAACTCACGAAGTGCTCTCTCTCTCTCTCTCTCTCTCTCTCTCTCTCTCTCTCTCTCTCTCTCTCTCTCTCTCTCCCTCTCTCTCTCTCTCTCTGACGCCAATAATTTTACCCCCTCCCCCAACATTCCCTCCTTTTCCCCTATCATGGCGCTGAGATGTACGGCGCTGAAGTCTCCCGGCGCTAAAGTGTACGGCGCTGACATCCCCCGTGCTGAAATGTACGGCGCTAAAAAGTACGGTGCTGAAAAGACGCCGCGCTGAAATGGTGGCGCTGAAAGGTATGGCGCTGTAGTGCTGGCGCTAAAGTGACGTGTCACCGTGAGCAGGTCATCGTGTTGTCCAATGGCTTGTGTGATGGTCTGTCGGACTTCGTCGTTGGTTATGTGCTGGGTATAGGAAATGCCCAGAAGTCTTCTGTAGCACCTCATCTCACTGCTTTGTATTCTTCGTTGTAGATCTGCTGTGAGGGTCCATATTTCGCAAGCGTATAGGAAGATGGAGATGACAACAGAGCGCAGCAGTCTTACGTTGGAATGTAGACTGATGGTCCTGTCTTTCCAAATTGGCTTCAACCTCGCCAAGGCAGCAGTTGTTTGTGCGATCCTGGAGAGGACTTCCTCTCGGGATCCACTGTCTGATACAATGGCTCCTAAATAGTTGAAGCTATGCACTGTGTTGAGGGATTGGTCTTGGACTTTGATGTCTGTGTTGATGCCATTGGTGTTGTTTGTCATCAATTTGGTCTTCTCTGCTTCCATTCTATAGGCTCTGGAGGGGGTGTCAAGCCTCTGTACCAGCTGTTCAAGTTCTTGTTCCTCTTCAGCTAATCCATCAATGTCATCCGCAAAACGAAGGTTGGAGATTGCTCTTCCCCCTATGCTGACTGTGCCTTCGTGATCTGCAAAGGCATTTGAAATGATGCGCTCTAGGAAGATGCTGAAGAGTGTTGGAGAGAGTAGGCATCCCTGACGCACACCGATGGTTGTTCTGAACCAATTTCCGATGGCGCTGTTGTAGAGGGCTGCACTACTAGCCTTGTCATACGGGCGTTTGATGACTTCAATAATTTTAGGTCTGATGTTGTACACTCTCATTGTTGCCCACAAAGCTGCATGCGATGATGCCAGACTCGGTCAAACGCCTTTTTGAAGTCTACAAACACATGGTATATATGTTGTTGGTGCTGTAGGTATTTCTCACAGATTACTCTGAGGTTGAAAATCTGTTCAGTGGTACTTCGCCCTGCCCTGAACCTGCTTGTTCTTCAGCTATGATTTGTTCAACTTGGGGTTTCAACCTGTTGAGTATTATTTTCAGGAGGACCTTGCTGGGATGGCTGATTAGGCTGAAGGTACATGCTAGACTTGCTTTGGATCGTGGAGACCTTGGGCTGTTTAACACTTGTCAGCCGCTTTAGAGTCTTGTAGGCCTTCTTGCTGTTGTACTTGTTAAGATTGTTCTCTATTTCCTGGCATTGATCTTCTATCCAGCCCTCCTTTGATGTGCGCATGCCTTTTCGGATGTCATTGTTGATTTTTGTAAAGAGTTAAACATTACCTCCAGTTCTGTGCAGTTACCTTTGTTTTAGTTAATCGAAAATACATGTCCATGGAGAGAAAAAAGTATAAGTGTCAGTTAAAGTACATATACATTAAAGAAAATTTGACCTCACCAACTGAAGATAGAGCAGAGCTAGGGGAAAGAGATGATGATGCTGCCGCCTCATTCACAGTCCCCTTCATGTGATGTTTCCAACACTGTTGCGACTTTCTCCTTAGGACTCGCTGTTAAAACAATTTACACAGTACATCAGAAAAGAAAAAAAAACAAAACTTACAAGACTGACAAGTGATTTACATTAAAATTTAAATCTGTTTGCCTCCCATCTAGATGTACGGTAGACTTGCTGTTTTCAAATAACGAGATCTATTATAAAAATAAAAAAAATAAATAAATAAAATTTTAAAAAATAAATAAATAAATTTAAAATAATAATAATAATAATAATAATAATAATAATAATAATAATAATAATAATAATAATAACTGAATATTTTTTCGAGCCTACCCAAAGACCGGTTACAAGAAAAACAAATATTTTCAATTTAAAACCAGTCAGAAGAATCCATACACACATACTGGAAACACATCACCCTTCCCCTCTCCTTCTCCCTCCCCCCCCCAAAAAAAAAAAAAAATTACCTGTTTTTAACTAGTCAAAATTATTATTAATTATTACAACAATTGAAAAACAAATCGATGATCCTGCTATCTGATCAGAAATTGTTACATAAAATACTCTTTGAAAAAACAAACAGATTTTCAACTGCCTTTTTTTAATGTTGGAAGTGTAGCATACTGTATAACATATAAGGAATTCCATGACTGAGGATCAGAGCAGAAGCTTCTTGCTCCGTTAATGCGCTGAACTTTGAACTATACTACAACAGCCAGCTTATGTTTCATTTGACTTACTGTTATTGCATTAACATTATGTACACTATTATAACAGGTGTTTGTAAAAGTCTGAAAATAATTCACTGATGATCAAACTCACGTCCAATTGACAACACTAAAAAGTGTACACTAAATCTGAAGATGTTAAAAGTTACTAAAATGTTAAAAACGTTATGCAACTTAAAAAAAAAAAAAAGGAATAACTTGAGGACGACATGTACGTTCTTCTTTACCAGTTTGAGATGGGGCAGTGGAAACAGAGCGATGCGCTGCTTTTTTGCGGGCTAACGGTGATGTTTCCAGCTATGCTGCTACTTTATCCTCGGAACTCGCTGTTTAAACACAGTACATAAGAAAATAAACAACCAGGTATACGTCTATAATGACTTCAACGATTTAAAAATATATTGAGAGAAATTAGATACAACAGCCAGTCAACAAATCTCAAATTTGAGCATTCAATCCCCAGCCAGATTAGACATTTAGATCTAAAAAAAAGTAATATTTATTTTCTGATTTAACCCTCACAATGCCAAGGTCGACAATTGTTGACAGCCTGTAGTGTATTTTCCATGCAAAACTTTATGTTGATACAGCAGACAAGAGGATCGACATGTACAGACAGGATGTCGACACTGCTTTAGACAATGCGTTATACGATTATGGAATTCTAATTGGGGCAATATTTACCATAGTAACATTACAATATTAATTTTTAATACGCATTTCCCAAAAATTCATGGCAAATTGCAACAAGTCAATTTTTACTATAACTTCATATTTTACAAAACTGAAGTGCAACTACAACGCAAGAATGGCTACGTAAGTAGCCTACATAATGCATTCCTGCACGTTCACGTTCACGTTTGTTAGATTAACGTCCCCGGACACATTAGCGCATAGGGGACTTGGTTGAAGGGAGGCCGTTGTTATAAGAAGTCAATATGCAGTAGAATGGCACGTGTAAAAGGAGCGGTGCTACAATTTTCAGAAGGAGGAAATGCATTGATTGAGTCTGAAGGTAGCGATGACGGTGATATGGAGCGCACAAAGCGGCAACAGAGATGAGACAAGGGCGCCAGGAGGGTCGTAAAAGTCAGAAGTGAAGAGAGCAGACTATGGAGCAGAGCTTTACGTACTATTAAAGTTATTTCAAAACAAATTAAACGTTGATAAGTATTTACAAAAGACATAATTATCCACTCACCGATTTGAGCTCCGCCATTTTGAGTGTCTTCGTGCAACGTCACACATCACAGACAAGAGTTTGACGTCACTTCACAGCGCGTGCTCTCATTCATTCACTATTAGCCTGTCTCATCAAAAATTAATATGGACCCTCAGAAGGACGACAGAGTGTAGCAAGGGAACTAACTGCATTCATAGTACAGGTTTTTGACAACATGTCAAAAAAACACGATTTATGTCCCATGTAATCCAAAACAGCAAAAAAAGTGTACCCGTTTTCTGACAACATTTCAATGTTGACACTTTCCTATCCATGTTGACACAAGTAAGGTCGCGTAACATACGTGTGTTGCCAGAACCCAGGTGATATGAGAGTATATATATATATATATATATATATATATATATATATATATATAGAGAGAGAGAGAGAGAGAGAGAGAGAGAGAGAGAGAGAGAGAGAGAGAGAGAGAGAGAGAGAGAGAGAGAGAGGGGGGGGGGGAGAGAAAGAGAGATATAGATACATTTTTCCCTGTTTTCTTATGACATAAATGTGACATAAAAATTATAAAGAAGGCTTGGCTTATATAATCAGGCCTGAAAATGGCGACTAATTTAGTCGCCATGGCTAGTGAAAAAAAATATTGGCGACTAAAAAAAAAAAACTTTAGTCGCCAAATGCGAGTGCGCTAAAATGAACTTTTTTTTAGTTTGGCTAGTAAAATTTTTAGTTTGGCTAGTAAAATTTTTAAGTTACTAGCCAAATGCTAGTGGGACCTTTTTTTCATTTTCAGGGCTGATAATTTAAAAAAAAAGGTGCAGAATGATGCCATAATAAACAAAGGCAACATTCTTATATCCTTTTGTTGTAATGTATCCTCGGACTTAAAGAAAGAACACACACAGACCGTGAACATGGATGGACCACTGAACAATGAAAAGTCATTATATTTTTATCCAAAGTAATAGTCTAAGCATTTGCAATAAATAATGATATTGCTACGTGGAATTAGGTCAAGCATATATTTCTCACCCCCACTCTCAGCTCTGTTACGTCAGAGACGCGCACGATAGATCCGATCGTTTTGTTTTACAAAGCATGCAATAACAGTGTATTTACCTTTGATTTGATTTTGCGTTGTTGTTAGAAGAAGCTTTGTATGATGTTAATAATTTTGTTGGTCAATATTATTGGAGAATTTTCTATAAAATTATCTTCACTACTCCAGTACAAAATTGTGCTAATTATACATGTTTGATGTAAGTCTATTCTTTGCCGTTTTATGCATTTACGTGGAAGTGTTGCAACTTTCAATTTTGTCAATCAAAACATTTGCCAGAATCTAATACACCCTTGTTCCTAGCTAGAAGTACATACTTGCTCTGCAAATTTCTTATTATTGACGGTAAATTGACGGCAAAGGTGAAGGTAAAAGACTACTAATCCACCACAGTTTGGGTTTTCTTTTACCAAGTCGGTCTCGGGTCTGCACCAATTAATCTTCTTCACTTCGATTCGTCAGGTGCTACATATAGTCATTTTCAGTTTAATATTTAATGAATCCCAAAAAGTCCTAAGCTGAAAACTGATAACATATGAAGAAATCAAAGTCCCAACAAGAAGAAGTTTTACCTACCACACTGTTGGCAACTCTTTACAATGGCGCACTGACATATCTCGTGAAAATTCGTTGTCTCGTTGGCTAATCACGTCACGATGCAATCTGATTGGTCACGACATATACACACGAAGAGAGAGGGGCACTGGAATCAAGCAGGAGTGTAAAAGCCCAGGCTCAAAGTGTGTAAGTTATACACAATCCAACGTGGCAGATTATGCTTTTAGACGACACCACTGTTTTTTTGCATGCTTTCAACGTCGGTCGGCTAAACAGTGGTGAAAAACGCTATTTTGACCTTAAAAATTCTGGCGACCGTCGTCACAAAAACTGACGACGTCGTCACAAATCAGCGGTCGACAGAACGTGTGACTTTTACCTGAGTTCGTCGACAGAAGTCGCAGTTAACATGTACACACACACGCACACACACCCACACACACAAACACACACACATACACACACACACACATGCCTACCTACCCAACGTTGTGTGGTAGGCACATTTTTAGCATCGTCATGAGGTACATAAACTTCATAGCATATTTCACTTAATATTAGCTTATGCTGACCGTTTCCAATTCCAACATAATTAAAGAGCAGTGACGAATGTTTTTTATCGAGAGTAAGCCCAAAACGGTTACGTTGAAAATGGACGCCCTGTGCGAACGTTGTGAGGTAAGTGCATGAATATTCATGAGGTAAATAGGAACTACCTCATAGGTACATGTTTGTTACAATGTTGCACTTTTTTGAAAAAGAAATGCTGTAACACTTTTTATTTGACATTTATTTGTTTTTTGTTGTTTTTAAAAAAAAATGAAATTACATAAATAAATAATAAATAGGGGTAGCAGCATTATATAGGGTATGTACAGTAAGTAGGTAGCGGCAGGCATGCACTATTTTGACCAATAAGCCTAAAAAACTGCTTACCTCTACCTTTTTCAACTCGTCATAACTCACTGATGCATGCGCCTACAGACTTTAAATTTATATCAAAATACCAAAAAAAGATTGATTTAAACATTGATGTTGAATGTTTGTAAGTAATTTGAGTATGATGGCTGAAATCCCATGATCGAAAATGCAAGAAATCCTGATTGCTATGCAGCCAACCTAAGCGCCAAGGCGTGCGCCATTTTTTTGACATTTTCGGGAAATCCCGTGACGATATTTCCCCAGGCAGGCAGGAAAGCTAAAAATAGCCCCATTGCAAAGCTGGGAGAACAAGCTTTATAATGGTGTTTGCTTTTTTTTTTAAATATGACTGAAAATAATAGGTACAAAGTCGATTTTTCTACTTTGACACGATTGTTTGCTTTGAACTTGTAAAAAAAAAATCTGCTGTTATATCATTGTTCAATTCCCACAAAATTAAAACATAAAAATAAAAAATACTAGTAAAATATTTTTAAAATTTCCTTTTATTTGTTTAGAAAATGTAATAATTTTTCTGAAATGTATAAGAGTTACAGTTATTTTTTAATACTGTTCCTACCCTATCCTATCCCGCATCTCAAAGGTCGTTGGGGCACCACAGATGATCGTTTAACCAGCATACTCCATTTTTCTCTGTCCTCAGCAACCCTCATGGTTTCACTCCGTGTCAAGCCAGTCCATTCTCGAATGTTGTCCTCCCACGTCTTTCTGTCTACCTCTTCTTCATTTACTATAGCTATCGGTCCATATTATCAGATTATTGCTTATCTGCTTCAATTGAATCTATTACACTGGAACCTCCAATATGTGAGCATTCAAACTGCACTCCAATTAATGTAATTTTATATTAAAGGGATTACATTACAACGGAAACAGAGAGGCAAGGCACACATGCTACTCATTCAAAAGCAGACTATTTCAAACTTTAATTAACGAATTGTAAACGAATCTGTAGTATCTTTTTTCCTTTGTTTATTTTGTTGTTTTTGTTTGTTTGTTCAATTTATACTCTATGTCAAAGATGGAGTTCTAAACATTCACGCGCACGCACTCATATAATCCCCAACGAAACTAAATGATAAAATGTTAGTTTGTATATTCATTCCCTCCACACACACACAAACACTGACAACAACGACTCCTCAGAAAACACAACAAGTATCACTTCAAAGGTCATAGTTCCGTATAATCAAAACGAAATGTTATCTGTATCTGACTACCACACACGGGTCAGGCGTCCATCGTCGAAACGAAACTGTTAGTCGGACAGAAGACCAATGGAAACGATGTCTTCACATTCCTGTGGAGCAGGCCAACCAAAAGCAGCATACGTGGGTCCGAAAATCAGTTAATCATGTTAGGCGCAAACAGATTCCTTCTTTCAAGAGTTGCCAGTAATATATATCTTGCGTGCCGGGGTCACAGATCAAACCGTCATCGCACAGTTCCTCTGACCTCTCGTAAAGCTGCCGTGCTTTGCAATAACACTTTTTGTTTCTAGGATTGCATGTGAGTTCGGGACGGCAGGTCCTGAGTCCGGGTGCTGAACGACTGTTTGGTGTCCAATGTACCTAGATTGGTGGAGTTTGGGAAACCAGCGTCGCACACCCTGCCGATGTCAAAACACTTTTGTCCCTTCTGGCATGGTGAAGTAGAAATCCACCAACATTGTTTATCCTATTTTGCAAACTACAATAAAACAATTGACGGTAGGACAAACAGACACACGACTCAGTCACTCCCAACAACGAACTAAAACCACATATCAAAAGTTTTCGTCATCCATGACGAAACTTAAAACCATGACGTCAAAATTATACAAACTACAAGTACAGGCATTAGAAATAACAATTATAACTTCTTAATTTGAAATCGTCACTTTGTGGCTGTTCAAAGCGATACAAGTAACTGTCCAACTAAAAATCCGGTTTGTTACATCACCCCATTCTCCGGGGAAAAAAAATTATTTGTTTAGAATAATTTTTTTTTTCAAAACATTCAATAAATAATAAGTTTTTCATTAAGAAATGGAAACTAAATTCGTTATAACAATTATGATAACAAAATTGTCATACCTTTTTCGTGAAGAGTACAGCTTTAGACCAACAACAAAAGCTTATCCAGCATGAAAACAAACTGTCCTCTACAAACAGGAACAGTATAGGGCCCTCCACTAGTGCACCGAAATGCAGATAGATGGACAAGATACCCTTAAAATCAGCGCACACCACGTGCACTCAAACAATAAGCACTTCACAATCGTGCTGTCTAATTAAGCATCCCAGTAATAACAGCACACTGTTAACCAGGCCAAATGCTCAATCAAAATACTGTCCTCTACAAACAGGAACAGTATAGGGCCCTCCACTAGTGCACCGGAATGCAGATAGATTGACAAGATACCCTTAAAATCAGCGCACACCACGTGCACTCAAACAATAAGCACTTCACAATCGTGCTGGCTAATTAAGCATCCCAGTATATAACATGACATTGTTAACCAGGCCAAATGCTCAATCAAAATACTGCACACAACAGGCAGTCAAATACCATGCTAGAAGCCAGATTGGACATTAAACCAAAAATGTCTCAATCCAAGTACCAAGGCCCACTTTCACTACTTCAGATTTAAACAATTTCATCAATAAATAAAAAAATGCTGTTGTTTTAATTCAAAAACAAAATTTCATTTAATACATTTCCTCTTACAGAAAACAGATTTATGCATACAAATGCAGTGGTTGAATACAATCATCAGATGTCAATATCTATACCGTCAATCGTGACAACACATCTGCCTCAACATTGTGGGAACCAGAGATGGGAACGATTGTGAAGCTGTATTCTTGTAGGGCAAGAGCCCATCGCATTAAGCGGCCATTCGTTGTTTTAGACCATTTTAAATACGTCAACGGACGATGGTCTGTCTCAACAAAAAAATGTCTGCCGAAGAGATAACGGTGAAACTTGTCAATAGCCCACACAAGGCCCAAACACTCACGCTCCACAGTTGAGTACCGCATCTCTCTTTCCAACAACTTCCTACTCGCAAACAAAACTGGGTGGAAAGCACCATCATCATCACGCTGCATCAAAACGGCACCTAATCCTGTAGATGACGCATCTGTCCTCACCGTGAATGACTGAGCAAAATCAGGAAGTCTATTCACTGGTTCTGAAGACAATATTGTTTTTGTTGTTTCAAGTGCCCTCTGACACTCATCTGACCATGCGACCTTTGTGGATCGTCCTTTTTTAGTCAGATCTGCGGGCCTACAACAGTAGCAAAGTTAGGTATGTATCTACGGTAGAATCCTATCAGTCCTAACAACGATCTGACTTGTTTCTTTGTCTGAGGAACATCGAGAGCCAAAATCTTTGACACTTTGCCAGACTGAGGGCGCATACATCCCCCACCAACCACATGACCCAAAAATTCGATCTGAGTAAAACCAACCTCAACTTTTGATGGCCTTGCTGTGAGCCCATGAGCATATAGTTCTTGAAACACGCTATCTAGTGCTTCCACATGCTGACTCCATGTATCTGACGGGATCAAAATATCATCAAAAAATGACATTGCGCCAAAACGATCAAGGTTGAGTTTTCTCATCATACGAGCAAAAGAGCTCGGAGCGGTCGACATCCCAAATGGCATGCGTGTGAAATGAAACAAACCTAAAGGAGTCTGAAAAGCGGTTTTTTCTTTGTCTTTTTCTGCCATTGGTATTTGCCAATAGCCTTTAGTCAGGTCTATTTTGCTGAAGTACTTTTTATCTCTCAATTTTGAGAAAAGAACCTCAGGGTCCGGGATTGGTTCTGCATCGAACTGAGTAATCTTATTCAGCTCTCTGAAATCAATACAAAACCGTGTGGCACCGTCCTTTTTCCGTACTAAAACAACCGGTGACGCAAATGGGGAAGATGAAGGTTCAATAACACCTAAAGACAACATCTTTTCCACCTCATCTTTAATAATCTCCTGTGACTGAAACGGAAGTGGATACTGCTTAACATTTACCACCACGTCTTTTGTCAACGTCACTGAGTGGTCCTGCAAGTCAACTTGTCCTGGCATATCAGTCAGCATGTCAGTGTGCTTTTGCAAAATATCTGAAACATCTTTTTTCTGACAAGAAGGTAGATCAGGATTTACTACAACATCAGTCAAGTCTTCAGTCTGTGTTGTAGGCATGCATTTGACTTGGACCTTATCAACATCAACATCATCATTTGCACAATCACCAGTGATGATGCTAACCAAACCTGTCTGCACTGTCTGTACATCACTACGATTCACGTATTCACGTAAAAGGTTGATGTGAAACAACTTTTGCACACCGTTGCCTGTTTCAATGAGGTAATCACACGTGTTGACACGCTTCGAGACTTTGTATGGCCCACGCCATCGTAACAACATCTTGTTGTTTTCAGAGGGCAACAAAACCAAAACACTAGTGCCAACTTTGAAAGACCTAACACTAGCCTTGCGGCATTTGTAGGCTCTGTTTCGCGCCGACGCCTTCTGAACAGCATCCTGAGCATGACTAACCATGTCTTTCAGAGAATCTCTCAAATCCTGAACGTACTGTGACATGCTCGTGTCTTGCACATCTCTCCCGCTACCAGTCCATGTATCATATAGCAACTGAGAAGGACCTCTGGGAACCCGACCATACAACAACTCAAAGGGAGCAAAACCCGTGGACTCTTGGGGAATCTCTCTGTAAGCAAAAAGTAATGGTGGTAAATAGCGGTCCCAATCTTTAGGTTTTTCTGCCATCACTTTTTTCAACATGGATTTCAAAGTTCCATTAAACCTCTCAACTAGTCCATTGGTTTGAGGGTGATATGGCGTACTATGAAGTTGGGAAACGGACAACAACCTCATCACCTCACGCATCACATCAGATGTGAATTGTGTCCCTTGGTCTGACAAGATCTCATCTGGTATACCCGTGCGTGAGAAAATTTCCAACAACGCTTCAGCTACAGCTTCTGTTGAGATAGACTTCAATGCTACGGCTTCAGGGTATCTCGTAGCCACGTCAACGCAAGTCAAGACGTAACGATGTCCTCTAGCTGAAGGAGGGGAAATAGGGCCAATGAGATCAATTGCAATTCTCGAAAAGGGCACGTCCACCACTGGTACAGGCTGAAGTGGAGCTGCGGGAACCCTACCTTTGGGAAAAGTCTTCTGACAAATGTCACACGACCGGCAGTAATCTTTGACAGACCGACTGAAATTTGGCCAAAAGAATAATGGTTGAATACGCTTGAAAGTGCTGTTATATCCCATATGCCCACCAAACAAAGAATCATGTGCCGCTATCAACACTGAGTCCCGAAGACCTTCTGGCACCACTACTTGCCACGTGACCGTACGTGACTTTCCTGAGGTAACTCTTCTGTGTAATAAACCATCTTTAATCACAAAAGAAACACGTGTGCCAGAATCCTCCTCTACACTGCCTTTTCCTACTTTGTCAAACAGTACTTGCAGCGTCACATCAGCTTTCTGCAAATCTCTCAGTTTATCAGGGCTTATGTCTAGCTTAGGGGTTTTTGCAGTCAAAAGAGGACGAAACGGTCTTTCTTGATTCGCAGTTTGTGCACGAGTTTGCACCGCGGCAGCGACATCAGTACAATGGAAGGTAGAACCCTCAATGCGACCCAGTATTACGTCACAAACGGGGTTTTCAATGACACAGGCTTCCACTAATCCCGAGAAGTATGGAGTGTCTAAGCTAACCCTCGCTAATGGCAAGCGTACAATTTCACCATTGAACAAACGACACAACTGCACTCGGTTAGTAAACTGACTATCACGTACCAAACTTTTACGCACTCCAACAGTCGAGCAGCCAGAGTCTAGCATAACAGTGACTGTCTGACCATTCAACGTTCCTATACAAGTCTGAATTGAAGGTGGCAAATCATCAACAACAGACATGCCTACAGCCACATCATCTGACACCTCTCTAAAGTCTGTGTTGTATTTGGGTTCCTCTGTCTCCACCCCAAGTGCAACACTAACAGATCCTACTTTTGGGCCCTGTGCTGTGAAACCAGTTTTCAACTGCAACTGTCTGCAATACTGCCATGCGTGGTCTTTAGCTTGACAACCCCAGCATACGTTTTTCTCCCCATAGAATTTTAAGTTTTGTGGGTCAATAACACAACGGTTATCTTGGCGTTTCTGCCACTGACTGTTATTGTTAGGTGTTCCAGTAGGACTGTTGCGATTGGTTCCATGGTAACCACGGCCAAAACCTCTTGTACCTCGGCCAAAACCATCTCTGGCAGACGGTTGACTAGTACCGGCAACATTAGCATTAGCAAACAGGACGCTAGATCCCGATTTTGCAGCCATGGTTTTATCAGGGTGAGCCTCTCTGTACCTATCCGCTGCTTGGACCATGTCATCAATATTTCGATCTCTTCGTTCCATCAAAAAGGCAACCACCTGTGCAGACAGACTAGACAAAACCTGCTCCCTTAAAAGTAAATCCACCAGTTTGTCAAAACTGTTGCCTATTTCTGCCATTTCAATCCACCTTGAGAAATATCTTCTGATCCTGGACAGAAAAACAACGATTGTTTCTTCTGGCTCAGGTCTACTCGAACGGAATTGAGTTCGAAATCCTTCTTCAGTACATTGGAATCTTGTTAAAAGGTGTTTTTTTACCTTATCAAATGACTTTGCTTCTTCATGAGACAGCTCCTGAAAGTAAATTAGTGCTTTACCTTTTAATAAAGCGGACAAATAGCATGGCAGCTCATTTTGTTCCCAATGATTCATTGTAGCATAAGTTTCAAATCTACGGAGGTATGATTCCATGTCATCAGTCTTTTCATCCCAATACGGCATCTTTGGTTTAGTACCAGCTAGCTTGTCTTTCTCTCTACCCAACATCTTTTCCTTTTGCCAATTTTCTTGCCTTTCCATTTTTATCCTTTCAATAGCAAGTTTTTCCTCTTCTATTTCTCTAAGTTGGGCAAGTTCTTCTCTCTTCAATTTCTCCTGAAGTACTAACTGTCTATCCCATTCTTCTCTTTTCATTTTTCTGTCTTCTTCTCTTTGTTTATGTTCTTTCAAAGACTCTTGTATATGCACATTTAAAGCTTTACCAGACAGTCCCAAAATCT
Source organism: Oncomelania hupensis (assembly GCA_036898135.1). Taxonomy (NCBI): domain Eukaryota; kingdom Metazoa; phylum Mollusca; class Gastropoda; order Littorinimorpha; family Pomatiopsidae; genus Oncomelania; species Oncomelania hupensis. The sequence continues at coordinate 19,693,259 of CM072516.1, forward strand.
CACCCTCCTGTCGAAACTCACCCACTAGCTGACGCAAGCACTGAACTCTATCACTGTGATCCTCGCTATCATCAAAAACTGAGGACCTTTCTTCTGCCATTGCTGTAAAAGTCTCTTCACTATCACTGGTCATCATTACCAAATTAGCAAGAACAATGTTTGACAACAAGAGCTAATAACAATTAGACTTAATTATTACAATATTATAAAAAGGCTTTGTTAGCGATTCAGCTTAAGAAAAAGAACAAATATCTGCAAAGGCAACTCCAAGGTTAACAAACCCCACAAACAATATTAATAAAGAGAAGAAAGATTATAATATCCTAACCATTAATAACCCTGATCCTTTTTAAAAGCAAATGATGATGATGATTCCAACCAAAGTGGCTGTATCTGTCAAATAACATCACCAATGAAGAAGAATTTTTTTTTAAACATTTCAATTCATCATATCTAATCTATGAGTCAACAAAACATATAGTTTACAATCAGAAGAAGGTTCAGATTAACTTTTACAAATTAATACTAAAACGCAGGCTCGCCAAATTGTCAAAGATGGAGTTCTAAACATTCACGCGCACGCACTCATATAATCCCCAACGAAACTAAATGATAAAATGTTAGTTTGTATATTCATTCCCTCCACACACACACAAACACTGACAACAACGACTCCTCAGAAAACACAACAAGTATCACTTCAAAGGTCATAGTTCCGTATAATCAAAACGAAATGTTATCTGTATCTGACTACCACACACGGGTCAGGCGTCCATCGTCGAAACGAAACTGTTAGTCGGACAGAAGACCAATGGAAACGATGTCTTCACATTCCTGTGGAGCAGGCCAACCAAAAGCAGCATACGTGGGTCCGAAAATCAGTTAATCATGTTAGGCGCAAACAGATTCCTTCTTTCAAGAGTTGCCAGTAATATATATCTTGCGTGCCGGGGTCACAGATCAAACCGTCATCGCACAGTTCCTCTGACCTCTCGTAAAGCTGCCGTGCTTTGCAATAACACTTTTTGTTTCTAGGATTGCATGTGAGTTCGGGACGGCAGGTCCTGAGTCCGGGTGCTGAACGACTGTTTGGTGTCCAATGTACCTAGATTGGTGGAGTTTGGGAAACCAGCGTCGCACACCCTGCCGATGTCAAAACACTTTTGTCCCTTCTGGCATGGTGAAGTAGAAATCCACCAACATTGTTTATCCTATTTTGCAAACTACAATAAAACAATTGACGGTAGGACAAACAGACACACGACTCAGTCACTCCCAACAACGAACTAAAACCACATATCAAAAGTTTTCGTCATCCATGACGAAACTTAAAACCATGACGTCAAAATTATACAAACTACAAGTACAGGCATTAGAAATAACAATTATAACTTCTTAATTTGAAATCGTCACTTTGTGGCTGTTCAAAGCGATACAAGTAACTGTCCAACTAAAAATCCGGTTTGTTACACTCTATAAACCAGTCGGAAAGGATCGCTCCATTACAAAGGTGTAATTCATATAATAAGTAAACTTATCAGTCATAAATACAGGTCACACAATAGGCGAGGCATACTGGAGAGACAGACATTGGAGGTGTTACAGTATGTAAATTGTTTGTGGGAATACAGGATACAGTGGAAGTAAAATTCTGAAAGAAAAAGGTTGTGATTTACTTTAATATAATTGTCATGCTTGAATGACAACATATGTTGATTCACCACCACATTACATTAAAAACAACAAACAAGCATAAGTATTCAGTGCCCGAGTCAGCATCTACTGTAACTTTGAACATTAATGCTAGCAGCAACAAGAACAATATGGAAATAATTTCAAATAATTTTTTTTCCAGATACAGTTATATATTTGCAAATCTTTAAACTACATTTGTGTTCACACATGAAAACAAGAGCAAAAAAGTGTACTATTAATTGTCATATTTGACTAACATTGTTGACACTGTGACCTTGACTGTAAGTCATTCAATCACTGATACATTTCGACCTCTCGTAGCTATAAATCCAACCTACCAGGTATGAAACAGACAGACATTACATTACATTACATTACCTGATTATTGCTTTAGGTCCAGCGGACTCTTCCGAGCCAAATCAGGAACAGACAACCCCTGATCCGCATAAAAGATCTGCTGAAACAACCCTAGTGAGAAAACTGAAGGCACTCCACCAGCCAGTCACTTTACAATAAAGACATCCCACGCAGGGGACGTTGAGGCTATACACTAATTTATCAAACTCCCATTGACAAAAACAAAATATAATACAATCATTATAAAATATCAACAAAACACACACACACACACACACACACACACATATATATATATATATATATATATATATATATATATATATATATATATATATATATATATATATATATATATATATATATATATATATATATATTACGTATACATATATATTACTCTTAATGGTACATTTCGGAGACACCATTATAATAGGTACATCTATATATATATCTATATATATATATATATATATATATATATATATATATATATATATATATATATATATATATATATATATATATATATATATATATATATATATATATATATATATATATACAAGAAAAATAATTATCCTGCTCTCAAAGGTGGACAAATCAAGGACTACTATATGAAAGGACATGCACGCCCTATGTTCTGCCTTTGCTAGCGAAGGCCATTCATTTTCTCCTTACCTGTGACTTTTTTTTAAACAAGCTTCACTACTCATGTCATTATGGTTGTTGTATTCAATTAATGTTTTTAAAATTGCATTAAAAATTATTATTGAACATGTAAACAGCGTATAAAACAAAATTAGCTTACCAGCACAGCAAAAATGAATTAATCCAACAGACGAGCTCGTTTGATAGATGTCTGAAGAAGTAGTCCATTCTTTTGATGATCTTTTTCTAAATTGTGCAATCCACTCAAAAGCACATTTGCCAAATGTCTCAGTAATATTTCACATTGTGGGCCAATGTCATAGAATTGCTGCATTGTGGATAAAATCGCAACAAGTCTCTGGCGACAACATGCTCTATGCCTTGCATTTTTGACAAAAGTCAGTCCAACTCGGACAAGTGTTCATAGGTACATTCATGAGGAACTTTAAGTGACCCCCTAGATACTTCCTCTACAAAGTCCTTTACTTCACTTGTCACTAAAGGTTCTTCATCATCAAACTTGATCTGGTCTTCACACTTACGCTCCAGCCATCCAGCCACATAAGCAGCACTGCTATCTTCATTAGTGGTCAGAGTGACATTCTCTATGCTACTTTCTATAAAAGCAGCATCATCAGTATTCATAGAGCCCACACAGGTGTGTTTATTTTCCTCCTTTTGGAATTCCAATGACTGGAGATATGATGCAGCATGTCTAGCTAGGCGTTTTTTACATGCTGCAAGAACATCACTGGATGTCATGAAGGCATTTGCTCCTGTGGACTGTCGATACACTGAAAATTCGCCTTCAATCCTGTCACTCTGAATTTCTCGCAGCAAAACGTAGTCAAATCCTGCATTTGTCACTAAGTGGTTACAAACAGAAACAAGTCCTTTCATTGTTTGCACCAAGGCCTTCTTGGTATCATGAGTTAGACATTCTTTTCTACCTGAACCATGCCCTGAATCTGTAGCTTCAAACTGATGAATAAATTTAGTTAAATTGGTTGATTGTTTGTCTTGAACACTTCGATGTGGATCGTTCATGCGGATATCTTGTCCTTTTGCTGAAACATTGACCATATTCCACCAATCCAGAACAGTTTGAATAAAGTTAGCAGTTTCATGATTCCCTTGTAACTTGAGTCCAGCCACCACTTTGTCATTGAAAACTTTCAGTACATGCTGAACATTCTGCAGTTGAAGTTTAGAAGGATAGACTGCCGCTTGAGTGAGAGGAGAGGTCTTTAAGATACTGTGTTTCTCAGCCTCATACAGCTTCTTTACATCCAAGAATGATCCAACAGACTGTTTGTCCAGCGTCAGTCTCTGGCACTTTTCAGTGATCCAATTGTTGCGGATACACTTCAAGAGATGCACAGTGTCAAATAAAAGATACCAGACACGAGTCTCATCCAATGGGTGGGTGGCTGTTGAAGAGCAGTCAGTCATTTGAGAGAAAAGCTTACAAAATTGCTGATTAACTTTATGATTGTCAGTGATGGATCCCAAAACAATCCCACCAGCTTTCTCAACTTTGGCTGCAGCTGCTTTGACAACATTGAACTGGTAGGCAGCTGTCAACTTGTGGACTGGTGTGACAGAAATCATGATACTGGGTCCCCTGTGTAGACATTTCATAATCACACACAGCATTGATGTTGCTTTGGAATTAGGGTCATTTGTTGCTATGCCATTCAAAATCCCCCCAGAGAATGCAACTGTTGGGCGAATTTTTATTTCATCGACCAACAAAAACACATTCTTTTGCTGATCTTTCTGCAATTTCTGAAAGGTTTTATCCAACAATTCGTCAATATTCACAGATGATATTATGGCTTGTAGCTTTCTCTTGGATGGCAACACTAAATACTCTCTTAAAAGTTCATAATTACAATTGGGAAATGATTCTACAGCAAAGCAATAGTCTCTCGTTGAAAAGTGTTTTGAAGTTAGCTGTTGGAGTTGATGCGTTAAGAAATATAATTTTTTTGTCTTCTTGTTGTCATTTAGTTCTTGATCCTGTAGCATTGTCACAGCTTTCTTAATCAGATCATCCACAGGAATGTCATAATTTTGAGACAAATGCACAGCCTCAAAAAACTGTGAATATGAAGCAAATCCATTATTTGGGTTGAGAATTTTGCCAAGTGGTACATGGATACCATTCTTGAAAGCAGACAATATGAGTGGAGAGCACAAGGTTGGTTTATTTTCAACTATCACAGTCAGTTTACATTCTTGATATTCCTTTGTCATGAAAATACAAACAAATTTATTCCCAGATCTAGAAATAATCAAATTATCATACTTCTTATGCAACTCTTTGTCAGGAGCAAATTCAGAAAATGAAGTGATCCTATCTTTCCTCAGAAAGTGCTTCAGTTGTTGGTCTTCTAGATTTGTAGGGCGAGGTGGAGGCTTTGCAGTAGGCAAACAAGAAGAAGGAACATTAAAGATGCTAGGAGGAACTGCTGGTCGATTGGAACCACCTGGGATTTTGATCATGGGAGGATTTGAAGGCCAATGTTTCTCACAGATAAAAAACTTTGCAGGATCAAGAACAAAATTCTCACGTGGCGGCAAGACATCCAACCATTTCTTTCTTTCTGACTCCTCTCTGGGCACTTTAAACACACGGCACTTATTAGCATCATTATAATTGCCTTTGCAATTCACTATACCACATTTATTAGGCACTAGTGGTTTTTGTACCCTGGCAAGCCAGGGTACACAGGTTGCTGTTTAAAATGTAGACAGAGAGACAACTGTTGTGTGCGAGTTTCATTTGGACGATGATACCTCTCCATATCCCCCTTGATACCTCACCATACCCCCCCCTCTGATATCTCCCCGTCCCCCCCCATGATGCCTCATCATACCCCCTTGATACCTCCCCGAACCCACTTGATACCTCCCCATAACCCCTTGATACCTTTCGTACCCCCCTTGTAACCTACCTGTACCCTCCTTGATACTTCCCCGTTGATCGTTTCGCAGGTATGGATGAAAGGAATCGACCATCACAATACCCCTTATATATACCCGTATCCCCGTTATGCCTACCCATGCCCCTTTAAACCTACCCGAAGCCCCCTTTTACCTACACGTACCACCTCATCCCGATCCTTGATAATAATAATAATAATAATAATAATAATAATAATAATAATAATAATAATAATAATAATAATAATAATATTAAAGAATACAAATAGAAATCATAAAAAACACCAAGGTTTTAAAATAAAATTTGATATAAGATATTATAATTATAATAATAATTATTATTATTATTATTATTAGTTTATAAATAATAATAATAATAATAATAATAATAATAATAATAATAATAATAACAATAAAAATAATAAAAATAATAATAATAATAATAACGTACCACCCCATCCCGATCCTTGGTAATAATAATAATAATAATAATAATAATAATAATAATAATAATAATAATAATAATAATAATAATACAAATTATAGAAATCATAAACACCAAGGTTTTAAAAGAAAATTTTATATAATAATAATAATAATAATAATAATAATAATAATAATAATAATAATAATAATAATAATAATAATAATAATAATAGTAGTAATAATAATAGTAATAATAATAATAATAATAATAATAATAATAATAATAATAATAATAATAATAATAATAATAATAAAGGTAAAAAGCCTAAATTAAAAAGAAAAATATCCATATTGTAGAGGGAAAAAAAAACATAAAAAAAATCTTGCCCGCATGGGATTCGAACTTGGGTCGCCCTAAACGGTAGGCGAAAGTGTTACCAACTGAGCTATCAATGCTTCGTACAAAAACAATAAATTTTTTGGTCTATATGGGAAAACATGCTGAAACCTCAATTTGATTTTTAATGGAAGCGCGCGGAATGAGGCTATTGCAGTTTGTGGACATTTTGTTTATTTATTTATCTCAGAAACGGTTAAACGTTCGGTAAGGAAATGTCGGCTATAACGATTTCGCTGGTTTTGAGCACACAACAGGCCGATTCCCAGCTGCCAGCACCTGCCCAGATCAGCGTCCATAGGCGACAAACTTTATAGTAGAGGCGAAGAAGGACTTCCGGCTAAGCAATTTATATATATAGATGTTGATGAAATACAGGCTAGAAAACTTAAAAACAATCTCAGAGAAGTGGAATTTCACAACACAACGCCTCCAAGTTGGAAACCAAACTTCGCCTTTTTTCTGTTCTAAACATACGCCTTGAAAAATAGTGAGAGAATGCTGGGTTATTTAAAAACGTATTAGCGGCTATTAGTTCTTTATTTGTCATTGCATAAACTAAAAATGACATAAACCATTTATACAATGCATCGTAGTAGTAAAGAGTATTCCATTTTTGGTTAAATAGTTTACGTCATATCACTGCGCCAGGGCAAGGTTAAGTAGTGCTAAACAGAGCCTCTTACGCTGGTGCAAAACCTGGCCTTCGCTAGCAGAGGCAGAACACAGAGCGTGCATGTCCTTTCATATAGTAGTCCTTGATATATATATACAGAGAGAGAGGGAGAGAGACAGAGAGACAGAGAGAGATATGCGCACACACACATACACGATTTTCACATATAATACTGAAGTAAAATATTCTTGATCATGGATCCATTTATATGCGCACACACACATACACGATTTCACATATAATACTGAAGTAAAATATTCTTGATCATGGATCCATTTATTTCCTCAAATTGTGAAATAAAGCAATAACAAACTTGAAGGCAAAGCCCATATGACTCGCATGGCCCTTGAGAAACCAATTGACAACATTCTACATGAAAAAGAGATATGTTAGTTACCTATTCATTCCAGACTTTGTTGATTATTATTATTTTCAACCTAACATAAAGAAATCTGGAGCTGCTATAAATAGACAAAACATGAGGTCAGTCGCATGCCACAAAGGTTTTGGGTACCTACAATCATTGATTGTAGTCCCCTGTTAGACTTTAATCATTCCTCATACTTCTCTGCATAACAGCAAGTTTGTTAGTTAGCTACTTATTCCTTATTACAGGGTCTAGCGGGCTACATAAAGCCAAGCAGGACACACAAAGCAGGTCTAAACATTGGTCTATCGCTCACAAAATCATAAATATACATATAAAACACATATACAAGTACAAATTCACAATTATATGACCACCCTATCCCCAATGAATGAGTGAGTTAGTCATTGTTTAAAGGGTCCAGAGGACTGAAAAGAACTGAATCAGGACCACAACTTGGTTGACAGAGGGCTCACCCCTGATCCGTATAAAAGATCTGAAACAACCCTAATGGTAACAGGCCTCCCCTATACGCTTCCGTGTCCGGGGACGGTAATCTACTCAACGTAATGGTAACATTTCAGGCACTCCACCGGGCGGGTCAAGGTACAATAAAGACAACCCACGCAGGGGACACTGAGACTATACTCTAATTTATCAAACCCCCGTTTACAAAAACAAAATAGTTATTCATTGCTTAAAGGGTCCAGGGGACTGCAAAGAGCCGAATCAGGACCACAAAATCAAGACCACAACTTGGCTGAAAGAGGACTCGCCCCTAATCAGCATAAAAGATCTGCCGAAATAACCCTAGTGGTAACACTGAAGGCAACCCACCAGCCAGTCACTTTACAATAAAGACATCCCACGCAGGGGACGTTGAGTCTATACTCTAATTTACAAAAAATAAAATAGAATACAAACATCATTATAAAATATCAACAAAACAAATACATACAAAATGCCTGCACTTCCAAATAATAATATCATAAAAGCCCCAGTGACCACCTGGCAGAAAGCGTCCAATATTCCCAAGCTCACACACAAATGAGGAGTTTTGTCCCGGAAGTGTTTTCAAGATTGATTGATTGATTGATTGTTGCTTTAGGTCCAGCGGACTCTTCCGAGCCAAATCAGGACCGGACAACCCCCAATCCGCATAAAAGATCTGCCGAAACAACCCTAGTGGGAAAATTGAATGCCTTCCACCGGCCAGTCACTTTACAATAAAGACATCCCACGCAGGGGACGGCTGAGGCTTTACCCCAACTACTCGAACCCCCGGTTACAAAAACAAAATAGAATACAAACATCATTATAAATCATCAGCAAAACACATACATATAAAATGCCTATAGTGCTAAATAATACAATCATAGGAAGCCCTAGTGGCAGAAAGCATCCAACACTCCCAAGCTGATCTAATAGACCTCATACACAAACAAGGAGTCTTGTCCAGGAAGAGTTTTCAAGAAAAAAGGTAGGTCATTGATCTAGCGAAGAAGAAGATAGTATAGCAGAGTGATAGGACAGATCAGGAATGGGAAAGAGCAAATGAGGAAGACAGCGACAGTGGGAATTTAAAGCACTAAATTTCCAGAAAGTGGGGATACTATTTATACTGAAACCCCCGGCACTCCAACGGGGTGGTGGGGGGGGGGGGGGGAACTGTTGCCGCAGTGATTCAGTCATGCCTACAAAGGCAAGACAGGTTTTCAACTGGGGCTTTCACTTGGGGCTTTCACTTTTCCCTTTATAGGTTAGAACAATCTACAGTGGCAAGATTGCTCATGACCCCAAGGGGTGTGTTTTCAAGAAAAAAGGTAGGTGACTAGTCTAGCGAAGAAGGAAGATAGTAGATTTAGAGAACACAGAGCAGGAATGAAAAAAACAAAGGAGAAAGACTGCGACAGTGGGAACGTAAAGCACTAAATTTCCAGAAAGTGGGGATACTATATATAAAGAAACTCCTGGCATCCCAACGGGGGGAAGGTAGGTTACTGTTCTAGCAAATAAGATAGTAGATAGAACAGAGTAGGAATGAAAAAAACAAAGGAGAAGGACAGCGGAAGTGGGAATTTAAAACACTAGATTTCCAGAAAGTGGAGATACTATTTATACAGAATACCTCGGCAACCCCACCTATCCTACCTATCCTGTCCCGTAACCCGAAGGTCGTAGGGGCACCACAGATGATCGTTTAACCAGCATACTCCATCTTTATCTGTCCTCAGCAGCCCTGATGGCTTCGCTCAGTGTCAAACCAGTCCATTCTCGAATGTTGTCCTCCCACCTCTTTTTCGGTCTCCCTCTTCTTCTACCTCCTTGCACTGTGCCTTGCAGAATAGTCTTTGCAAGGCCTGATGATCTGGTCACGTGGCCATACCATCGGAGTTTCCGTTTCTTCACCACTGTTAGCAGGTCATCGTGTTGTCCAATGGCTTGTGTGATGGTCTGTCGGACTTCGTCGTTGGTGATGTGTTGGGTATAGGAAATGCCCAGAAGTCTTCTGTAGCACCTCATCTCCATGCTTTGTATTCTTCGTTGGAGATCTGCTGTGAGGGTCCATGCTTTGCAAGCATATAGGAAGATGGAGATGACAAGGGAGCGCAGCAGTCTTACTTTGGAATGTAGACTGATGGTCCTGTCTTTCCTATTGGGCTTTAACCTTGTCAGGGCAGCAGTTGTTTGTGCGATCCTGGAGAGGACTTCCTGTCGGGACCCACTGTCTGATACAATGGCTCCTAAATATTTGAAGCTATGCACTGTGTTGAGGGATTGGCCTTGGACTTTGATGTCCGTATTGATGCCATTGGTGTTGTTGGTCATCATTTTGGTCTTCTCTGCACTTATTTCCATTCCATAGGCTCTGGAGGTGGTGTCAAACCTCTGTACCAGCTGTTCAAGTTCTTGTTCCTCTCCAGCCAATCCATCAATGTCATCTGCAAAACGAAGATTGGAGATTGCTCTACCCCCTATGCTGACTGTGCCTTCATGGTCTGCAAGAGCATCTGACATGATGCGCTCTAGGAAGATGTTGAAGAGTGTTGGAGAGAGTAGGCATCCTTGACGCACACCGATTGTTGTTCTGAACCAGTTCCCGATGGCGCTGTTGTGGAGGACTGCACTGGTAGCCTTGTCATACAGGCTTTTTATGACTTCAATAATTTTAGGGCTGATGTTGTACACTTTCATTGTTGCCCATAGAGCTGCATGCCAGACTCGGTCAAACGCCTTCTTGAAGTCTATGAACACATGATATAGATGATGTTGGTGCTGTAGGTATTTCTCACAGATTATTCTGAGGTTGAAAACCTGTTCAGTGGTACTTCGCCCTGACCTGAATCCTGCTTGTTCTTCAGCTATGATTTGTTCAGCTTGGGGTTTCAACCTGTTGAGTATTATTTTCAGGAGGACCTTGCTGGGATGGCTGATGAGGCTGATGGTCCGGTAATTTTCACACTCCTGAAGGTTACCTTTTTTGGGAAGAGTGATGACAAGCGACTGGGTCCATGGTATAGGCCACTCCCCACTCTGCCAGATCTTGTTACAGATAATGGTGAGGGCATCAATCATCGCTTCTCCTCCTGCTTGTAGCAGTTCCGCGGGTATGTTGTCCACTCCCGCTGACTTCCCTTTCTTTAGCGCTTGCACTGCTGCCTCAACTTCTTCCCGGAGAATTGGGAGGATTTCTTCTTCTTCTCTGTTCTCGGTACATGCTAGAACTGATGGGTCTCCATTTGGTGTATGGTTTGTAAAGGTCAGAGCAGTACTCTGTCCATCTGTCCAAGACTTCTTGTTCTTCTGTAAGGCATATGCCAGACTTGCTTTGGATCGTGGAGACTTTGGGCTGTTTGACACTTGTCAGCCGCTTCACTGTCTGGTAGGCCTTCTTGCTGTTGTTCTTGTTCAGACTGTTCTCTATTTCCTGGCATTGATCTTCTATCCAGTTCTCCTTTGCTGTGCGCATGCCTTTTCGGATGTCATTGTTGATTTTTCGATAGACATCAGCTCCCTGTGAGGTGTTCTTTTTCTTTTTCATCTCTCTTCGTTTATCACACAGATCCAAAAGTTCAGGTGTGATCCACGGCTTCTTCTTTGGTCGGTGCTTGCCAAGGATCTCAGTGGCGGCATCTGTCACAGCTGAGTTGAAGGTGGTGGTCATGGTGTTGACATCTACTTCACCAGCCCCCAAAATGAGCAGTGATGCAAATTTCCCTCTTATTGTGGCCTGAAATAGTTCTGCCACCTCCGGGTCTTGCAGTTTGTCCAGGTTGAACTTCAGTCTAGTGCACTTTGCTGTATTTACTATCTTCAAGTGGAGCCGGAAAGACATCATCACGTGATCGTGGTCACTTCCGATGTCTGCTCCTGGAAAAGTGCGTGTCCTGCCAATGTTGATGCTTGATCTGAAGCGTTTCTTGACCATGATGTAGTCTATTTGGTTGTGATGCTCCCCGCCAGGACTGTGCCATGTCCATCGTCTGGAGTTTTTGTGGAGACCAAGCGTGTTTGCCAGTATCAAACCCCCGTTTACAAAAACAAAATAGTTATTCATTGCTATCCCCACGGGGGATAAAAAAAATAATAATGAAAAAAAAGCATTCTTGCTAAGAAAATACAATGAACATAAAATGAAACAGCAAGAAACACAGAATTTGTTCATGCAACAGAATGCACTCTGCTTTTCATCTGCATACTATTTTTAGAGCTTTTGGGAATTGCCGCGATCACTCAGCTAAAATGAATAGAGCACTATGCTTCACAAATCTTGCGTAGTGCGTCATTAATTATCGTTCACTTTAACAAACAAAATATTAAAAAATAACCATTCTTGCTAAATTTAAAAAAATGCAAATGAAATGAGACAGCAAGAAACACAGAATTTGTTGATGTTAGACATTATTAACTTCAACCTAAAATAAAGAAATCTGGAGCACAAAAATATGAGGTCAGTCGCATGCCACAAAAGATTTGGGTACCTACAATCATTGACTGTAGTGTCCTGTTAGACTTTAAACTTCTCTGCATAACAATTAGTAAGTTAGCTATTCATTCCTTACAGGGTCCAGCGGACTACACAGAGCCAAATCAGAATATTCACACAAAACGAGTCTAAACACTGGTCTATTTCTCACCAAATCATGAATGTTTCATTGCCTGTGTAAGAAGAGGTACTGCTTACATTATCAAATAGGACAAACTGTCTTTCCTAGACATGTGCGAAGTACATGGGAATGAAAATGTCCAGGAGGGGGTTTCTTGTATGGATGGTAAAAAGAGAGTTGCTCCTCCTGAGAATGTGGAACATGGGCAATTTTCTATACAATATTGATGTTTTGAAAAAAACAAAAAGGACAGCTGATAGCGCAGGCCATTGAATGTATGGACAGAGAAGCAGAAAGGAAGTTTGAGGTAACAGAGTGCCTGCCCCAATTTGCTTGTTGCCAGTCTTTTTTGCAGTGTCAGTAAAGTCTATGCACAGGGACTCATCACTAGTTTCAGTGAACACGGTGGCTCCCATTCTGTAAAGCCTGGCTTGACTGTAGCTGGAATCAGGTTCATTTTCGTAAACCATGGCTAAGCTGTCATTTGATTCAGTGCCACTTGAATCATTGGATGGAATAAAGTCACAATGCGATTTAGAGTGATTGTGCTGTCACAGACGTCTTCAAACAAATCATCATGATCACTGTTATATCCGCTGCGGCAGTGCTCAGTGTTGGGAGTATTTGGCAGGTCCACTTTGTTGTCAGATTCCTGTCAACAGATTATAATACTGTGTTACTGTACATTATTATTTTGAAACATGACTATTACAGTATTAGCGATGAGAAATTATAGCAGGTTAATAAATCAATAATTTCACCCGTCCGATTGACAGATCTAACAACTACAATTAACGGCTATTTCATTAAAATGCATATCTAAATCAAAAGGCTACTTTCATTTAAATACATTTATCTAAATCAACAACAAACCAAACAGAACAAATACAATTATGCTTTTATCAATTTATTACAATGACAATAAATGCAATGTATCCCATTGTAGCACGCAAAATACATGCACAATGCCCGAATTGGCGAATAAAAATCCAACCCTGAATCCAAGGGACGTATAGATTTAGTGTTACGTTGAAACGCGTACGAAAGTATGTCGGAAACGCGCACGATAGATCTAATCGTTTCGTTTTGCAAAGTATTCAATAATGGAGTTTATTTACCTTTGATTTGAGTTTGCATTGTTGTTAGGAGAGGCTTTGTATAACGTTGATAATTTTCGTTAGTCGATATTGTTGGAGAATCCTCTAGATCTGCTTGTTTACTATCGATCGAAGTTTCTTGATGGACGTAGATATTTGCGAACATTCTGGGACGGGAAATAATGTATGTATGACGTAAGACGGTAAGGACGAAGTTAGAAGCGATTGGGTAAATTGCGTCATACGAGATTGATCCAGGTTATTCGGGAGTATCAAGAGACTATTTAAGTGACGCGCTGTTTGAAAAGAGTTGAGAGTTGAGTTGTTGTTGTTGATAGTGACTTGGAAAGTAAATTTGAGAGTGGAAAGGCGATTGAGCGATTGTATGCAGTTGTTGATGTGTGCTGAATAAAAGTGGAAAACTTCATACGTCGACTTTGTGACTTGTATGCTGATTGAGCAGGCTGCGTGGATAAACGAATCTGAGTTACACCTTATCAGGAATTCAGCATTGGGGCTGAATCAGATACTGATAAAGAAAACACCATCATCAAACCGAGTGTAACATTTAGTTGTTTGGTTTTTGCGGCCAGTATGTTTGTTATCCCTTTAGAAAAATACCAATATGATGGAAGATTACGATCCACCATTTCATTGCTCGCTTGGTTCGAGTAGCAGACAAGGACATCCAATAAGGGTTGTCTTTTATTTTTGTTGCAAACGCGCCTATGTCTGCTAAATGTAGTATACGCATTCCGTGTTCCCGATTGCGCACTGCAGTGCGTATTTGACCCCAAAATAAAGAAATGACGCAAAGTGAGGAGTCATTCTTGACGCACATGTGTGCTGGAAGCAGACGACATGTCTCGAGATCTAATATCGACAACTCCTACTGCGACAAGCACTAGGCCTACAGATGTTCGACATATGCCTGAAACATCCACTTATACTGAACGCATGCATATTATGTCTTTCTACCCGTGACGACGTCCTTGTTAACTTTGCTATCTGTGGGGGTCAGGTGTGGGTAATGGAGCTTGGGTTGGTGGTGTATGTAAACACTATAAAAAGTAATCCTAATCAATAAAAGCCTAACAAAATTGATGTACACAGCTTATACTTCACATTTTGCTTTCGGAGTGCACTTTCGTAGGACTGGTGTGCCATTATCTTAAACTACTTGGGGCTAACCTGAAACTTCATAGCTTGGCACTGTTTTCCATCTTGAGCTAAATCGATCCATGTCAAAGTTCATTTTCCTTGTAGCGCTATACTCTAACAAGTACATTACTCACATGATCTGAGCCCTTATCAGGCATGGCAGACGATCCGAGCGACAGATGCCTGGGTGAAGCTCCCTGAAAAGAAGATGGTGGAGGTCTCTGGGGGTTAGACAACGACGATGAGGACAGCTGTGGAGGTGGATGTAGTTGCTGTTGCTGCTGAAATGGGTTAGGAGAGGGCTGAGGCGGAGGCTGGGGCAGGTGCTGCTGACCCTAGTATACCTCTGCTGTTGCTGCCTTCGATGGTGCAGAGTCTGAAACATGATCCTTTTTAAGATCAAACTACCTATTTAGGATATATATATATATATATATATATATATATATATATATATATATATATATATATATATATATATATATATATATAGAGAGAGAGAGAGAGAGAGAGAGAGAGAGAGAGAGAGAGAGAGAGAGAGAGAGGGGGGGGGGAGAAAGAGAGAGATATAGATACATTTTTCCCTGTTTTCTTATGACATAAATGTGACATAAAAATTATAAAGAAGGCTTGGCTTATATAATGTTAAAAAAAGGTGCAGAATGATGCCAAAATAAACAAAGGCAACATTCTTATATCCTTTTGTCGTAATGTATCCTCGGACTTAAAGAAAGAACACACACAGACCGTGAACATGGATGGACCACTGAACAATGAAAAGTCATTATATTTTTATCCAAAGTAATAGTCTGATTAAGCATTTGCAATAAATAATGATATTGCTACGTGCAATTAGGTCAAGCATATATTTCTCACCCCCACTCTCAGCTCTGTTACGTCAGAGACGCGCACGATAGATCCGATCGTTTTGTTTTACAAAGCATGCAATAACAGTGTATTTACCTTTGATTTGATTTTGCGTTGTTGTTAGAAGAAGCTTTGTATGATGTTAATAATTTTGTTGGTCAATATTATTGGAGAATTTTCTATAAAATTATCTTCACTACTCCAGTACAAAATTGTGCTAATTATACATGTTTGATGTAAGTCTATTCTTTGCCGTTTTATGCATTTACGTGGAAGTGTTGCAACTTTCAATTTTGTCAATCAAAACATTTGCCAGAATCTAATACACCCTTGTTCCTAGCTAGAAGTACATACTTGCTCTGCAAATTTCTTATTATTGACGGTAAATTGACGGCAAAGGTGAAGGTAAAAGACTACTAATCCACCACAGTTTGGGTTTTCTTTTACCAAGTCGGTCTCGGGTCTGCACCAATTAATCTTCTTCACTTCGATTCGTCAGGTGCTACATATAGTCATTTTCAGTTTAATATTTAATGAATCCCAAAAAGTCCTAAGCTGAAAACTGATAACATATGAAGAAATCAAAGTCCCAACAAGAAGAAGTTTTACCTACCACACTGTTGGCAACTCTTTACAATGGCGCACTGACATATCTCGTGAAAATTCGTTGTCTCGTTGGCTAATCACGTCACGATGCAATCTGATTGGTCACGACATATACACACGAAGAGAGAGGGGCACTGGAATCAAGCAGGAGTGTAAAAGCCCAGGCTCAAAGTGTGTAAGTTATACACAATCCAACGTGGCAGATTATGCTTTTAGACGACACCACTGTTTTTTTGCATTCTTTCAACGTCGGTCGGCTAAACAGTGGTGAAAAACGCTATTTTGACCTTAAAAGTTCTGGCGACCGTCATCACAAAAACTGACGACGTCGTCACAAATCAGCGGTCGACAGAACATGTGACTTTTACCTGAGTTCGTCGACAGAAGTCGCAGTTAACATGTACACCCACACACACGCACACACACGCACACACACCCACACCCACACCCACACCCACACATGCATAAATATATTATTTTCACAATGATTATCACATGTGGAATGTTATCCATTTTAAGAAAAAAAGGCTTTTTATTTTAAGAAAGAATGATTAGTGGACCTTATTTGAATTATAAACATTTGTTTGAAAACTTTTATTTTTATTTTTATTTTTAACTTTAAAAAATGGCACGGGTGGGGTTTGAACCCACACGGATATGAATTCATTGGATCTTAAGTCTAACGCCTTAACCACTCGGCCACCATACCTTAATACAAAATGCTGCTTTTGTGAGATTAATACTATATGACCACGTCGTCCATGATATTTTATCAACATTGCATCATCTGAGGTCAGCATATCTCATACAAAAACAAGTTTAAACATGCAGTTTTAATCTCTCTCTTTCTCTTTCTCTCTATCTCTCTCTCTCTCTCTCCATGTCTTCATCTTGCTCTCCCTACCTCTCTCTCTCTCTTTCCATGTCTTCAGTTTGCTCTATCTCTATCTCTCTCTCTCTCTTTTATATATCTTTAACAATGGTTATGATGAACGCACACGCACACCCACCTTTAACAATGATTTATGATGAATGCACCCACCCACACACACCCACACACACACACACACACACACACATACGCACACAAATATACATCTTTAACAATGATTATGTATATAATAACGTCTCTCTCTCTTTCATATATCTTTAACAATGATGAACGCACCCACACACCCACGCACCCACACACACACGCACAAACCACACCACACCCACACACACCCACCCACACACACACACACATACAAATATACGTCTCTCTCTCTCTCTCACAACTCTTCTAAACCAAGCTCTGAGTGGAGAAGATCATATTACATTTGACCCCTGACCCAGTAGACAAGCTGCTATCATCCAGCCGACTACAGCTGAACACTAATACCCTGTTGTTTATTGATAGCAGTCAGAATGCTCCACTCTCTGTTTGAGTCAAGGCTGGGCTGGATTTACTCCCAGCCTGGCAGAAAACGATAAAATCAGCACACTGTGCTAGACTTTTGCTAATTTTGCTTTCTCTCTCTCTCTCGCTCTCTCTCTCTCTCTCCCATTTTTTTAGTTGATGATCACGCTTTTTTTTTTATCCCTTTTTAGTTAATGCTCATACTTTTTTATCAGCTATCACATCATATTTTTTAATCCTTTTATTTAGCCTCTCCCTCTCACACCCCAGCGCACCAGCCGACCATATCCTATAAACAATGATGTCGAACAGACACATGTCCTATAGAAGGGGAGCTCAAAAGACTGCAAGTGCGCGTCTTGGTGATTGTGAGCTAGATCATATATTGGTCAGCGCCTGGGCAAATACTGTGTGGATATTGCTCAATTGTCTGGGCGTCAGACCATATACCCAAAGGCTACAAGTGCGCATCTTGGCGGTGGTTAACCAAAGGCTGGAAGTGCACGTCTCGATGGTTTTGAGTAAGATAATATATTAGCCAGCGCCTGATCAAGTACTGCATGGATAGTGCTCAGTTGTCTGGGCGTCAGACCATGCGCCAAAAAGGCTGCAAGTGCGCGTCTCGGTGGAATTGAGCTAGATCATCTCTCTCCTCTTTTTTTCTCTCATTCATAACTCTCATTCATCTCTCTCTCTCTCTCTTTTTTCTCACTGATCTCTACACACACAATATCAAAAATGTCGCTTTTGGAGTGGATATTGGATATCTAACACTTAAATCACTAATAACATCTTTCACAATTAATCAGTCATTTCGTTTCTTATATTTTTCAATGCACAAAAGTTATATCTTACAATGTTTACAACTTTCAAAGCACTTAAAATGAAAATGATCACAGAAATTGAAGTCAAACTTCACCAAAAATGTGTTCTTACCATTCACAGTAACAGAGAAAACAGTACCACACCACACCACATTATATAGCACTTTTCTTCTTAAATACCACAACAGCCAACAAACTATAACTCTTACTCAGTGCTTCAAACACTATAGAAATCAAGTTTTAAAAAATAATTGTCAGAAATATACAATTCTTCTGAAAAAGGTATAGATATCAGGATATACACTGAAGCATGTTTGGGAAACAACATGCGCACATCTGGGCATCGGGCACCAGATGAAATGTTTAAGTTTTCTCACTGATCTCCACACACACACAACATCAAAAATGTCCTTTTGGAGTGGATATTGAATATCTAACTACAAGCTGTTGTGTGGAGTGGTTCAATTTATAGACAAATCTTTATAAACATAGGTAACTGAACACTAATGAAATGCTGTCAGCACGTCTGAAAAAACAAGTCTAAACATATATATCAGCCTGCTGATGCCCGCCAACATGTTTTAACACGTCACACACAATATTGCATCATCAACCGATGCCAGCATACCTCATACAAAACAAGTTTAAACATGAATTTTTAAAAAGTGGGAAATCTTACAAAACGGCTGATGAAATCATAGGATATGGGAAGTAACCCATACACCATATCTCTCTCTCTCTCTATCTCTCTCTCTCTATCTCTCTGTCTCTCTCTCTCACTCTCTCTCTTCTTTTTGCCCTATCTCTCTCTAGCTTTAACCATCTTTTACTCAGCCCCTCCCGCTCACACCCCACACACCAACCGACCATAGTCTATAAACAATGGTGTCGAACAGCCACATGTCTTACAGAAGAAGAGATGTAGAGACAACTCAAACACAATTTTTTTTTTAACGGGAAGTAACAAATACCCCATCTTTCTCTCTCTCTTTCTCTCTCTCTCTCTCTCTCTCTCTCTCACTCCCTTTTTCTCAGTTGATGATCACACTTGTTTTATTAGTCAGCTTATAGATTTAACCATCTTTTTTTTGATTTAGCTATCACTTTTTAAAATCCTTTTATTCACCTACACACCCACCCACCCTCAGCCTCTCTCCTCTCACACCCAGCACACTCCACCATCCTATCATTGAAATACTCAAAACTATGTTGAAAAAAAAACGCACACCCTGTGCAGCGATGATGATGTGTGCAGTGTCTGCACACATGTTTTATAATGCTGCACGCACAAATTTAAACACTGCACGCGAAAATACAAGGAAATACGTTGAAAAAAAACCCGCGCACCCCGTGCAGCGATGATGACGTGCGTGTGCAGACACCCCGTGCAGCGATGATGACGTGGATGATAATAATAATAATAATAATAATAATAATAATTTATTTTGTATAGCGCAATTCAAACATAAAATGCTTCACAAAGCGCTTGATCACACGCAGCCACACACAGATACACACGCATAATAAATCTATTCTGCATTTAAAAACAAGACAACATGTAAACCTAGTAAAGGTAACAAACCAACAAATAAAAGTATAAAATCAGTCAATCAATCAATAATTTGAATAAACTTATATAAAATAAATGAATAATTTCACATAAAAAATTTAAGAGAGGGACGTTAATACCAAAAGAGGCAGATCAACAATGCCTCATCTAAGATGTAAAGTGTAAATGGTGGTGAAATACAGCAGTTTTAATCGTCATGTGGATGATGACGTGTGTGTGCATGTATGCAGTGTCTGCACACGCGTGCGAACGCACACTTGCATGCGCAAATTTTAAACACTGCACGCGGAAATACGTTGAAAAAAAACCGCACACCCTGTGCAGCGATGATGACATGGATGATGACGTGCGTGTGCATGTATGCAGTGTCTGCACACGCGAGCGTACGCACACTTGCACGCGCAAATTTTAAACACTGCACGCGAAAATACAAGGAAATACGTTGAAAAAAAACCGCACACCCCGTGCAGCGATGATGACGTGGATGATGACGTGCGTGTGCATGTATGCAGTGTCTGCACACTCACGCATACGCACACTTGCACGTGCAAATTTTAAACACTGCACGCGAAAATACAAGGCACAAAGACAACTGCACACATTTACATCTCATGTTGTCTTGATGGGGGGTCTGTTTTGTTCACACAAACACACAACAATAAACAAGTTATTTGTCAACAAATGCAATTGTTCACTGTCCATTTCTTCAGTATAATTGCTCTCAAAGTTTTAGTGTTGATTTAGCCAAAAAAGTATACAGCTATAGGCTGCCTTGTATATAAAGATAAAAGATAGTCCCATAGCCTTGCGAACGTAAGGGAGCGTGATGTTAAAAAGATTATACTTATCTTGGGCCAGCATAATGATGGTGATGCCCCTCTCTCTCCCTCACTGCTTTACCTTATCCACCCTCAAGAGAGTAGGTATTCAGTCACCCCATCTAAGTGCCAATCACACTAGCCGGTGCTTAACTTGCGACATAGTAGTGGGTGCTCCAACCACTGTGCTATCCACAAAAGCGTATACAGCTATAGATCACCTTGTATATAAAAATAAAGATAGTCCCATAGTCTTGAGATCCCACTTATCTTGGGCCAGCGTAATGAGGGTGATGTCCATCTCTCTCCCTCGATGCTTTAGGTAGCCAGTCATAGTTGAGTCCTTCACGTTTTGTGGTCACCCATCCAAGTGCTAATCATCCTGGATGGTGGTTAACTTGCGACACAGTAGCGAGTGCTCCAACCACTGTGTTATCAGACATCCCTTGGCATTTTTCCTTATTCAGTCTATGTGTGACAGACTTGGTTGTCATATTCTATAACTATAACAAATTAGGATAAATGTAATAATTACCCACCACCACCTTCAACTCAGCTGTGACAGATGCCGCCACTGAGATCCTTGGCAAGCATCGACTCTCTCTATCTCTCTCTCTCTCTCTCTCATACGCGCGTGTGTGCAGACGCTGTATACATGCACACGCACGTCATCATCGCTGCACGGGGTGCGCGTTTTTTTTTTTCAACGTATTTTTTATGTATTTTCGCGTGCAGTGTTTAAAATTTGCACGTGCAAGTGTGCGTATGCGCGCGTGTGCAGACACTGCATACATGCACATGCACGTCATCATCCACGTCATCATCGCTGCACAGGGTGTGCGTTTTTTTTTTCAACGTATTTCCTTGTATTTTCGCGTGCAGTGTTTAAAATTTGCACGTGCAAGTGTGCGTACGCGCGCGTGTGCAGACACTGCATACATGCACACGCACGTCATCATCCACGTGATCATCGCTGCACGGGGTGTGCGGTTTTTCTTCAACGTATTCCTTGTATTTTCGCGTGCAGTGTTTAAAATTTGCGCGTGCAAGTGTGCATACGCGCGCGTGTGCAGACACTGCATACATGCACACGCACGTCATCATCCACGTCATCATCGCTGCACGGTGTGTGCGTGTTTTTTTTCAACATATTTCCTTGTATTTTTTCGCGTGCAGTGTTTATAATTTGCACGTGCAAGTGTGCGTACGCGCGCGTGTGCAGACACTGCATACATGCACATGCACGTCATCATCCACATCATCATCGCTGCACGGGGTGTGCGGTTTTTTTTTCAACGTATTTCCTTGTATTTTCGCATGCAGTGTTCAGACACTGCATACATGCACACGCACGTCATCATCCACGTCATCATCGCTGCACGGGGTGTCTGCACATGCACGTCATCATCGCTGCACAGGGTGCGCGTTTTTTTTTCAACGTATTTCCTTGTATTTTCGCGTGCAGTGTTTAAATTTGTGCGTGCAGCATTATAAAACATGTGTGCAGACACTGCACACATCATCATCGCTGCACAGGGTGTGCGTTTTTTTTCAACATAGTTTTGAGTATTTCAATGATAGGATGGTGGAGTGTGCTGGGTGTGAGAAGAGAGAGGCTGAGGGTTGGTGGGTGTGTAGGTGAATAAAAGGATTTTAAAAAGTGATAGCTAAATAAAAAAAACAACAGATGGTTAAATCTATAGGCTGACTAATAAAACAAGTGTGATCATCAACTGAGAAAAAGGGAGCGAAAGAGAGAGAGAGAGAGAGAAAGAGAGAGAGAAAGATGGGGTATTTGTTACTTCCCATTAAAAAAAATTGTTTGAGTTGTCTCTACATCTCCCCTTCTGTAAGACATGTGGCTGTTCGACACCATTGTTTATAGACTATGGTCGGTTGGTGTGTGGGGTGTGAGCGGGAGGGGCTGAGTAAAAGATGGTTAAAGCTAGAGAGAGATAGGGCAAAAAGAAGAGAGAGAGCGAGAGAGAGAGAGAGACAGAGAGAGAGAGAGCGAGAGAGAAAGAGAGAGAGAGATATGGTGTATGGGTTACTTCCCATATCCTATGATTTCATCAGCCGTTTTGTAAGATTTCCCACTTTTTAAAAATTCATGTTTGAACTTGTTTTGTATGAGGTATGCTGGCATCGGTTGATGATGCAATATTGTGTGTGACGTGTTAAAACATGTTGGCGGGCATCAGCGGGCTGATATATATGTTTAGACTTGTTTTTTCAGACGTGCTGACAGCATTTCATTAGTGTTCAGTTACCTATGTTTATAAAGATTTGTCTATAAATTGAACCACTCCACACAACAGATTGTAGTTAGATATTCAATATCCACTCCAAAAGTGACATTTTTGATGCTGTGTGTGTGTGGAGATCAGTGAGAAAACTTAAACATTTCATCTGTTGCCCGATGCCCAGATGTGCGCATGTTGTTTCCCAAACATGCTTCAGTGTATATCCTGATATCTGTCATGAACCGAGCAGTTTACCCTGCCCAGTGACTATTTAGCCTTGTGTAGTCATTGTAACATTAGAGAGAGGAGTGTATTACACAGCAGGCCACACACGGCGAGCGAGCCACACACAGCGCAGTGACTCAGCACTTGAGCTTTGAATCTGACCGTTTTAACCAATGAGAGCAGGCATAGCGGGTAGAGCAGTTCTGACTGTGTCAGATCCTAGCGCAGTTTGAGTCAGTCGTGTGTGAGATGAGGAAGAGTCAACATCTCCATAGCTAGAGAAATCTCTTCACTCATAGACCAGGAAGCAGGACTTTAGAATCTTAGAATTCTATTAAGTCATCACGGGCCTGAACTTGTCAAACAGGTAAATGAACACCCTTCTGTTTCATCGTGATATATTTATATTATTGTGGAAATTATGTTTGTGGAATTTGCTATGCATAAATGTGAATTGTTAATCCGAATTTGCGTGACCATGTGGAAAAGCCGAACACGTGGCGAAACACGACCGGTTGCGCCGCCATGTTGTATGCTGTACGGAACCACTGTTGTTTAACTTATATGTATGTTTGCAGACCAGTGACTGTACCACTGAATGTTTATAATATTATTAATTCTGTATGTGTATAGTTAGACACGATTGATATTTATGTATGTATAGGAATTTAGAGTGAGATTCCAGTGGACCCCGGAAGTAGCAGAATGTTCGTCGCTTATGTATAGAGATGTGGAGCTATCACTGAGGGCTACTTTGGCTTTCAGTGAGACGCTCTGCACAAACCGATTATTCAGGGTTGTGCAGAATTTCGTCTCTTATATTACAGACGAGCAGGCGAGCTATCCTGTGCGCCCCACTCCACAGAAACGACGAGTTGGTTGCGGAGCCTCTACCGCACAAGTCGGACAGAGCTACCCGGAAAAACACCCTGTCAGACCCCACAGCGTGGCAAGGGAACCCAACTACACAACGACACAGGTGGACCAGAAGCTACCTCACAGAAGGACTTCGCACGCACCATCTAGCAGTTAAGTGTAAAACCAAAGGTGCACTTAAACTGATCGAAACAGGACCACAGTAGTCCACTCTTCAGAAACTGTAAAACGGACCACAGTAGTCCAAATCTACATGAAATATAATAGCAAGTGCCCGAGGAAGAAATAACAGCTGCCTAGACTATCAGCGATCGAACTATTAGCAGTGACTGAGACTTTTTAAGTTAGATTAGTACTTAGAGAATCTTGTATAGAGTAGAAGAAATAAATGTGTGATTTTAACTGTTATCAAGTGGCTGGACTACATATGATTCATAGCCGTGTGAAAGCTAGTGTGACAGTAATCTTTTACCATTTTTCTATCTATCTCTGTACCCCAACCTTAACACAGAACGAGCTAAACAAATAAATTTATTAAAGTAATTCATAGGGTGACTTACTAGCAGTTCCCACCGAATAAACGTGAGGGTCCATAATTCCATTGTGCAGAGCCCATAAACCC